>OX439384.1:15384246-15863822 GCA_949319315.1 Zelleria hepariella
GCTCGTCGGCCATCTCGAGCCCTAGGTTGGCTAGCCCTGCCTGAAGGTATGAAGGAGTGGTTACATTACGGTGCCACCCTATCGTTGATGCTTGTAGAATATGCATTATTTGCCATCTAAATAGGCAGCGGCGAAAATAAATGTAGGTACATGCGCCGGCGCCGTTAATATCAATCCAAGCGGTTCGTGTAATGTGGTGTGGGTTTGTGTCGCTAATACAAGGTGTTACAAAAGTACCTAACTCTTTTTACAGGGTAGTAGCACCCGGTGATAGGGATCACAACCTAAATATTTTTTTTGCTCTATAACGTTCCGTTGATTTTTAAATTAATAAAATGTGAACGCTGTGGCGGGAGAAAAGTATTTTTTAAATATTATTTTCTTTGACTTTCACATTGTTTTAACAACTCAAAGCTATGTAAATGCACCTACACACACAAACATATTTAAAAATTTTAGCTAATACCTAAAACAAAAAAGTTATGATTTTTTTTTTATTTTGAGGATATAAAATAAAAATTGTTTTTTTCAACTTTTTTTACAGGTTTGACATCCTGTTGACCACTTAGTTTACACCCTGTAAAAAGAGTTAGGATGTTTTGTAACAAGTTGTATAATATTCACATGGGTTCTGTGTCCCTAATATAATATACACTTTTTATGACAATTAATGTGATTATTAGTGATTATGTCGGCGAACGAAAAAAACAGTATACGGTTATTAGTTCCTGCCTTCGATCAAACTAAAACAATGTCAATGAACAATGCTCTTGCGACACAAGGTTTTTTATCTAGCTTGAGACCGCGATAAAATGAGCTGTCTCACTCTTCTTGAACTACCAAGAGCGAGACAGATTGCGTCTGGTGTCGCAAAGCGGCGTGACCACGAGTCCGCGGGGTTTTGTCGCGCTCTGACCTTCGATATTTTAAAAACGTTTTTTGAAACTTTCCACGTCTTCGCTTAAAGTTAACGACGAAGTTAGCGTGAAAACTAAAAAAAACTAATCTTCTGAATGCAATATTTTTGACCCTTCTGAGTTAATTTTTTAACTAAATACTCTTAGGCCCGGTTTCTGAGTTGAGAATTTTGCTAAGCAAATGGGTAAGTACCGTCCTGTCTCTGCAGATTTCTCACAAAAGAGCGTGACAGAGCGATACGTAAGTATGTGCTTAGTAAAATTCTCAACTCAGAAACCGGGCCTTACTGCCGATTTCTGATTTGAGAAATTCGCTAAGCAAATGGGTAAGTATCGTCCTGTCTCTGCAGATTTCTTACAAAAGAGCGTGACAGAGCGATACGTAAGTATGTGCTTAGTAAAATTCTCAACTCAGAAACCGGGCCTTAGTATAATAAAATATTAGATTGTCGGCTTCAAATTTCGATAATATAAAACTACCTAATTCTTATTTATTTGAATAGCTATCACAATTTTCAATCAATAAAATTCAATCACAGACTTATTTTCGGTAATTCGAGACGTTTTATTTTGGATGTAAACAGAAAAGCATCATCATGTAACTCGACAATCTGCGCATTAGACCCCGGTTTCTTTATTCCGTGAATTTGTTGGCAACGAGACAAGAAATCGTTTTGATCATCGGAATTTCTTTTACAATAAGTAGTACAAGCGTTAAAGTTTCATTATTACAGAATTTACATTGCCAAAAAATCAAATCATTAACTATTTATACGTACTTACAGCTGTTTAATTATTAGGTAATTAATTATAATTGATAGATTTTTATATCGATTTTATGGTGTCGCCTTCATTACTATCTACAGCGTGTTCAATTATTTATTATCTAGCATGTCACTTGTAACAAAAGTTCAGGAAGGTAAAGAAAAATGGGGACAATAAACTCACCATCAGTCTCGCTTGTATTGATGATACTGCCAACTAATTCAAATATCGAACACGAACTTTTCCCGCACTGGATCCTCGAGTATGTTCGCGAAACAGATGTGCGTTTAGCACTAACTTTATTACTGGCCGGCTAATCTCGAGCGTTATTATATTTCCGGAGCAGTGCACTGCTGTGTACAAAACAACTGAATAATTACTATCCGCGCCTGGTAGGCCGCGTGCGATCGTGTGAACGCCTTCGTGACGTCGAGACTTGGACAATTACCAGCAAAAATAGAGAACAGGGGCCTTAGCCTGTACCGGCCATAGCCATCGGTCCAAAGAAGTCGGTGATTACACACTGGGTGTTTTTAAGCCTAGCCTGCATCGTTAAGAAAACCAATGGCAAATCCAACTTCTCGCAGCCAGCGATTAAATAGTTGCGTATCAGCGGTTAACCACTTGTTGTCCCAAGCGACCTTTCACTCATTCTACTAAAACCACTAACACCACAGATTAAAAAAATATTACGCCATTATTTGTCCACGACCGTTTGCAGGAACCGTTACAATAACGATATTTGTATATTTTCATCTTAAATCTTTATGAATTTACGCAATAAATGTTATTTTAAGCTCGAAACATTAATAAACAGTCTTATTGTTGAGAAAAAACGTCTTGTAATTGAAAATTTTACACTTTTCGATGAAAATGTGGCTGTTTGAAACATCATCTGCAACAATAAAAAAGATTCGAGTAAAAAAAAAAGAATGTCAAAGTTTTTTATTAACGGCGAAGTAAATAATATAAATTAAACGTTTTGATTATTTCAGAGTGTGTTTTTAGAGTTTAATTGTTCATTAGTTTAGTTCTGAATATTTGTGAAACAAGGATCTGGGCATTCGTGGAAAAAGTGGTAAGTGAAAATAATGCTACCTAGACCGACTTTAACTTTTTGAACAAACGTAACTAAATAACTCTCTAATTAGCAGTTTAATCCGCGCCCGATGAGAATGGGATGTACCTTGTCGAAGTCAATTGAAAATATACTGTACCTATTTACTTTGACAACTTTGCTTCGACGCGAGTTTGCTAACCACGCGAGTCTCTGTTCCAAAAGGCCGCATCCCATTCTCATCCCGCGCGGATTATATACCTAAATGGGATGACAGTAATCTCAAAGATACTTTTCCTAAATAACTCCTAAAGTACAAACTCACTTGAGTCTATAGTGTTGAAACACAGTAGGAATCTCACTTTTTCTTTCTTGTTGTATACTAGATTATGGCCAGCGCGCAAAAGCTTGAATCAAGCAATGATTTATGGCGAGAAAGGCCGGAAATAAATATTCAATGCCCTAACTACAGTGAGTATCTGAAAAGGGATAACGCTTGGTGAGTAGGTACTAAGTTCTATAACTACCAACCTTCATAAGATTTGCATCTCATTTCATTTGCATCATAGTCACCTAGCTACCTACTAACCTAACCACCTTTGTTAATCTTCCACTCTAAGTCCCTACTATCAGTCAAAGTTGTGGTCAACCACCTCATGGGTCCTTTTTAGAGTTTTGTTTACTGCCCCAGCGGCTAACTGCGTAGCTAAAGTATATTTTAGTGAAGTTATGTTTTTGTTAGTATGGAAGTCTCGAGTCCAACTCGCCCTTAGCCGTGTTAACGAGCAACATAAAAAATAATGATTTCATCCAATAAAAGTAACAAAATTGATTTGAAACAGTTACCATGCAAACGGCACAATCTGTGAATTAAAGAGGTAACTTTTTTATCTTTCTACAAATTAAATTTATCCATATAATATAAAGGTTGTTTCAAGAAGGACCTGTAACACTGTAAGTAGTCGCTCAACATATCAATACAAGCAACTTAAAGTGTGGAGCCAATTTAAGTTAAGGCTGGAAGATAGCTGCGCGGTGGGAAATTCATTTTTTTTACAGTTTTGTACATTTTGAAGCTAAAATGAGCTATTTTTGTTCAGCGATTTTTCGTTCGCGGCAATAACATAGTATTCTTTTCATTAATCTAAACAACAGAACAACAATAATTCAGCCGATTATGTGTTCTGGTCTAAGAAGCAGTGGCACTGCCCAAAAAACTTGTCGTAGACCAGAACACATAATCGGCTGAATTATTGTTGTTCTGTTGTTTACAATAATTAAAAGAATACTGTTTTATTGCCGCAAACGAAACATCGCTGAACAAAAATAACTCAGTTTAGCTACAAAATGTAAAAAACTGTGAAAATTTTGAATTTCCCGCCACGTTGCTAACGTCCAACCATAATGTGAGATTATGTCATAATTATGGTGGGTGGGTTTCATCAATAGGCTGGTTAGCTAGATACATTGATAAGCTTTTAAAGCTGTCGAGGAATGTTTCTATCCCATTAATAAGGCCAAGGCAATAAGGCCGCCCATTTTGTACCATTAATGTATTAATAATGTCTGTCCATAAAATGTTTTCTAGTACAATAAAGAATATTCTAATCTAATCTAATCTAATAATTTCACACTAATTCATGAAGATTTACAACAATACCCGTAAGACGTTGTTACAAAAACCTATATTATTATTTTAGAAGTGACTTGTTTGTTCTCCACATTTCAGCTTGGTGAAGATTTAGCAGAGGTCCCATCCCACAGCACCTACGTTAGGTGCAAGTCCGGACCCATTTGCTTCACCTTGGCCAGCTCCCCCCACACCCCGGCAACAGAGAGGTACTTAATATTTTTTAATATGGTTTCGCTGCTCACTAAAGAAGTTTAGAGAACTCCACATAGCGGTCGCTAGGACCGGCACACCCAAAAGTAAAAAGTAAAAAAAAAGAGTAGTTAAACAATATACAGGGTGGATTTTTGAGACGAGGCAGTAAGGGCAGGTACCTTAACCGTTATAGTTACAGGAAAACATTCTTACGAGACCTTCCATAACTTTTTGAGATATCATGAAATGCATTCATAGATTTTGAAAAAAAATGTACGGTCAGCGAAAAAAATGCTAAAATACCAAAAATATTTTTTTTATGCCAATCGTTCCTTTTTCATGTAGAGATCAAAAGACTCTAAGGAGCCAACTTAGGTTTGATTACTAGAAATGGCAGTAATTCACAAAAACTAAGTTTCACATGTATGTAATTCACATCTAACATTTGAGGAATGTGGTATACAGACCTTATTATTATTGACATGTATTAAAAATAAATCAGTCTATGTCGAACCATCTGACGTATTACTACATGGTGACAGCGGTGCTAGAATTTTCTAATCGAAAAAACGTGCAAAAAACGGCGAAGTATCGGAAAAGCATGAAGCACGGGCGCGGAGTAGCGGCGAGCGACGCGGTGACCGAGTAGGTCCCGGGCGGCGCGGACCGGGCTCTGAGCGCGACCAGCACGGGTGCGAAGGAGCGGCAGCGACGCGGTGACCGAGAGTTGGTACCGGGCGGCGCGGGCCGGGCTCCGAACGCGACAAGCACGGGGTGCGGAGGAGCGGCAGCGACGCGGTGATCGAGGTGGTACCGGGCGGCGCGGGCCGGGCTCCGAACGCGACAAGCACGGGGTGCGGAGGAGCGGCAGCGACGCGGTGATCGAGAGGTGGTACCGGGCGGCGCGGGCCGGGCTCCGAGCGCGACGAGCACGAGCGCGGCGGCGGCGGCTGGACGGTGAACCCAGAGGGTCAGCTAGTGGCAGCGGCGCGGCCGGCGGCCGGGCCCCGGCAACGCGGGTTTGTGCAGCGTGCGGGAACGTCCAGCGCGATGAAAATTTAGATGGTTTCGGGTCAGCGGAAAATAACGCAATGGACAGATCAATAAATGAAATAATAATATAGACTAGTTACCTATAAGTATATTATTTTTATGATTGGATAGGCAGTATTTTGTTTGTTATTATTGTTTACCTACATTTTTATTAATAGGGGATGATATTGTGTACAGTATGCAGATTTTATATTCTCCATTTTACTTAGTTTGTTATTTTTGTTTATATTGTTTTAAGTCACATTGTTTTTATTATTATTATTTATAGGGGATGATGTGGTATACAGACCTTATTATTATTGACATGTATTAAAAATAAATCAGTCTATGTCGAACCATCTGACGTATTACTACAAGGAACTATCTACATTGTTTGTGCAAATTGAAGCTATCCTGAACAGCCGACCCCTATGTTCCCTCAGTTCCTCACCAAACGATTTTAATCCTCTCACCCCGGGCCACTTTTTGACTGGTAGAACACTTACGGCGCTGCCCTCACTATGCTTATTGGAGTCTAACACCAATCGTCTCCACCGGTTTCAGCGCCTTGAGCGGTGCCTGGCAACACTGCTGGAAGCGATGGTCGGCCGAATACGTGGCTGAGCTCCAGCAGCGCTCCAAGTGGCGTACGAGATGCAAGGACCTGCAGCTCAACGATATGGTACTATTAAGGAAGACGCTCCTCCGCTAAGTTGGCGCCTCGGACGAGTCACCAGGCTCTACCTCGGATCCGACAGCGTCCCTCGCGTAGCTGACGTCACGACGAGCAAAGGTACCGTAGGTACAGTCAGCCAAAGTCTCAGATACGCCTTTTTGTTCGATTGGCGCCCTTATGCCGCGCGCGATAAGAGCTGCCATGGGGTATCTGAGATTGTGGCCGACCGTACGTAGAGCAATAAACCGCTTGTGCATCCTGCCAACAGAAAGTCAATTAAGCTTGAAAGCTCTAGGGCTTTCAAGGGCCGGGAAGATGTCTACGCCAAGAACGCAACGCCACCCAACGTCTCAGAAACAACGTTACCGAAACCATTTTACTCTGAACGCGCCCGAGCGCTGGCCAATCGTAGGGCTCAACGTAATTTCCGACGGCCATTACGCCCACTACGTGAACCGCGATAAAGCCAATACGCGATCGATATAGAAATTAGAAAAACTCCATGTTTTATAAGTTATTGGATTATAATAAGTAGTGTAACCTACACAGACTATTCATTTGTTCTGCCCGAACACACACGTTCTTCAAAACATAATTAATTTCAGTTCAAAATCATTCCAAAAATCCCCCTATTCACAGTTAAAACATACATAACTCACTTATCGTGTTCTTATCCAAACAATTACACTTACGCTTCAGATATATCGCCGAGTTCTGCGGGTGCACGGGATTAACCGAGCGAGTGATTACGAGAGCATTGCGCACCGAGCGTCTACCAGCTACCATACAATTTAAGTACCTAATGACCTATTTATTTCAGGTTCAAGGTTAAGGTTCAGAAATATGGGATCCCGCGGGATTTGGGGGGTTTGCAAAAAAACGGAGTTTTGTACAAAATGCCTCGTTTTTTGACGTGTGACCATCTTGCTACATAAAAAAAATATTTCACTACTATACTCGAGCTCGAACTCTTTTCAATGCTAAAGCTAAAGTGTAATATTGAAACATTTTCGAATGTCAGAAGATGGCCTTACGGCGAAAAACTAGTTACTTAGAACAAAAAAGTATGTATTTTTCATACTTCGATTTTTCTACACCTTTAGTATAATATAAAGATGAAATACCGAAAAACCTAGATCACCTGGACCTAAATGTTCTAAAGATACATTTTAAGTTAAAATGGAGTCTTATACGGCATTAATATTGTTTTTTTTTCTTTATAGAATCGGATCCACACGTACCTGTGGGAGTTGGCACACGGCAGCTGTAGCGTGGCCGAGATGCAGAATGAAACCAATCGCGATTCGACCCGTTTCGAATACAATAATGCAGAATTAAGATAGGTAATTTGCAAAGGTAATTTTGAATCATTAGTGGAGCGCCGTTAGGTGGGACGATTCCCATTGCCAAATACGTGAAATTTGTACTCTAGGTATTTATTATTTAATTAAATAAAATTAATAAAGCGCGGATAAAATCACGCAGTCATATAATTTGAGTGTATACATTTTGTGAAATTTTCATGTGTATGGAAATCATCCCGCCTAACATTTTGATTTTAAGACAGGGCTCACGCTTTTTCCAATTTAAGCGATAGATAAGTACATTTTTTTTTCTTCTAATATTTGTATTGGAGGGTTATCTCGGGTCAGCTGGTGCCTGCTACTGCCTTCCTCTTCTTGGCCTCGGGGTAGGGGGTAGTGAGGGTGTAAGTCAGCGCAAATGATTGATTTTATTTAGTTTTACTCTACAAAACGTATATTTTAGAGCTCGATCTCTACGCAAGTGAAATAATAAATATGGTGACTCGATATAAATTTTATTAAAATCTTAGTTCTAATAATTTACTATATCACTAACGGCGCCTCTGCTTCACAACACACCCATCGATCAGATGGCGTTAAAAGTATTATAATATTATGCAGCACCTATTCGTGCATAAAGAATAATAGTTATTGGTTATGCCATAATGCAAAAAAAAATATTTGCAGAGAGTGCTTGTATTGAATACCGAGCTAGCGAAGGTCTCTAAAATGGAGCCACGAGCGTAGCGAGTGATTCAAAAAAAGAAACCTGAGCGCGAGACAGAAGCCAAGACGCAAATAATATTGCATTCGTGCTAAACACACAACTTTTCATCTCACGGAGCGAGGAAATTATTATGTTAGATGCAAGAAAAACAGTAGACAACGAGGTAGATAAAAAAGGTTAGTTAAATAAACCTTCTTTTTTGCTTTGAGGCGAGGAGTTTGTGGCGTTGCCTGGCAACGGGTTTTTGATTAACAAATCGAGTCTTCTTGAAGTTTCATAAAATCAACAACCCAGCAACCCTACAAGTTAAAGGAGTTCCATAGATTTATTTTTATTAGGACGTCGCCTTCAAATTTCAAAGCGCACAACAATGCAGTTAGTTTAAAACAGGATTTTCTACGATCGCATATTTAAAGTAACAGCGTACTTTCCGAGCCTGGGAGATGAAAAAGAAATTATTTTTATCACCAACTAAATAGGTAGCATTTACCTAAAAGTATTCAGATTCAATTAATGTTCATAGTTAATAATTAGCTTTAATATATTGTTAAGAATATTTTATCTTTTATCTTTATCAATGGCCCGGTTTCTGAGTTGAGAAATTCACTAAGCAAATGGGTAAGTATCGTCCTGTCTCAGCAGATTTCTCACAAAAGAGCATGACAGAACGATACTTACCCATTTGCTTAGTGAATTTCTCAACTCAGAAACCGGGCCTATATCTTGTTTCTTATTCTTACAGAAATATGCTGTCTGTCACCGACTCACCGCACCGTGAGAAATACGAAAAGGTTTCCCTATTAACAGTACTTGGGTAAAACAAGTTTTTTTTTTTCAAGCAAATATACTTAGGTACGAAAAAACTGAAATTTCAAATAACGCTGTTGTATGACTACAGTCAGCGACACCCTATAGCGCCATTATTTCTAATCGCTTGCAACACACAAATCCATCAATCGAACAAAAAATCCAAAAAAATGCATTTGTAATACAAAGCGCGGGCTTTTATTTTAAAATTTTAATATTTATTTTAATTTTTTTTTTAAGTATTACGGTAATACGAACCTGAAAACAACTGAGGAAACAATTGATTTTGTAAGTAGGACGATCGTCGTTACGCAATTTTTTTTGTTTAATTGACGATCTCGTACCGCTCGCGATAAGAACTACCATGGGGTATCCTAAAGTGTCACTGACCGTACCTACTTATCTTCTAATAATTAACATTAATAAATAGTATAATTAGAGAAAATAATGTAATTATTTATAAGTTAGTATAAAAATTGTACCTAATTATTTACATTATCTAACTGTTTTTTTTACCATTATTCACTAGCCAAAGAACTTTTCTGTCTTGTTGGAAAAGCATCCGCTCTGTGCATCCTCTGTGTTTAATATTGATGTCATCTTTGTCGTTCTAATTTGATATCAATCAGCTATGTTCTGTAAAGTAAAATAAAACCAAATTATTAAGTAACATCAAAGCATTTTTTCTGCCTAAATATAGGTACCCATTTCCATTACCCAATACTTGTTCAAACTAATACAATCAACTTACATCTACAGGGTGCTCTCGAATTCGATAGTGGAGCTTTTAGCAGGCTTTCTAATCAACAACTATTCAAAAATAATGGAACCAAAAAAATATCACATGTATGAAATAGCTGATTATTTTTTTGGCTCCATAGTAAAAGTTGATTGAATGTAGTCGAGTGCACCTATAGATATGTAAGTAAAGGCAATGGTACCATTTCCTGTAGAAGAATCTTTCTTAATATACAGATACACCTACAAACTATATTTTAAAATTAAGAATGAAATCATTTAAAGAATGCTTAGGTAGTAAAATCCCTCAAAAATATCTCATCCATATGGCTTTCCTTGCAGAGGTACCTATTGAGTAATTGTATAAATCATGTTTTCTTACAATCAAAAGACCTATAATTATAATAAAAATAGAATCAAAACAAATCCTTGCCGAGGTAAGCAGCGAGTGATTTATTTGTTAATTTACTATAATATTTACTGGAATGTAATCATGACATGAAAACTGGAATACCTTACAATCACAGAATTGTACTGCCTGTCTCTTGAATTCAGAATATAATTTTAAAAAGCTTGCTTGCGGAGTTAAGTTACGGGTGATTTGTTGGTTAATTTAAGTAGACAGCAAGTTCACCTTGACTTAATGAGATTAATGTTCCTCTCGGTCCACGAGTCGCCTGAAATGTTTTTTGCATATTTCTGGATGAAATACTGCATCCATCACTTGTCACATCCCGAGTCACATTGTGGATTCCAATTATAATATGATGACCAATAGGAATGACCCCATGGTAGGTATAATATAACGATAGGGCTGCCCGTATCTGAAAAAGATCAAAATTCTCAGTAAGAAACAATATATGTACCTACTTAAAGTACCTCTCTACGTATCCTGACTTTGGAAGAAAAATCACTTGCCACATTTAGTATTATGAAGCCAGATACGAAGCAGTGTTTTAGGTTCTGGGTATTCTTACAAACAAGTACTTTAGTAGCAGCTAGGTCGTTGTACTCCTACCCATGCCCTCAGAATGTCGATAAAGACAGAGACTGAGGTAGGTACGTACCTTTATGTCGACGGGATCCCTCTAAGCCACGGCTCCTGTGGTATGTATGAGTTGGAAAGTAACTGCGCTACGTCCTCAGACACAACACGTATTTATTCTTTAGAGAATATTCTTTGTTTTCTTGGTAAAGAACAAACTAAACACACTTCCTAAGGGGTCCATAGTTTTGCGTGAAATGATAGCCTCGCACCGTTTGTGAAGGCCTTCAAAAGCGGCGATATTTGAGTAAAAGCCACCTTGAGGGTGGATTGAGGATTCACTAAAACCAATACATGCGGAAAAGGCTTTAAATTCACTTTTCTTTAGTAAAGCCATTGAGAAACTTTACCATATTAGGGTACAATCCGCGAATTGCACGTCACTGGCAGCAAAATTGTCAATGGAACCAGTCAAAAACGTTAGAGGCTAGCAAATAAAAGTCACTAAAAAGTACAGACTACCAATCTAAACGCAAATGTCCTTCGAGACTACCGATTTGGCGCACCAAAGATTTCAAAATCGTACTAGCATGAAAGTCGGTGCCGATAGGTCCGCCTAACGTTTTACCGGCTACCAAAGCTGTCAAAATCAGCCTATCCAGCCACCTTTGTATGTTAACTGTAATACAGGCTAAGGCCCCAGAACAGTACAATCGTATTGACAAGTAGAACGCTGACCGAAATTCATGCCAACATTTCTGATTTGATGACGTTGCTTTTATTGCTTTGCGTATAACATGATGGAGATTTTGAACTTTTCGTCTCTATCTACTGTTATCGGAGTGTGATTTATTCTCTGACGTTACCAATGTATGCTAAATAAATAAAACTCCGAAGATCATTAATATCAATATATTTCTACAACATCTAAAACTAGTTAACAATAAAAAATACTCGTAAAAAATATCAATTGGGTAAATACAAAGCGCACGCTCAATTAAAATAACTTTGGTAAAATAGAATTTGTCTTTTGGCTGCTTTTCTTGCTTTGTTTTGAAACATTTTATGCCTGATTTGCAGCACGTCCTAAGTGTGAAATCTATTACGCAACAAATATCCGCTACCTTTTGTCCAGGCTTTATTTTATAAAAGCGTTGTACAACGGACATGCTCTATTTGGTTGTGTTGGCTAACAATGGTGTTCCAGCCTTAACTTTTTCTTACGCGCTTGCGACGGTCTCGTCGAAGTATGCCTCGTGCTCCGAGCGCGCGAGCATGAAATCGGGCAGGGTGACTCCGAGCGAGGCGCTGTAGCGCGGCTGGGTCTCCGCCCAGAACGCGCCCCTCGAGTCCGCTCCGGCAAACTCCTCGGGGGCTGCTACGTTCGTCTCGTCCACAATCTCGGCAGCGGCTTCCCCTTCAGACTGTTCGCTTCTTTTAGCTTTTCGCGACCTTTTAGGCTGCTGAAGGGGAGTGGCTAGCGCCGCATTTGTAACGGTGTTCGTGGCTGCGGTGGCCAAGGTTCCTTGGGAAGCCTTCTTCCTTTTCAACTTTTTACCATAACCGTTTGTTGCGACGACGTAGGCAGCCGATTTATGTGCAGGCGCGGGAGCGCTCGTGGTGATAGTTTGGCTTTCGGCTTCTTCAGCGTTACCGTTGAGAGTTGGCGGCTTGGAGGTAAACTCTTTCAACTCTTGGTAGGCTAAGTGACTTCGTTGAGGCGCTGATTCCGACACAAACATACATTCTTCATTTTTCAATCCTGATTTGTCGATGCATTGGAAACAAGTCATGCCGTTCTTCTGGACTTTCCGACAAGAGGAGCGATCTTTTTTCTTGAATTCAGCTAAAACATGCTCTACGTCCTTTTTAGGCTCATTTTCAGTGTAGAAGCCAGGCAGAGCTTGTTTGTAATTGTAAGGTTTGGCTAAGGAGTCCGGTTTGTATTCCTCAGACTCTTCGTCGTCGCTGGCGGCTCGAAGCGCCGCACTGTTCTTGGGTCGCGACGAGTGCACGTAGTACCCCTTGTACTTGTCTCCCGAATCGTCGTCCTCTTCACTGTATTGTTTGCCGGAGGGTTCGGAAGATCTGCTCAGTTTCGCGTACTGTTTCGGAGAATCTTCCTCGTCTTTAGCGGCTTCGTACTTCGCTGGCTTTTTTGGGTCTTCGTCCTTCTGTTCATCTTCTGGTACATCGGGCTCGTCGTTGCTGTCAAACTTGCGTTCCTTAGAATACGCGTATTTGTTGTTCTTGGGCTCGGTGACGTAAGAGCAAGATTCGTAGTTACCACCGGTTTTCGGGTCTTTGCACGTTACGCACTTCATACCGTCCTTGATGACCTCTTTGCAATTGCCCGGATTTTGTTTAATTTCTGCAGCTTGCTGCTCAGATAATTCTTTTATTCTGTCATATTCTTTGTGATCGTACCCAGAGTCGTATCCATAAGGAGACTCGTAGTCCTTATTGGGATCCTTTTCTTCTTTGTAAGCGCCGCTGTAAGCCGGGCTGTCGAAAGCTTTAGGCTTCGAGACATATTCCGCTTTGTAGTTATATGGGTCGTCTTCCTCCTCTTCTTCCTCGTCGCTGCTCTTCCTGTGCTCTTCTCGCTTTCTACCGTCTGTGTATCGACGGATTCGGGACCCTCCTGCAATATAAGCGTTTGGCTTGTAGTTCCGGTCGTCAGCTTCTAGGTTTTCGATAGCCTCTTTACGATATTTAAGGGGATGAGCAACTTCAACATTTGTCGTTGCAGGTTTAAAATACCCTGCAACACTGGGGTTGTTTTTCAGGGATGCCAAAATTTCTGGTTGTTGTTCGTCTTCTTCGGGTTTGTAAACTTTGTAATATGGGTCATGGACGGTCTGGATGTCATACTGCAGCGGGCTAGCGACATGTGGCCGCTGCTGAAGTGGCAGAGAGTGGGGCTGAGGCCTCGGCGGCTTGGACAGCCTAGCCGACTTCGCGGGGTGCTGGAAGCCTTGACTGGCGATGGGGTTAAAGCCGAACGATTCTGCAGAAAACGTGCGGTCTCTTGGCGCAACTCGGGACTGAATAGAGTCGATAGAGCTACTGACGACTGTGTCAAACAACTGAGGGTATTGACTTTTGTCTAGATTGAGTATGGCTGAAGCTACTGGACTTGATGCCAGCGAAACAGGCCCTGAAAGTAACCATTATGTGTGTAAATCTTTGGAAAATATGGAATCGATAGTGGTGATTAAAGGCCTAGGTACTTATCGGTACGTATCTATTATGCACGGGTGGTTACCTACCATTGTGTTAACAAAGCTTTCTATACTACGTTTTACTAACCTTTGAAGAGAGATGAGTAATCCAAGGGCTGGACGAAGGAATCCCTTTCTTTATATTCTGCTATAACACCTTCACATATTGCCCAAACAAGTAACTGAAAGAAGAAAATATCGTATAGATGAAAGGGAAAACGCGACAAACTTATCCAGAGTCGAAAATAATATCGTCCATACCACAAGTCCGAGCTTAGCCATTTTTGAGTGGGTATAAACCCAAAGAAATCCGTGTAGAGTTCACCACTCGTTGTGTCACGCGCTGTTTTCTCGTTCGGGTCGGGATGAAAGTATCGCGGCAGTATTGCAACGAGAACGTTTTATAGGCGTCAATGTTGCGCAGGTGAAAGATTGGTGCAACGAGCCACGCAGTGGAGCGTGTCCCGGCGACAATGCCCGATTACTGCTCTTACTACACCTGACTGGACTGGGGTCACCCGTACCTTAGCGGAAGTTTCTGCGCTCACTTGAGAGCTTTCCGATTATCTTATCATTCTAGTCAAAGTGTGCTTTCTATCTTATGAAATACGCAGTTTGTAGGTTCGCCTAAAGGAGCTTGTACACTCGACAGCCCGTCGACCCTTACACGCTAGTACTCTACTCGGTTATGTTACGGGCGAGTTTACAAAAAAAGTGTACAGTCTGACGTGATGTCGTGAGTACTCGTGAGTACATAAGTGAGGTTTATATTTTAATTCACTTCCACATTTATTCCACGTACATAGTTTTATACAGTTATTCCTCATGATTATCTTAGTTTTAGGTAAAAAATCACTAAAAATCTAAGAAATTGGAATGTTCTATTTGTCCTTATTGGTGTTTTCTTCGAGTTTCTTTAACAGTCTTTTACGGCTGGGATTCTGTTCCTGTTCCAGAACTGACAGCATTGATTTCTGTAAGCAACAAGATAAGTGGTTTTTTTTTTGTCTCGAATGTCAGTAACCAATTCTAGTTAGAAAGTGTTTGTAAATACTAACCGCAAGCCTAATACCCTGGGGGTCTCTAATCTTTTGATGCAACATCCACAAATTCACCGCTAAGCTGAACATGGGGTCTCGCTCTAACTCGGCCCTCGTCGCAACTCGCCAGAAGAGTTCCAACGACAGACCACTTTGTTTCTTCGTTTCATTCGCGTCCGCCAGGGCTTTCAGCACAACTAATAACTCTTGGCAGATATTCGTTGCGTATTTCTCGATTATCTCAATAAACTCCGAGTCGGATCCGTACAGGACGTCATTCGAAAGAACTGCCAAAACAAAAAAACAGTTTTATTATTTCTAGCTTTGAAGATTTGATTTACGATTTAGTCAAGGAAATGTACTAACCTGAATCAATATGATAGGAATAGTTTTCCTGCGCCGTATTGCAGAGTAAGTCTAGAGTGTGAAGTAGCGTTGTATAGTATAGGATGTCGGTTTTCCTCCAATGTATTCTTTCAAGGGTTTTTATGAAACCACTCAGGACGTACGCCTTGCAGTTGCTATCAACGTTATCCTAAAAAAGAAAATATTTGCGTTACTTCAGATTGACAATTTTTGAGTTGAGGGTGTTATGCCTCAGACGCTCAAGTTTCATCACGCCGTTTTCCAGCTAATGGGACATGTACAATTGTACAGGCGGCTACATCTTATTAACTTTGTGTAAATGGCTTTTGCCTGCGGCTTCGTCCGCGCAGACTTGTATTTTTTCACGAATGGATATCAAATATCAGCACAGACAAAGTCGCGGGGAAAAGCTAACTTATATTATGTGTTATTCTGGTATCTAAGGTATGTATCTATTCGATTTTTTTGCCATATTCGTCCACACCAGTTTCAGCGTGAAAGAGTAACAAACAGACATTCCATGCCAAACTTTTTGCATTTATAAAATTACTGGGATCCGTGTACGAATGTTTTTGTGGATTTGTGGTTTTGTATTAACTACAGCACTTACAGGCAAAATCAGTAAGGTTGACAAGAAATCGCTCATGAGTCCTGTGACTCGAATACATGTCGGCTTCTTCTGACCGTCTTCCAGGATGTACTCGGGTATATCAGGAATGAGTCCGACGAGGGCTTTGAAATTCGCCTCAGCTAAAAATTTATTACAATCTCATTATGTAAGTCAGCCAAATGTAAGAGCATGGGACCCTAAATAAATAAAAAGGAAACTTTTATTTTATGGAACCTCACACCAAATGATAACAAAGGAGACCATACTAAGTTTGGCCCAAAAGTGCCGACGAAAAAATAAATTTCCAAACTGTTACGCATATCGTCCAGAATATTTGATACTATGGCACCAAAACAGTAAAGTTTAGCTGCTATCAGACATTGAAAATCAGGGCCAATTTGACTGGTCTTATCTTACTTGTGCTTGTGGCAAACAAAACAGAAAGCAACCGAAATTCCATGTTTCATGGAATACTGGCGACTACCGAGCATGGGTTCCACTTAGGCAGTGCACATAAAACATCAAAAAACTTAAAAAACATCCTGCCAGCCGCTTGACTTTCTTATACTGACCCTGTCCTATACAATTGTTGAGGAGCGCCACTTGGCCCGAGAGGAGATAAAGCTGCAGTTTAGTGAGCGCACAGTGCAGCGAGGGCACCGTGATGAAGCAGTACGCGGCGCATGCGCGCTGCAGCCATGCGCCCGCGTTGCCCGCCGAGCCTGCGCGGACTGCCAGTGTGTTCACAGCCTGTGGGATACACGCAAGATTCAACTATAGTTGAGCCTGGAGATAGGCAATACCAGTTTCGGGGAGGTATACCTCGAATTCGTGCATATCTCTAGTCGGGTGGGCCGCTAGTGAGGAATTGCTTAATTATTTGAATATCTTGGGGCTGGTAATAGGGATTTTAGGTCCTACAGAATGAACTTTGCCTTCAAATTGATAAAGATCTCCACTTTAAAACCACTTTTAGCAAATTCCCCCATATGTAGACTACTCGCTAGGCACCGTGACAGGCAGTACTTACATGAACTAAAACAACGAGGACAGCGTCCAATTTAATAAATGCTGAGCGACACTCAACGTAAAAATTCAACTGCTGTTCGTAATCATCTTGGTAGCTGACAGCTTGAATGTATTTGCTGATTAATTCTGCGCAAACTTTGGTTTCATCTTCCACGGTCACGGCACTGAAACGTTACAAAAATAAACATGTGTTGTTTGCTCTTTCCAAAGTCATAATACTTACTTTTTTCCAAGATTCTATAAAAAAGGTTTTTCCGTTTTTTTTTTTAAGTTCTCTATTACTAATGGGCGGCGTAACAAGAGATAGGCTTTTACCACACTTTGCCGAAGTTTCACGAAAGAATTCCCTTGACGAAACTTTTATTACAATGTGATAGGGACTTTTTTTTGTTCAACCCAAGATAATTCTTTCGTGAAACGCACTGTAGTTGCGGCGTGCGTCAATGCGACTTGCCCCAAACGAAAAATTTTTTCATCGTTTTTTTACAACCACAAAATAAAATAAGCTCACTTGATGGAATCGTGCAAAATACAACACAGTCGCATAAGGTTAGCTATGACGATGTGATCCTCAACGTGGCCCGATGTGTATCGCGAAAAGAATATTGACAGTACTGTCTTGGCCATCATAGTCCTTGCACTGGTCGTTTGCGCCAACTCCACCACTGGCATGAAAGCATCCTGCCGAGAAAATACAGTGTGTTAAAGATAACATTACAATACTTTTAGATCTGGGACCAAGTTCCAAGTTTTAGTAGATAGTAGATGGGTTGTAGTCCTTTTGACATACTTCAGTTTTTACACTATGATCGAAGCAGAATATCGTTTTACACTAACAATATTCATTGCCGAGGCCACAAAATAAAGAAAAAAATTGTTTAGTCGGGAATATTGTCAAAAACATTACTTGGGGATTGGGGATCGTAGTCAACGCTAGAAAATATTATGTTATTTGATAAATTGTGATCGGAAAAAAGTATTATTGTTATTACCATCAAAAACAGCTCTTCGACGTCTGGTACAGACTTTAACATCCTTTTGATGGCAAATTGGAATCCGCCTGAAAACTCATCGGCCGGTTTTCCGCTTTTGACCATGTATCGGATTGTTCCCCTTAGGATGATGTTAACGTGTTGAGACTATAATAAAGAATATATTATTAGAGACAAGTTTACTGTATGTACCTACATACACCTAAACATACCTAAATGAGAAGAATTTTTCAAATAGTATAGATGATGTGAGAATCCTAAAACTTTGTTAGGAAAAACTTTCTAAGGAACAAAAATATTTTTTTATTGTAACATTTTTTTTTTATAACCGGGTTCGAAACATACCTCTGTAAGTAACAATCGCCAGTCTGTAGAAGAAGAATAGTTGTTAGAGAACTTACAGATAAATTCCTACAAGCAAACTCCAACCAGGGCTCGAGAACTTGCAGGAAATGTGCTGGCGAATTTATGTTATTGGCTGTCTTCCACCATGTCTGGATTAGACTCTCAGATGCTACGTGGTGGTGGTAGATGTCCACGCCGCATAGATGTTCGCCAAGAGAAGCGAGTATGTCATGTAACATCACTGTAACAAAACAACCTGTTAAATAAATTGATTAATTATAATGCATAAATATAATATTCGTGTGTACAAGCAAATGGCTTATATAATCCGTGCGGGATCAGAATGGGATAATACCTTTTGGAACTGAGAAGCTCGCGGTCCTGTAGCGTCAGCATTTCGGCAAACTCTAGTTGTCTATGGCAAACTCGCGTCGAAACTTGCTTGTGTTTTCTGTGCGCGTGGGTGTCTGCTCGAGTTTTATCACGTTTTATTCAATTAATGCAATAACATTGAATCCTTTTAGATTACAAACATTAAACATTTTTGTGTATTTCCAATTTCATAACCCTATGATAGAACGTAGAACTAACATTTTTTTTACTGACGCTACTCGAGAACTGTCATTTTCGATTCAGTTCCAAAAGGTATTATCCCATTCTGATTCCGCACGGATTATAAGATCGAAGTTGTCCGGTAAAAACTCGACGGTACGCAGTGTCAGTTAATAGAGGTTTTGATAGCATACCCATAATATCAGCGTTTGGTTGAACCAGATCCAAAATTTGTATAGACTTTTCGATCACACTCGGCGTATCGAAAGACGAAAGAAGACAGTAAAGGAGCAGTTCACTGAAAATAAAAAAAAGATTAGTGAAAATTTATTTTAAAATATTTAAAAAACCAACGTTATTTGGTTGGTGTTGCCTACCTGTTCTCCATGTTTGCGCACTGCTGAAGAAACTCGTCAAGCATAGTAAGTTTACATTTATTGGAGTTGACTGTACCAAATAACAACCAGTCGACTGCTGGCACATAGAGGCTTAGGTACTTATCCAAGGGCAAGGCTTGTTTTTCATAGGTTCTCCTCATTGATGTATGAAAAATCTGAAAAAAAAAAGATACTAAGACAGTAAGTATGTGAACACACTGCAAACCTAGCGATTAAGAAAAGTCCAGAGAAATTAGCTCACCTGTGGATAATCATCAAGAAACTCTTTAAAGTTCTCATAGTAGATATCCTCGCAGCCTTCTCCGAATAGCTTTGATGTTACACGGCATAGATGAAGTCGCAAATACACCGCCACTATCGGGTTACTGATGCCTCTGATCATTTTAGTCAGTCTTGCGACAGCAGGTTTTATTTCGCTTTTGGAAATGAACGCGTAGCATTTTAACAGAGCAATTTCTATGTACAATCTGGGTAGCAGCTCTCTTATTGATGCCATTTTAAAAATCCAATTTCGACAAGTCTCCTTTGCAGCCTCGGGAACTTGATTTGGATCAATTTCTTGTATTGTCTTTATTTGCCTTTTTCTGAAAATTCATATAGAACAGGCGACGGGTCAATGAAAATGTTACATTGTCCTATAAAATGGAAAAGTTTTATGTTTTAAAAATTTAATGGAATACAGGACAATGGAAAAGTTACACTGTCCATTTAAAATTAACAGTTCCTTTATTTAAAAAAATGGGCTACTACCTTGTCCTTTAAATTTTTAAAGTTTTTTTTAATATTTTATTAATTATTTGTTCAAAAAAATTCTAAAAAGTTGAAATTCAAAAATACAAAACTTTCTCCATAGTTAGGATCTAATAAGTGGAGCTAACATACCCATAACTCTTTTCTTTCAATCGGCCAAATACTAATTCACCAAACATATCCAGGATGTCAGTGATCAGGACAAACTTGCTTGGGTAGAACTGCATAACATTTGTGTCTGATAAAAGTTTAGAGCACTGGATGGCTATTTTGAATGCTTTCACCTTTTGATCAGAGTTCCAAGCCTGTAAATAAAATTTAATATAGTATTTTATTATGCCTGCATTTTATAGTATTTTCACTGGATAGGCTCTATCTAAAGCTGCGTTTTCACGGTCTTAGCACTTGAAGTCCGTCGTCAATTCGTCATAGTAAACTTTACTAATGCTTCGGATTGGCCGTTTTCATCACAGCACACTAAAATGGCCAATCAGAAGCATTAGTTTACTTTGACGATGCGTTTTGTCAAAGTGTCCTAAGACCGTGCAAACACGGCTTTACTAATTTACTGAAAAAAGTTTATTCATCAAAAAACAAGCCCTCCCCTAAAAACAAATTTAAGGATATTGGGAATGTACCTTTTTAATCTCCTCATTCAGGACACTTATATTTGAAGTGAATTCTAGTTGGCTCAAGCCAATGGTCTTTCTCACAGTTCCTTCGTCAAACTCGTCAAGTTGTTCCAGTCTGTGTTTGACTTTCTCATTCAAGTTGGAAACCTGTCTTATTAATGCTGAAAAAGCATGAACTAAAAATCGGGAAGCAAAATAAAAAGGGAGGGACAAAAATAATAAAGAGTTAGTTATAGCTTGGTTAGTGCAATCACTTGTATGGGGACCTTGCTTTCTTTAAATAAATGATGCCGCTTTCCTGTGCTCAGGTATTTGGGGGGGGTGTTCTGCTAGGGGAGCACAATGCCAAGATGAAAGTTTTATCCCATTATCGGCTAGCGCCATCTTGCTTTATTTTTATCTTGACTATAAAACTTTTATCTTGACGTTATGCTCCTCTAGCTGAGCCTATTCTGACCCGGGAGCCACAAGGAGCCATGTGTATATGGCCAGGGGATGGGGGGGGGCAGTACATCCACCGCGCCTCACTCAGAGCTACATATCTACATATGCAACATAGTGCAACTAGATCAATTTTAGTATAATTCGAGGAGGGGACTTCATTTCTGGTAGAAAAATTTCCTTATGTCCTAAAAACAGTTAACCCTAGGGATTCTCATTTGACGGCGCGTTTTGAGGAAAAAACCTTGAAAAAACGCATCCATAAAAAAATTAGATTATTTTTTCATTAGCGGACAGGGTAAACTCCTGTTAAGTATTTGGTTATTTGATTTGTTCTCAAGCATACCTTTCTCTCCACCTGGTAAATAACTACTGACTATAGTCAATTTCTCCCCAGTAGTGTATTTGTGTAGAATACTTGACCGCTTCGTGTTCCATTCTTTGGAGTAATTTACTTTTGGTTCTAATACATCATCTTCTGTTTGTAGTGGCTGAAATAATAACAATCTCACAATGTATCAAATACATATACTGGAAATGACTTTTTTTTTACCAAACCAATAAAAGTTCATAAAAGTTTGCTCCAAAAAATAAAATAACAAGAACACGATATAATATTAGCTTAAAAACAAGCTGATGGACCACAAATTTAAACATAGCAATAAAAATGGCAATAGGTACTTGTTTGAAACTTTTATAAAATACTAATTTGGGAAGTAAAGGTTTATAGGGTTCTGGCCCCCATTTACTCTGCCTCCGCTGTCTGTCTATCTGTCCTACCTTAAAAGGAGGGGTTAAATATCATTGGAAACTTAGTTATAAATATAGCCAGTTAACATTTTTACAGTTTAACGTCGTTTATACTTTAACACATTGTTATAAACATTTTAAAGCTATTGGATAAATAATCTTGCTGCATGTTTTTTCCATAAATGCATGATGTTTTCTCTTACCAGAGTATGTTTTTGTGACGGACACAACAGCAAATAATAATAAATAAGCCCATAAAACAATAGTACATTACTGCCGCGATCTGTAATGAGTGCGTTTCTGGCGCGCTTTTGATGGCCGACAGAGCGCAGCGTAGCGCAGCTCAAGGCCCTCACAATGCGGTCAGCATTGCAGCCCTTGATGGACAAGCTGAAATGAAGGCCGAGACCGAAGGTCGAGGCCTTTATAGCGCGGCCAGCAAGGGCTGCAATGATGACCAAACTTGAGGGCCGAGAGCGTAGCTAAGCTAAGCTCGAGGCAATCATAGCGTGGCCAGAAGCGCACTCATTGCAGACCAAGGCTTGTACAGTGCTTTACTCAAACAATGCGAGTAATTAAAATATTAATTAGAATAGTAATTAACATAGTAATTTAATTAGCTTACCATTTGTCGTAGATTAAGTACTTTTTGTCGATTTTCCATTCCGCAAACTTTTTGTTGGTAAGCTTGCTTGTATTTTTCTTTTGACTTCGGTGGCAATAAATTTCCAATTACTAATTTCGCTTGATTTTGAATGTCCGGCGGTGTTAAACACATTAAATCCGAGGATTCGTCGCTTTGAGAGTTCACTTTTTCAACAAAAACACAGAAAAAAATCACTTCGAACAACGCGCGAAAAGTCGAAAACAATATGGCCGCTCTTTTTTTTTCTGTGCAATGTGTCGACTGCCAGTACCCATACAGCCTAATTCTAAATAAATACTTTTTGCACCTGATGTTTGAGTTCTATTTATGAAACAAAACTCGACATTAATGTTTTTCTGGCCGCAAAACACAAGACATTAATGAAATTCCATACAACTTTTCTGGCGCCTAATCCAAGTAGCCCGCAAGTCCGACTTTGCTCAAAGAAGGTTGTCGAATTAATGTCCACATTACGAGCTTTTTTGAGTAAACATGTTTTTATACTTCTGGCTCTATTGCAAAAACGGATTACATACAAGAATGAAACTTGGTATGATTTTAGGGCTTAATTTAGAGTGTAATAATAAAAAACGGCCAAGTGCGAGGCCAAGGTCATTGCAAAAAGTTTATTTTTATTGTACTTATGGCGGTACGGAACACTCACACGGTGCGCGAGCCTGACTCTCACTTGGCCGGTTTTTATGTTATTAACTTTGCTCGAAGGTTTATGGGCGGCCTACGAAAAAAGTTTTTCATAGTGTGCGGCAGAGATGGGTAGTGGGTTATAACCCAAACGACCCAGTTGGGTTAAAACCGGGTTATAACCCAAATCACCCAATTATAACCCATTATCATCTTTTTTGGTGGGCGATAACTAAATTCACTCTGTTACAAGAGGTAAAACGTATAACACTATCAAAAATCGAGTTCGGCGTGCATCGCCCGCCTATTCTATGGTTTGGAATTATACAGGGTGGCCCAAACATAGACGTCGAGCGAGAAAATCTAGATACCTGACACCAAGAGCTACCCGAATCACCCCAATGTATGTTCAGCCATTTTTTAGGGTTCCGTACCTTAAAAGGGTAAAACGGAACCATTATAAGATCACTCGTGCGTCTGTCTGTCCGTCTGTCACAGCCAATTTGCTCCTAAACTACTGGACCGATTCAGTTGAAATTTGGTTCACATGTGTAAGTCGGTGACCCAAACAAGGACGTGTAACGTAAATTAATCAATTTTAAACATGGGGACCACTTTTGGGGGGTAAATTGGAAACTCTCTAAAAAGTTTTATAAAATATATCGTGTGACATCAAATGAAAGGGCTCGTTTTAAGGATCTCAAATATATATTTTGTTATAATTGTAAAATGAACAGTTTTGAAGTTATTTAATACGCGAAAATTTTAAATTCCCCCCCTTATCTCCTAAAATAAAAATAAAAACAGGAAATAGGTATTTTTCTATAGATTACAGAAAAAACCTATAAGAAGTTCATGGTGTACAAAATTACTTAGGAAAATATTAATTTTGTTCTAGTAGCATTAGTTCCTCAACTCAGTCAACAGATATCGCTCCACAGTCCTACATCGCGGATCGCGGTATGGTTCGGACTTTCGATTAATGTATCTTAGTAGACTTTGTATGAAGATCTTCCTACATTCGTTCGTTCGATCTTCCTCATTGTACGGAAACCTCTCAACGCGAGGTAAACTCTCACTTGTCCGGTTTTTTTTGTTAGGTTTTGTAAGGTTTTGTTGTTTAAACTGACAGGATTTTTGTACCATTCTGAGGACTAAGGCTTTGCAGAAGTTTTTGAAGTCAATAAAAGTCCTTACGACCTCAACTTTTTTTTCCCATACAACTTCAGTCATGTTTTCTCGAAAATAACATTAATTGGGGCAGCCCTTGATGTCAGCTGTAAAGATTTTCTCCCTTGACGTTTATGTTTGGGCCACCTTGTTTGTATAAAATTATAAACGCGCGCGCAGCGCACTCAAATTTTCACTTTTTTAAAACTTTTTTTACGATTTTTTACGATATTCTCGTAATGGACATTTTTCATGTAAGTAAAACGAACGACGCGCGCCGAAAAATCACAGATTTTTCCCGTATATTTCAGGAACACTTTAGACAGAATAAACACACACTCGTAATTTCACAAATGTTTCCCGTAAACAATATGGTAATTACGATTTCTCAGGACAAATGCGCGCGCAGCGCTCGAAAATTTGTCGATTTCAGACCAAATTGATCAAATAAGTTTGTATAACATAAAATCATTCAGTTTCCACAATTATTTATGTTTGCATTGCCAGACCCAATAATGGGAAAGCTGACTGAGGTCCCTAATGATTAGCCGGACAAGTAGCCCCGTAAGAGTGACATATTGCTTTTTAGTAAAAACACTTTTTATTTTTAACAAAGACATTTGAAGGTTTTGGTTTTTATGTTCGGTCTGAACCACCATAATATTGAAATCTGAAGTCATTAGTGAGAGCAGATGAGCGCGCAAAGTGCGCCCCGAAAATTCACTCTTTCGTAAGCAAATAAATGAAGGTTGGTAACTATTACAATTATAATAAAGCCTAACAAAAGATTTTCGGGTACTCACACGGTCAGTAACGTATGGGCACCCTCCATTTAAGTGGATGGACTTTAAGGGAGCCGCTCGTCTTGCTTTGCTCCGCGCCCAGCGGCGCACAGTAAAACGATCTCATAGAATCGCGCGGACACGCGTAGTTTAAAAAACTTCTGATTTACAAATAAGAGTATGCCAATGAGTTCTAATGAACATTATATTTTAAAAGTACGTCTTGGTAATTTTGTGTGAAACTTATGTTTACTAAGTTATTTGAGCTTATGTGATTTTTTTGTATAGGAGCGTAGACATTTTATAACTACTCTTTGCTTCAACTTGCTTCACTTTCTGGGTTTAAAAATGGATAGAGTATATTATTTACTACATATCACCCAAATATACTACACACCGCAACGGACCGCATTTGGGAGTAATAACATATTATTATTTTGTATTTTTTTGTTACTTTTTTA
Source organism: Zelleria hepariella (assembly GCA_949319315.1). NCBI lineage: Eukaryota > Metazoa > Arthropoda > Insecta > Lepidoptera > Yponomeutidae > Zelleria > Zelleria hepariella. The sequence continues at coordinate 15,409,910 of OX439384.1, forward strand.
CATTTAAAACATTTTTGTAAACTTTTAAGTAACTTATTTCCCACTATAAATTGTATGATTATGAAGATGACCTGCTGATGTGCTACGATTTTCATCACATAAAAAAGCTGGTTGAAACTTAAATACGAATAATGACAGGTTTTAAAAAAAAACTTCTGAATTCCAAACAAAAGTATGCCAATGAGTTCTAATCAACATTCTATTTGAAAAGTGTCTTTTGGTAATTTTGCGTCAACCTTATATTTACGAAGTTATTTGAGGTTACGTGATTTTTTGTATGGGTGCGAAAACATTTTATGACATTACTCTTATTCTTCACTTAGCTTCACTTTCTCGTTTTGAAAAACGGAGTAGGTATATTATTTACCACATTTCATCTAAACATACTACATGCCGCAAGTACCGCATTTGAAAATAATTAAATATGTTATGTTATATTGTTGTTTTTTCGGGCGTTGAATCTCTTAAAACTGTAGTTTAATAAGTATAGTGCGCGTGCAAACTTAAGAAAACATCAGAACTACATTATTGAACAACTTTTGGTGAAAAATTAGTCAAGGAAAGTAAAAAAATAACAGTTTTTAAGGTAAAAACCACAATAAAACATAAACTATTTAATTATTTTTGAATACGGTAATTTGCGGCAAGTAGTATGTTTAGATGAAATGTGGTAAATAATATACCTACTCCGTTTTTCAAAACCAGAAAGTGAAGCTAAGTGAAGAATAAGAGTAATGTCATAAAATGTTTTCGCACCCATACAAAAAAGCACGTAACCTCAAATAACTTCGTAAATATAAGTTTGACGCAAAATTACCAAGAGATACTTTTCAAATAGAATGTTGATTAGGACTCATTGGCATACTTATGTTTGCGATTGATACAGTGTGGATATTTTATTGTTGTTGTTTTATTTTTTAAATATCGTAGAACTTCCCGGAATACCTTCACAGCATCAGTTCTATTAATAGAGAACTAAACGGAAAAGAAAACCGAATAGTTTTATCAGTAGAACTGTACTAGTAGAACAGTCCAAACAGACTTTAGTTATCGCCCACCAAAATGGGTTTTAACCGGGCGATAATAGGTACCAAGTGGGTTATAACCCACCGATTGGGTTATAACCCGGGTCGTTACCCATCTCTGGTGTGCGGCGCATTAGGGTACGTACCTCATCCAAATTCATCTGTTCAAATCTCATCAAGGGATCTGGTTCTTCAAATTGAGAACTCCATTTGTTTAGGTGTTCCATGAAATCTTTGCTTGCATTTGTTTTCTGAAATAGGATTAATAATGAAGAATGTCCGTGGGTCTGTTAAATCACTTGAAACTTTATGACCGTGTAGCCTAAACATTTAGAAATACACCTGTTTTTGTTTCATTCAAATCGAGCCAGTAGTTTTAAAGTTACGACGGTTTTAGTTTCCGTCCTTTTGGAGTTTTGCGCGCGAGCGCGGCAAACTCGCGTGACGTCACAACTCAACACGCACCCGACACATACACCGTAACACTCATTCAAACGGCTGTATCTTTGGAACCGTACTTGGTAGCCAGTTGAAATTTTCAGAGATTATGTTTTATTATGGTGGATTACCCAAGAAGTAATAAAAACAAAAAAATATTTAAAAATGAGAGGGGTCCCCATACAAAAAACGTTGTTTTATACTTTTTGCTCTATAGAAAAAACGGTAAGACATACAAGCATCAAACTTGGTATGATTTATAGGACTTACTCCATAGTATAACAAAAAAATATAAAAAACGGTCAAGCGCAACTCGGACTCACGCGCCGAGGGTCCGTATAACCAGTTTTTTTTATTGTATGGTGGTACGGAACTCTCAGTGCGCGAGTTCGACTCGCACTTGGCCAGTTTTTTTGTGTGTTTAGTCAGTGTTACAATAGTGTTTTAATATAATATTACTTATTTATAACGTTAAAAATTCGCTAGCGACAGGTTTTAAAGTCGCAAGCTCTGCTTAAAATATTCCCTAGCACGGGTTTGTACTTTAAATAATATATTCTTACTTAGCTATGGATGACGGCTTTGAAAAATTACCTGACTAAACACACAAAAAAACTGGCCAAGTGCGAGTAGAACTCGCGCACTCAGAGTTCCCTACCGCCATACAATAAAATAAAACTGGTTATACGGACCCTCGGCGCGTGAGTCCGAGTCGCGCTTGACCATTTTTAGGGTTTCATACCCGAAGTGTTTCACACGGGACCCTATTACTAAGACTCCGCTGTCCGTCCATCTGTCCGTCTGTCTGTCCGTCTGTCTGTCCGTCTGTCCGTTCGTCTGTCACGGCTGTATCTCATGAACCGTGATAGTTAGACAGTTGAAATTTTCACAGATGATGTATTTCTATTGCCGCTATAAAAACAAATACTAAAAAACAGAATAAAATAAACATTTAAGGGGGCTCCCATACAACAAACGTGATTTATTTGCCGTTCTTACGGAACCCTTCGTGCGCGAGTCCGACTCGCACTCGCACTTGGCCGGTTTTTATATTATTTTATTATACTATGGAGTAAGCCCTATAATCGTACCAAGTGTGTTGCTTGTATGTCTTACCGTTTTTTCTATAGAGCAAAAAGTATAAAACAACGTTTTTTGTATGGGGACCCCTCTTAATTTTTATAATTTTTAACACGCTTTTATTTAATTTTTATTATGTCTTTGGTAATCAACCATAATAAAACATAATCTCTGAAAATTTCAACTGGCTAACTAGTACGGTTCCAAAGATACAGCCCTTTGAATGAGTGTTACGGTGTATGTGTCGGGTGCGTGTTGAGTTGTGACGTCACAGCAGCTGACGACCGCGCGCCCGTCGCACAGCTAGTTTAAAATTAAATATCTCGAGAACTATAAGACGTATCAAAAAAAATTTTTCACCCTATGTTTCCATTTTTAATAGAGTGTATGGTAAGGTAAAAATCAAAAGTTGATGGTATTCTTCATTAAAGCTCAAAACGGAACAATAAAAGAGTTCAGATTCCGTAAAAGTCGACTGGTCAGGCCATGTATGTACTTAGGTGCATACTTACGGTTGATATTAGGTTCGATTTCAGGGGATGGTTGGAGACCTCGAAACTGGGGTATGCATGGCGAGCAAGGGCAGTTCCTTTCAAAATCGTCCTGGAATGAAGGCAAAAAGGGAGGTTTTGGTTTTACCGTACTCGAAAACACCCACCAGTTTTATGAGTTACTTTATTGACTTGTACTTACCATTCGTAATAGGCTGGCATCTTGCTTATTCTCAATATTTTGCGCAAAAACCGCTGTAAATCAACTTTTTACACATTCGTGTTTTTTTTTATTGTTTTTCATAAACAAACATAGTCTGTGATCATCGTTGTACTGACCCACAGCCTTTAATAAGGCGAACGCTAGACGACAGTAAATATCTTGATCTGTATCGTGATACATATCACGTATCTTCGGCTGGATCACAGCGCACCCTAGACAGTCGATATGGATCGCGTCAGTACTGAAGCGTTCTTTGTACGAGGTAGACGTGAATGGACCCTAGACAGAGGAAAATTACAGCTTGTGTAGCAATAATTGTAGCCCTTTCTTTAAACAAAAGAATGAAAAGAAAGCGATGCATGAATAATTGGCTACAAAAGAGAGAAAAGTACTTATATATTTTTTTATTGGACTAAATTTGATTTTACAATGTATGATTTTACTACAAAAATTAATTTCGGATGTCTGATGTCTATTTAGTTCTAGTTCCGTACCTCAAAAGTAAAAAACATAATAGCTAAGTTGGTGACCCAAATACGAACATGTAACGTAAATAGAGGAATTTTAATTATGGGGGCCACTTATTGAGGGTAAATTAATAAATAAAAAAAAATGTTTTGCCAAATACCTATTATATTGTGTTACATAACAAATGCCTCATTTTAAGTATGTATTTTTTTAATAATTTACGGAGCCCTTAGTGTGCGAGCTCGACTCGCACTTGGCCGGCTTTTATTACGTAGTAACGTCCTTTATTACTGCCGTCTCGCTGCATACTGACGCGATAAATATCAAGGCGCGACACTAGACATGTATCACGATCCAGGATCTCGGATCAGATCACAAGATTTCCGGAAATCCAGCGATAAATATCTTGATCCGTCATTACACTACCCTGGCGAACGCTAGACGTAAGATCCATATCTTGATCCGTAAGTTTATACTGGCGGATCACGATATTTATCTTTGTCTAGGATAGTGTATTGACGGATCACGATATTTATGATATGAAATCTTGTGATCTGATCCGAGATCCTGGATAGTGATACATATCTTGCGTCTAGTGTCGCGCGTCGATATTTATCGCGTCAGTAAGCAGCGGGACGGCAGTAATAAAGGACGTTACCACGTAATAAAAGGCGGCCAAGTGCGAGTCGAGCTCGCGCACTAAGGGTTCCGTAAATTACGTAATAAAAGCCGGCCAAGTGCGAGTCGAGCTCGTGCACTAAGGGTTCCGTAAATTATTAAAACAATACATTTGTAATGCTTAAAATGAGGCATTTGTTATGTATGTCACACAATATAATATTTGGCAAACAATTTTTTTTATTTACTTACTTACCTCCAAAAACTGGCCGCCATAATAAAAATTCCTCTAATTTATTACGTTACATGTCCGTATTTTTGGGTCACCAACATACCTATTATGTTTTTTCCTTTTGAGGTACGGAACCCTAAAAATGGCGTTGCCCAAAAGGTTATCAAAATAGACATCAGGCATCCGAGAATAATTTTTGCATTCGTCAATTGCATCGTAAAATAAAATTTCGTCCTATAAAAAAAATAATAAGTAGGTACTTTTCTCTCTTTTGTAGCCAATTATTCATGCATCGCTTTCTTTTCACTCTTTGTTTAAAGAAAGGGCAATAATTATTGCCATACAAGCTCTAATTTTCCTCTGTCTAGGGTCCATCTAAAGAAGGCTGTGGTCCATCACGTCTACCTCGTACAAAGAACGCTTCAGTACTGACGCGATCCGTATCTAAAGTCTAGGGTGCGCTGTGATCCAGCCCAAGATACGTGATATGTATCACGATACAGATCAAGATATTTACTGTCGTCTAGCGTTCGCCTATAGACATGACGGACAAGTATAGACTGACGGATCAAGATATGGATCTTACGTCTGGCACAGCCTTCTTTATTAGGCTGTGTGTGACTGACCCCACCTCCCCTGTCAAAAATGAGAATTCATAGACAGAGAAGGCAAATATTTACTAACCGAAGTTAGAGTAGGATAGCACAATTTCGTTCCTAATTGTACTTACCGACGACGACGGCTTCCACGAATGACAGACAGCTAGCCACATGTAGTACTCTGTGGCCACATGACATTATTATTATTTTTTAATAGGTTTAGGCTGGCCACATGACAGCTTGAATCGAGTGTTGCCATAAAACATAACGACTTCCACCTTCTACGGTGGGTCAGGGTAAACAGAGGCACCAAATTAGACGGATATTCCAATGGCTCATAACCAAGCGATTTGATGTCGCTGCATCGTCTTATTTAAAACACAGATAATTCAAAATAGGAAGTAAAACACAAATGGATTGTGGTTGATATTTAATTATGTTCATAAATTAATTGATTTTCTAATACCAAATAACTGGACATCTGCCTACTTACAACATTTCAACAATCTGAAATATTTAGTGGCAGTCACAAATATCATTAATTTAATGTGGCTATTGATTTCTATTGATTGCGTCTACATGATAATAATAATAATAACATTGTCTTATAACTACTCACCAGCTGTTGCAGATTATTAAAATAATCTTAATTTAGCAATACTATAACAATAAATGGCAAATCGTATTTGCAATTAACACCTAACAACATTAACAACAAATAATAACACAGACTGAATGTTTGTTTTCCGTAATACTATGATAAACACAGGGTGGCCCAAACATAGACGTCAAGCTAGAAAATCTAGATAGCTGACACCAAGGGCTACCCGAATCACCCTCATCCCATTTTTTGTTGTTAAGAAGTTATGAGGCTTTTAAGATTTTTTTGAACAAAATTACCATTGCATTTTATTTTGTAACTTTTTTTCATTTTACTTCTATGATAATTTTTTTATTCTTTGCGGTCTCAGATTACTTCAGTTATAAGGTTTTTTGTCCTATTCGGAGGACTAAGGCTTTTGGAAATTTTTGAAATCAATAAAAAGTCCTTCAGTCCTCTACTTAATTTGTTTTTCTGAGACCTTAAGAATAAAAATTTTCTCTTATAAGTAGTTATAAGTCAAAAGAAAAAAAAAGTTACAAAATAAAATGCAATGCTTGGTAATTTTTTTCAATAAAACCTTAAAAGCATCATCTTCTTAATATATAAAACAAAGTCGTGTTAGTTACACCATTTATAACTCAGGAACGGGTGGACCGATTTTTATTATTTTTGATTTGTTGGATTTCTCTCCGCCCCGAATATCAGAATTAAAACAACGGAAAAACTCACGAGAAAAAAAATAAGTCTGCGCGGACGAAGTCGCGGGCAAATGCTAGTATCTCAAAATGTGGTCTAGGTTGACCAATTTCAAAATATGCCTATTATTTCTGAGCGAAGCCAGGATGTTTAAAATTATTTTTCTCAGTACCGTTATGACCTGGCCTTTTACCCAGTTCCCTTCCCTCTTGACGTTGAATTACGGGACACCCTGTACATGGGGGTAATTCGGGTAGCCCTTGGTGTCAGCTATCTAGATTTTCTCGCTTGACGTGTATGTTTGGGCCACCCTGTATATTTTTAAACTTTTAATATTATGATAATAATATCACATGTCAAACTGTTCCCTGATATTGTGTATAACCATTCAATCAACTACAGCAAGGATAATATGCCATTGTCAGCCAGCACTAATAAGCCTTAACACCAATTGGTATTACTTCGGCTCATAGACGCCCTGCGAGGGTATTGTTTTTTTTTTACGCCAACCGAGCGGTTAGCACTCAATTAAATAAAATAATAAGCATGCCAATTTTTTTTTTCTAAAGAAAATAGAAAAAAATTGTCATGGAATGGAAATTAAATCAACTAATCTTTATTTCCATGTAAATTTTTTACTTTGATTGTTTTCGGTTTTCTCTCTCCTAAAGTGTAGTTGATTGAAGATTAATAATTAGTACATTAGTCATATTAATAGTTAGACTATCAAATTAGATACAAAAGTGATACAGATAAAGATCAGATCATTGTTGTACAAATAATTTAAATATGAATAAGTAAAATTGTCCTAAAAATTGGTCTATATGTATTTTTATATAGTTTCAATAATATAAAATTTTCCTAGAAAAATTGGGCTACTTATAAAATCTAATTGACTAAGCAACTTGTATAACCAACCTGATTGGGATACGAATCTTACCACTTTCATTCACAATCTTTTCCTTTTCTATATGCTTCATATAAGCTAGGAAGCTGGTCCATAGGAGACTGCAGCAACTAATGAAAGGAACTCGATTTTTCGGCGGGATCAGACAAAAGTTGATCATGGCCACTGCTGGCCATATTGATGCACCAACCTGAAATAAAAATATATTTTATGGTGAAAACCACACACAATAAAAACATACATTATTTGCTATTTTTTCAAATTGGTATTACCTTGTAAGTGGGCCAAAACTTAGCCTTGACTTCCGCAATAGACTCATTGAATGGTTTTGACTCTAACATACTCATGCCAAAGTAAAAACTGCACATAGCCAGTGGTGTGTATGTCATTGTTTCCACAAACGTCTGAAAGTAAAAGTGTTGAGCTTACTAGTCAATAAACCAGTGAGAAACAAGTACTTTGTTAGTAAAATATAATAATATAATATAATAAATATAAAATATAACAAGTAAAAAACTTATGAACCTTTATAATTCCAGCTCTTAGAGAAGATCCAGGCCACATTATGCTGGCGATAGTCAGCCAACTATATAGTGTTGGAGCCACATAGAAGGAGCCATAAATACCATACCGTGCACATCTTGACAAATCATAGGTTGCTGCAATAAAATTTATTTTAATATTGTAACTTTTCCTTCCTAAAAATAGGCCAGAAAGCAATGGACAAGGCAGGCACCCCTGCCAGTCCCCATCGGGGACGTTGCCGCGACAAAGACGAGGCCTATGCCCAACGGTGGGCGAGATTCATGGGCTGGATAGAATAGAATATAGAACTATTCCTATGCAATATGAAGAATGTATGAAGAAAACCTTGAAACACATACCCATATTCTTTCCTTCAACGGTCTGTTGAATTAAACTAGATAAAGGCCAAATAACACCGTATGATGCCATACCACGCAATAGAGGATACTTTCTGAAATATACTCTAATTTTACTAAATGCCCCCATCTTCACTAGAATCACCCAGATTAAAGAAATGGAACGATACTGCTTGCAGTCCCAGGAAGTAGTGTCTCTTCTTACATAATAAGCTCATAATTATTTGAAGAATAGGAAAGAATCGTCAGACGAATTGCGATGATTATTACTCATGTGAAAATGGAAAAGTGCCAGAAAATTGTGTCAAACTAGTGAACTGTCAAAACAAAAATAAACTCGCGACGTTGAGCCAACGTTGCGTTGGATTTCTAACAAAATCAATAGAGTGCCAACGTGAAAGATGATGGTTGCGTTCCGAAACGACGGAACAAAAAAATTAATAACAGTTTAAAAAAACACGCTTTTATAGCTAACCGAACTAAAAAGTACAAAATAATTTTTAAAATTATAATAAAATTTAAGTTATTAACAGAATAATACAATTCAGAGTAAAAAGCGTGGGGTGCTTGATATATTAAATGTTACAATCATTCTTTTGAAAACTTTCTATGAGATGCACCCCACGCTTTTTTAACTCTGAATTGTATTATTCTGTTAATAACTTAAATTTTATTATAATTTTAAACTCTTTGTAATTAAAAATTATTTTGTACTTTTTAGTTCGGTTAGCTATAAAAGCGTGTTTTTTTAGTTTTTTTAAACTGTTATTTATTTTTAATTTTTTAGTTCGATTTATCATTTTTTTGTAAATTTCTGACATTAAACCTCAGTTGGCTCCTTAGAGTCTTTTGATCCCTACATGAAAGAGAATAGATTAGCATAAAAAAAATTTTTTTTGTTATTTTAGCATTTTTTTGCTGACCGTAATTTTTTTTCCAAAATCTGTAAATGCAGTCCATAATATCTCAAAAAGTTATGAAAGGTCTCCTAAGAACGTTTTCCTGTAACTACAACGGTTAAGGTACCTGCCCTTACTGCCCCGTCTCAAAAATCCACCCTGTATAATGGCACTGTAGGGGTATAATGGGAAACTGTTATCAAATTATTGCATTGTCATTGGTCCTTGATACCTATGCAAAGTTTCAAATTAATCAGACATCTGGAAATTGGTAAAAATGAAGCTCAAAGATTCCGTTACATACATACATACATACATACATACATACGTACAGGCCAAGCTTATAAAAGCGTGTTAAAAATAAGCTTTTTTTTTATTTCTTTGGTTTGACAGTTGACAGTACTGTGAGCTGTCTTCAATCTTTTTTTTAATCTGTGGTGCCGAGCCGACCGTGTTTTGGGCTTTGGGCAAAAAGCGATCGTCGAGCCGAAAGAAAACTCAATCATCTTCAAAAGTATTTCTACAGTCTTTTAAGTACTGCAGTAGCTATGATACGAGGCACAAAGAGTGATGGGAACATGCAGCCATGTACTAGTGAGTAAAGTTTGAAAAGTTACATGAATTAGAACTTGAAATGTCCAGCAATTCATTGTTGTTCTCTATAAATACTGAGGGAAAAGTTTACGCCTTATCAACGAGTGGATCATGCTGGAGAGAGTTTATGTACCTCGGCTTGGAATTCAAAACCCTCTCTGCTGTTCCTCATTTTTTGTGGGCGGTTGGAGGCGACCGACAAATCTACCTCCACGTCCATGGCTTAGAAATCCCTATAAGGGTGAAAGAAGAGTCTTACGAAAACGAGAGATGGTTGCCTTTGGAAGGGTTTAGTGGAAGGCTGTTGCCTACTGACAGGTACCAGTTCTCATCCCAGGATGGTACCAAAGACAGATCTATTGACCGCATCAGACTGCCATCTATGGCCTGGCAATGGGAGGGCGACTGGCAGCTGGAGCACACCCTAGATGGACAACCTTTAGACCATGATGGTTGGAGTTATGCTGTAGATTTTCCTGCACAATTTGGACCTGTGAAACAATGGAAGTCATGTGTGAGAAGAAGAAAGTGGATCAGGTACAGAAAATTCAGTGCTATGAACTCCTGGTGTGCCATAGCTCCACTTCATAAAGACCCAACACAAGAGCCCTTTATTGATGTTGGTATTGGAGGTAATCAAATACCTTATGCTCCTCCTGGAACACTTTCTGTGTGGGCAATCACAGCTCAAGGCCGAGTCATGTACAGAACAGGAGTCAGCACAACCTCTCCCGAAGGCCAGAAGTGGATAAACATTACCATACCACCTAACTGTGATGTGAAACAAATATCTGTAGGTGCTACTGGACTGGTTTGGGCTATGTTATGGAGTGGACGCTGCATGGTCAGAAAAGGAGTGACTAAAGACAGTCCTACTGGTGATTCCTGGATAGAAGTGAAATCTCCAAATGACACTAAGCTGTCTGTGGTATCTGTTGGTTTCAATGCAGTGTGGGCCACAAGCACAGACACAAGAGTGTGGTTTAGGAAAGGAATAGATGGTAACACAGCAGGGACTTCTGAAGCAGCTGCCATGGGCACTGGGTGGTTAGAAATCACTGGGAACATGATCCACATATCAGTTGGATTAAATGATCAAGTGTTTGCTATTGGAGAGTCAGATAAATGCATCTATTGGCGAGGTGGCATAACACAAGCTGAACTGACTGGCAAAAGATGGAGAATGGTTCAAGCTAATATGCAATTGAGTCGCACTTCTAGCTCTGCGAGTGTTGTGTCCAACACAGCTAATGCCAAACATTCTAGCCTCAGCATGTTAAATGAAGGAACACCAGAATTAAAAACAAACATAAACCTGCATCATTCTTGGGAAGAGTCCCATTCTGCACCTATAGAACACACCTTACCTATTAAACCACCAAAGGAGCTACATAACAAAACAAATGCAGCTGTAGAAAATATTGATCTCACTGGAAAAAGTTATGAAACTACTTTGAAGAACCCAAGAGCCTGGAGTCCAGTGCGAAGTGTTGGTTCAGTTGTGGGGATGGAAGCACACCCTGACAGTGACAGCAGTGTGTTTGATGTCGATTCTGGAATGTATTTTGATGAGGAAGTCAGTCAGACTGCGTGGGGAACATGTGACGCGGCCTGGACTTTCGTTGAGGCGGGGGCCTGCACTATTGATATCATGCAGGTGCCTCACTGGTTCACAGACTCACACAATGCTTGCAACACCGATCTTGTGGCTAAATGGCGAGTTGAAATACTGGACAGCTTGAAAAACAGAAACAACAACCATCAAGTAGATTTATCTGTATATGGCGTTGCAATTGAAGAAAAGGGCTGGACTCGAAGTTCTGAAGCAAGACTCATTAACATAAACAATTCTGGTGAAGATTGCATACTCTCACTCTATTGGCATTCTATGGAAAACACTGGCACACTGTCTGTTTTCAACCCTGATGGTGCCATCAAATTCATATTAAATCTTAGTGAACTAAACAGTGTCACAACATCTTCAGAACCTGGGTGTCCTAGGATCACATTGACTGTTCCAAGCCAGAAAAACGATTGGATCAAAATACAATTCATGACTGAAATGGAGCAAGAAGAATGGCTGACTGTCTTAGAAGACATAATGTCACAAATTAATGGGCTATGTGGTAAACCTTCCAACAGTTCAATTTGGGCAATACCAAACTCTGGAGATATTCTTAATTGGGACCCATTCCCATCAAGGCTGACTTCGGAAAACAATGGAATATACGTGAAAGAACTGCAGGTACTTGGAAAAGATATAACAGCTGGATTTGCTACACTTCTGCATAACAACTTCCCACCTGGCAGTATATTGCAAGTTCGAGGCAGTCTGTTTGACGAAATAAACCGGTTTACCATAGATCTCGAAGGTCCAGAAGTAAAAAGACAGAGACATAAACTGGAAAGTGAAATCACCGATATTCCATTCCATTTTAACGTAAGATTCGATGAAAGCACTGTTGTATGCAACACAATGACCTACAGCAGCTGGGGTGCCGAAGAGCGACATGGGCTACCTCTGGCCCCAGGCCAAGACTTCACGATTAAGATAATATGTGAGGAACGGGGATTCAAAGTACTAGTCAATGAGAAAAGCTATTGCTCCTACAAGCATCGATTGGGTCCGGAAAGCATCGCATCAGTACGCGTGAGAGGTCCCATGAAACTATTCAACATGGAGTATGGAACCACGAGCATCATAGTGGGTCCCGATGAGATGGTTTGGAGGATGATTGGGGGATATCTGCGGCGCGTGGAGTGCTGCCAAGCGGACGTGGTCTGGGGAATCACGCACGATCACAGGGCGTGGGTGTACACGGGAGGCTGGGGTGGCGGACTCATTAAAGGTAGGTAACATGCCGTATATCTGGCGCAATAAAAAGCTAGTCACCGTATCATGCTCTTGTTGCGCCTGGCCTATTTTAAGAATGTTAGCATGCGTCCAGAAATAAATACTTATGCTTGATTTTACTGCAGGTCTCGGAAGCAATGATGGTATACACGCTATGACAGATACCCAGACCTATTGCGTGTACGAGAATCAACGCTGGAACCCGTTGTCGGGCTACACGTCGACCGGCCTCCCCACTGACCGACACATGTGGAGCGATATCACGGGGAAGCTTAAGAGGACGCGAGAACATTCCAAACTGCTGAGTCGTCATTGGCACTGGGTAAGAATATGTATTGCATTCATATATAGTAGGTATTCCTAGAAAAAAGAAGCTTATAATCATGGCTTCAGGTGAATGGGAAATGCGCAAGCGGAAAACGCACCAACTAGGTGGTTTGTTGCGATACGGCTTGAGCGGATACGGATGGGCGGCTGGAGGAAGCATTCACCGGACAGTCCTTATGACAGAAGACTATTCCCAATGGAAGCGAGTACATAAGACATGATCGCGATCCTCAGCCATGAGGAAACAATGAATGGGTAGGCGCCGCCACGGTCTGCCTGAGGTGGCGGGTTCAAGTCCTGTCCCGAGCGTTCTTTTTTAACTTAAAATTCCAGTTCTATGTGTGTAGGACTCGCATTTTCGAATCACGGCACGAGATGTGTTAAAATTCCAGATATCTGAGTGGATAATCGACTACAACACGCCGGGCGGCGTGGACAACGACGGCTGGCAGTACGCGACGGACTTCCCGGCGCCTTACCACGGCAAGAAAGTGTTCACGGACTGTGTGCGCCGCCGCCGCTGGTACCGCAAGGCTCAGCTGGTCACTGACGGGCCATGGGTGCGCGCCGGCAGCACGCCGCTCTTGGACATCGCGTTATGGGTAACTTATGGCACGACCCATGATTCTGGTCGACAAAAAGTTGTCCGACATACTTTGGACCAACCGAACGTTGGACCGACAAACTATAGATCGACATAACGTATGACCGACCAATATTGGCTAAGATTGGATGGATTGATAAGGTAGCCCTCATTTTTTTCCATATGCATTGGTAGACGGTAGACATGTGTAGGTCTACATGTCTACCGTCTATACTTACAATGCTTGTAATATTACAAAAGATATACAAAGGACATTGGGATGCTAAATCGTCGCTTGTGCTATTTTTGTCGAGACGTCTTTGTTTTCTAATTGATATTGTAATTTTTACACTTAAACTTTCGTAAGCACTGCACATTTTGTATACAAGCTTACGAAAAACTTGTATTTATGTCGGTGTAGCCGACTACTTTCGATGCTTATTCGGAGACCTTAATCATGCAGCTGAGACGGCGCCGTCGCGACGCCGTGGCCTGCCTCAGACTATTGTAATTGATCAACGTGCCTATTCCTCCACAGAGCGACGGCAAAGAAGTATCGGTTTGGGCTATCACATTGGGCGGTGATGCAATATACCGGACTGGGGTTACGGCTGCCACGCCGGCGGTAAGTAAAACAACTTTTTATTGTTGACAGCGCCTAGCTGCACTTCTTGTCATACGGGATGGGTGAAGTGGTCAATTTCAGACCCCATATACAAGGTGTTACAAAAGTACCTAACTCTTTTTACAGGGTGTAACCTACTGGTCAACTGGATGTCAAATTTGTAAAAAAAAATTGAAAAAATCAATTTTTATTTTATAACCTCAAAATTGAAAAAAATTTATAACTTTTTTGTTTTTGTTATTAGCTCAAATTTAAAAATAAGTTTGTGCGTGTAGGTGCATTTACAAAGCTTTGAGTTGTTAAAACATTGTGAAAGTCAATTAAAACAATATTTAAAAAATACTTTTCTTCTGCCACATCGTTCACATTTTATTAATTTAAAAATTAACGGAACGTCATAGAGCAAAAAAAATATTTAGGTTGTGATCCCTATCACCAGGTGCTACTCTACTACCCTGTAAAAAGAGTTAGGTACTTTTGTAACACCTTGTAGTGAGTAAGTATCTTGGCAAAGCCGCCAATCTAATAGAATGTCGAATTGTAGGTTGTACTAGAGTCCTCTAAGCTAAGTTCGGCCTAGCCCACGGAAGAGACAAGGTCAATATTTGCGGAAAAAACGAATCTGCGGGTTTGCTCACTATGTTTTCCTTCATGGTTATCGAGTAGTAGTGTCAAATGTAGGTAGTGCGTAATTTTGAAATTTTACTGCCACCACTGGGGTCTCTAACCAGAGATTTCTGAGTGTTTTATTCGAATTCAATGTCTTCCGTTACAGGGTATCCACTGGGAGCACGTGAACAGCCCTCAGAACTTGATCTCGATCAGCACGTGCGACGACATCGTGTGGGCGGTGGGACGCAAAGGCGAACTTTACTACAGAGAAGGCATCACCGAGGAGACCCCTTCAGGTAAAGACCGTTCGCTTAGATAGTGTCGGTACACACGACGGCAATCTTGGTTCTTGGGATACCAACTATTTTTGAAGTATCTTTGATGGGCGCTGACACATTCATTTCAACACCATGCTGATGGACATTAACTAGAATTTGCTTAAATGTTTTTTTTAGGACCTAAGGTTTGGATTCCAGAATCGATTGCATTCGTAGGAAATCCAATCCTGGAATCCAAACCTTAGGTCCTAAAAATAGTTAAGCCTCGCTTTGAGCAATCGCAGGAGCGTTTTTTGCTAAAAACGCATCCGAAAAAAAGATATGATTTTTTTCCATTGGCGGCGCTAGTTGTGAGACGTATGGCGTCTTAACACCAATTAAAAGGTTACTTATTGGTTTTCAACAGGTTCCACTTGGAAGCTAATAGAGCCTCCGAAGTGCTCCTACAACTACGGCCACAAGATCGGCGGTGGCGCTAAATCTGTCTCGCTAACAAAGAACGCCGCTTGGGTTATACTGACCAAAGGATTTGTAGCTGTAAGGACTGATATCACCAAAGAACAACAAGCTGGGACCCAGTGGAAGTACTTGACAGGTTGGTAGACAACAGTGCGTGAGCGCGATTAAACAATCATGAAACTCGAAAATGGCGGCCCGAGGACGCATCCCTCTCGCTCTACTTCTATAGAATATAAAAGAGATAGAGCGCGTCATGTGGTCGATGTTTCCGAAAGAGTAAGCTAAGGTACTAACTTATTGGGTAGTTTTACAAAGATTGAGTTAAAGCTGTCCTTCCTAGAAGACCACACGAATAAGTGAGTGTTTACGATACAGGCCAAGCCTAGTGCACGGACCCCTGTCCCCGTAGCATGACTTTTATCGAGGCGGATTTATCCAACAAAATGGCGGTTTATCAGCATTTTTGACGTCTATAGTGGGTTATATATCGCTCTCGACGATATATAATCCACTATAGACGTCAAAAGCGATATATAACCCGCTATAGACGTCAGAAATGCTGATAAACCGCCATTTTGTTGGATAAATCCGCCTCGATAAAAGTCATGCTCCCCCCGCTAGAAACTTTGTTATTTTTAAGATAATGCCTATGCACAGATTTGATGTATTGTAAACCTTTTTTGTTAGTGCAATAAATACATTTTTTCAGGGAATGAAAAAAAAATATTTTGCCTACTTTACAAAAAGCGATTGAACGAGTTTTGTGCCTTTTATTTCAGACACTGACGTAACGTTCAAGCACATCACTGCGGGCGCGGAGGTGTGGGCTGTGACGACAGACGGCGGTCTACACCGCAGGCTCGGTGTCTCGCAAGACAATATCACGGGCACTGGGTGGCAGCTGGTTCTCAATGTAGGCTTCGTACACGTCAGCTCTAGGGGCAACCCTTTTTAAAACTAATTATGAGGCTAATATGTGACTTTTTTTCGTATGCTGCGATGTTTTTATTCGATTGTAACCTAAATCAGCCCCTGTATTCTCTAAAATATTCACCGTAAAATAACAGTTTTAAATGCCAAAAAATGATTGTTCATTTCAATAAGGGCTATTTTCGAGTGTTTTCACGCTCGACGATTGGAAGGATTTTTTAGATAATAGAGGCGCTGCACGGAACACTCCGGAGTTAAGAACAAGCCAGCAAGTGTTTTCCAAAGAATTTTGTTGTACTTAGATCAAATGCAAAGATTTATAAAAAAAGTGTTGTGTAGGCAGTTTGAATAGTTAATTAAATATTGTAATTTGGACGTTTACAATTTTAGCACATGAATAATTAATTATTTACTTACGCAGCTCAACTCATTGTGTGGATCGAACCAGTTGCGCGTATACGCACACAGGCGATCGATATTGTAAATTGTAGCTAATGATGACAAATATTTTTGCCATGTGATATTTTCTACTTCCTACATTAGCTTATCCGTTTTAGTAACTTTTGAAAGTAATCATTCAAACTCGTTTTGTCATTCCACTGTAATCTTTTAGTTTTGCTCAGTAAGATGTTTATCAATATTTATTCCATGTAAGTTTCCAAATATTGAAATGTATGTGATCGTATTGAAAGCGTTTATCCCCTTATCATATCGTATCCTAGATCGATCGCGTTCCTAAAATCGCGTCAGTATTTAATTTATACATGTAAGTTCTATCTAGTCAAAGGAACATTCCCAATGTAATTTGTAGCGGTAAATTATATTATAGGCAAAAATTCAATGTAAGGTACATAATTAAGTAATGCTTTAGCTTGAAACTAAAAGAAACAAATTATATTGATTTCCTTGTTTTATTTTCACTTTCACTTTACAGTTACCAGTACTGCTACAAAAACACATACACAAATAACACAGAACTCTGGCAATAATAGTTTCCGGAACCCTGTCGCTTGTCCACCACACCGATCCGATTTTTTATCAGTGCTGATAGCGCCAACGGCAATACATCGAAATATCAGATCGATCAGTGCGATGGACAAACGCCCTACGGCGCCGCACACACCTCCTGCGGTCCGCGCGGTCAGAGTTCTGCGTTCGCGTTCACTAAATCTATGCGGTACCTTTGATCCGTTTAGAGGACCACACAGGTCATCACAGGTGCGTTTTATCGGTCGGTAAGATCGAATGCGTTATTGCGATTTCTGTTTTCAGTACATTTTGAATTAGGAATGCCATGGCGTTCTTACCGCAGCAGTGTGTAAATCCATTGCGATCCTAATACAAAATGTACTGAAAACAGATAACGCAAACGCAAAACGCGCCTGTGTGCCTCAGTCCGCTCGCTGGGGAGCCTTAAAACATGCGGCGCTGAGGTTCGAGGATGAAACAGATCTGAGAACTCTGACCGCGGACCGCCGCCGGGGCGGTGAACCGTCACAAAATCACACGTAACTTGCCCATTGGTCGGTGGCCGACGGGAATCTAAGGAACTAAAATTGTGTGCCATAGTCAAAGTTGCAAGATGTACAGAAGTGGAGCTTCCATCGTCAAGTTACGTGTATAGATGCAAACACACATGTTTAAAAATGCGCAAGAGTCTTCAAAGAGTGTCTGCAGCAGTATTGTAACTAAAACATCTACAAAGGAATAAAACAATAAATGTATCTTCTCACACATAATATTATAGTAATAGCGTTACACCAAATAGTCTAGCTCGTATCTAGTAAAGTGGTTGTTGGGATCGTTCTGTATTCGCGGATAGCCGGCTACTAGTGCGTCTTGACCTCCAATATACAGCGTGTTGTAAATCTTCCAGTAGACATCTCGCACTTTCCTTGCGGGATGGAAGAGACCCTGAGAACAAGAAAATAAATCAATAAAATATGTAAATACGAAATTTTAAAACTTAAACTTTCGTGAGCACTGCACATTTTTTTCTATTAAATCACGGTTTTACTCACTAGTAATTAGTAGGTGTAGTCGGCTACACCGACAAATTACTAGTGAGTAAAACCGTGATTTAATAGAAAAAAAATAAATACGAAATATTTCAATAATCGCATACTTCGGTCTGAATCTTAAAATCACCCGTTTTTAGGGTTCCGTACCAAAGGGTTAAACGGGTACCTATAACTAAGACTCCGCTGTCAGTCTAAAAAGTAACCAAGTGCGAAAGAAGGCATCCTGCTATCAAATCTGTCCGTCGATTTGATGTCCGTCTGTCACCAGGCTGTATCTCATGAACCGTGATAGTTAGACAGTTGAAATTTTCACAGTTGATGTATTTCTGTTGCCGCTATAACAACAAATACTAAAAAAACAGAATAAAATAAATATTCTAAAGACTTTTTTGCCGTTTTAAAGATAATGGTACGGAACCGAATGTTTTACTGTGTGTGTTAAATTTAATTTGTTATGTTAAGATCAATGTCTATCTTCGCCATCACTGTATTTCCTATTGTTCTGTGTGTGTTTTGGTTTTATAAATAAACGTTTATCTATCTAACCGTGCGCGAGTCCGACTCGCACTTGGCCGTTTTTTTTAACTGACGTTTTTTCGCGCCTGAGCGTTTGATCGTGTCAACTCAACCCACCTGCAAAGCGTACTGCAGTATCTTGACGGGCCCCAAGGCGACGCGCATGCCCTCGACCGCGTCCATGAAGGCCTGCACCAAGTGCGGCGACGTCTCGAAGATGTTCGGCCACACGTGGTTCAGTAGGTGCACCAGCGCGTCCTCGCAACCGAACCCGTAGACGCCGAGGGCCATGTGCTTGATAGCCGCGCAGGCGGTTTGACGGTGCACCAGGTCTCTGTGAGGAATTATATTGGTTTTAAATACTTAATCTACACTAATATTGTAAAGAGGAAAAGTTTGTAAGTATGTATGTATGTAGAGGTAACCTCCAAAACTACTACTCCGATTTTGAAAATTATTTCACTAATGGGACTAATGGCTACGTTATCGCTGAGTGCTAGGCTATTTTTATCGTGATAACGGGAAAAAATACTCAGTCTGCGCGGACAAAGTCGCGATCAAAAGCTAGTTTTATATACTTAGATAGAAACAGTTACTAATGATCTGAAATAACATTTAAAAAAATGTGCAACAATGCTGCCATATTTATTTTATGAAACGTAACAGAAAATTATAAATTGATACGTCTACTGGGTCAAAATTGGCCGACAAAGCTCAAACCAAGGCGTTGATGGTGGGACGACCTGAATACCTTTTTGTCGAAATAGTCACATCACAGCTCAAGACAGTAAATCGTTCTTGGCTCATTCGATTTTGCAATCTTTCGTCATCGAATTAAATTCACTCTCACCTGTCCATCAAAGCGTCTTCTAACAGCGGGCAGACGGCGTAAATGTAGTCCTTGCCCATTTCGCCAATGTACTCAAAGAGGAAGGAGAGCGACTTGAGCACGCCGTTCTGTACGTTCAGCTCGGGCACTCGGTACTCGTTCATCAGAGCCGGGAGTACTGTGAAGGGCGAGCAGGTTTCCGCAACGATGGCGATGGCGACCGTTGTGCACACTCTGTGGGAAAAAGCAGTTGTTAGGAAAGCAAGAGAGAGATACAGCTCGGTATTGTACATCGGAAGATCCGGTTTACGACCGACCTTATGTTACCAAACTTGCAGTTATGATGCAAAAACCGTTTCTGGCTGTCAAATAGCACTACAAGCTTGCGATCGAAAAGTTTCTGTATTGTGCCACAGTAGCGCTACTTTGTATGACGAGTTTAATCACAGAAAATCATCAGTCAAATTACACTACAACGAAGAGCACAATGTACTCTGTGAAGAGCACCGTCCAAGTGAGCCGGGGCTTCTGATTGGTCGGTTATTCTGATATGTTGTCTATGGGCGCAAAAACGTCAGCTAGAACGGAGCTCTACTCATCAAATTGCCTTGGATGGAAATAAAACAAAATGGCCGACCAATCAGAAGCTTTGGTTTGTTTGGACGGAGCTCTTCATTGAAGTGTTATTTGACTGTGAAAATGCGGCTTTAGCAAAAGATGACGGTATGCGGACGATTCGCCTTCGTTGCTTTGACATATTGCAGCCGGTACTGCTTCCTAACTGCAAGATTGGGAATAAGACGCGGCAAGAACTTCATACCTGTTTTGACGTTCCTGTACTTTTAAATTATTCAGCAAAGTGGCCAACACATCGTGCGGGCCGATAGCCTTGGCGATGTAACCGAAGGTGTTGACAGTCGCTCGCCGAATGGCTTTTTTGTGCGCCTTCAGTAGTTCCAGAAGCTCGAAGCATATTCTCATCCACTCCCTGGCCGAGACAAACTCGGGACCCCTGTCAGCTATACGACCAACTAGATCTATGCAGTTCTCTTGTACTTTTTCGTGTCTGGAAGAGAGAATTGGTAACATTAGCAAATTATGTCGTCATCATCACCACTCAACCGATATTCTGTGAAAGGTGGAAACCATAGGTCACCCGAGACATACGGGTCTTTCATAGGACTTTTTAGCGAAATAGTTGCACACAAGACAGCACGTCGACCTTTACACGCTAGCACTCTGCTCCGTTACGTTACGGGCGACTTTTCAACAAAAGTGTATACTCCGACGTGCTGTCGTAGCAGAGCTATCTCGTATCGACATCCTTGCTGCGCGTCGATTGGATTTCATACAAGAAGAAACATGGTTCATAAAAATAGTAACAAACCTGTTCTTCAAAATGGGTGTGAGTCTCGGCAGGAGATCTTTGATGGGGGGCGTCATTTTGGTCATACCAATGACGTTAACGATCGCTTTGAGAGCGCCGAGGATTGAGCCGAGCACTTCCGGGTATTCTTCTCCGAGGTATTCGTACAACACCACGCCAAGATGGCCCATAAGTTTTTCCTGCAAAATAAAAGCGCATCATGAATCCAATTACCCAATTAAATACAGAATATCTTGAGGACTAGTATTACTTTGTTATAGTGGCTGCCGTACACGACACAAACACGCTGCGAAGAGGCTGTTTTGCTGGCAATCACAGAAAAACATCATGTTCACAGCGTGTTTGTGCCTTTGTGTCGGATATGGCAATCGTGTAAAGCCAGAATTAACTTTGAATGCCTCGAGTAAGAACTTTACTGTTATCAGATCTTTAGACTCACCTCCTGACAAGTTTTCATGACGACAGCGATGCGCGAGATAAGATCCGCGGCTTGTTGCCGAACTTTAGCGGACTTGTTGTTCATTCGCCACAGGATAATACCGCAAATCTGCGGCAGGTAAGGCTTGACGCGCTTGCCCAGCTGATTCACAATCGTACCGAAACCATTTAACATTACCACATCCTGAAAGAGATGAAAGGGCAAATTAGTATTTGCAAAACTTTCAAGGCACTACAGTGCCCTACTTCAATTTGGCACAATAACATTTAGGTACAAGATTTTTATGAAGCTGTCTAGCTAGGTAAATCAGTATCGATCTGTAACAGTTTTTTTGATGGACGAAGCCGTACGATCATAAGTATATTCTAAAGAAGTCAAGTCTTATGGAGAACTTGCATTGAAAATGTTATACCAGATGGAAGCAGTACCTACATAAACACCGTAAAACTTGTACGACTACATACCTCAGTTGTCTGTTCTTGGAAAGCGTAAAGTATACCGTCAATAAGAGCTTCCTCGAGTTTGGAGTCGATATCGGCAGCGCCCAAATTAGCTAAGATTTTCTCTATGGATTCCATCACCATTTTTCTGTATTGTTCATTGTCGTCTTTTAGATCATCTACGATTCTGTTTATTATTTCAGATGCACCAACCTGAGAAATAGAAATCGGTTAAGTATATTGATTTGTATTTGTAATATTAGTTTCAATAGTAGTGAGGAATGTGCTGTTTTCGGCAAGGGAACGTGTGTGTTCAGCCTTTTAAACACAGTTACTGTTAACTCACTTATATATGTATAACTCACTTTGTTGGCAATTTCAACGGTGGTATCTACGAGTTGGCGGTAGTTGCGTCGGTCGAGCGCCATGCGATGGTTCCAGAAGTGTTTGAAGAAATGCGGCAGGATTTCATCCATAATGTACTGCGGCTCCACACCGTCGGTACCGCAGCACTGTTTCACGACCTAAAAAAAGTCAGAATATATTTAGTACAAATGTTACGACGAATTACCTGTGATAGATGATAGAGTAGGTACGAAAAAACAAACCTTCAAGACAATTTTCTTCATTTCCTCATCAGGCGACTGGAACTCACGGATGAGAATCAACATCACTTCACGAGTATAGTAGTTAGCGTATTCGGCGTCCATGAGAGGGATGAGGTAGCCAATAGCCTTCAAGAAGGCGGCGAGACCTTTACCGCGATGAGTTCTGATACCCTTCCACAGGGGTTTGAGCACAGAGTCGAAGGACTCGATACCGTAAGGGGTAGCAGCTTCGGCTAGAGCAGCGCTGGCCAACGCGGTGATCGTCCGAACCTTCTGTTGCTCGTCCACTAAACCATGCTCGATAATTTCGACCAGAGACTTCAAATGGGGCAAGATGGCGCAGCCCATCAAAATGGCGATCTGTTGTACGATTTTGATACCAGTGTGGCGCGCCTGCCACGACTTCTTCGATCGGCACACGGCCTTCAAGAAGGGAAGGAGAGATGGTATACCTGAAATTCGGATTTCGGAATTAGAGATGACAGAACTTGTGAACACATAAAATACAATAAACATTATGTCGGGTTTTTCTTACCCAAAGCAGAAGCGACGACGGCGAAAGCACGCGCTGTGGTGTTTCTGACGTATTCATCGATGTTGTCGATGTCGGGTCTCATTGTGGAGATCATAGTGGCCAAACCGGCCGCCTTCGCCAAGTTAGAGATGATCTCTCGACCCTCCACGCGGGCGTAGTAGTCTTCATCAATAAGTAGAGGCTCAATGACAACCAAGATCTGAAAGTAACATTTTATTTGAAAAAAGTGGATCAAAATAAAACAGCCTGTGGTCCATTTTCGTAAAACTAAAACGTAAAACTATTCTTAGTTCGAAAAGTGCGTAGTCGTTTCGAAACCTAACCTTTTTTTAAACCATTTTAATGCCTAATCGGCTACGCAATCGTATTGTCATTGTAAGTTTTAGTTACAACCTATATAGCGTATTCTACGAACCACCGGAACCTTGCCTATGTGACACATGGATATGTGTGATAAACCATTATGATAATGATAAACCAACTTTGGTGAGGATGGCTCCCATAGCATATCAAAGCCTCTATGTCATAGCAAAGACTTGTCTGTCTATGATCTTTACTTGGACTTACCTTGTGGACGTACGGGCGCACCAAGTCGTCCAACTTGTACAGGATCCTGTCGATGACTTTGACCAGCAAGTGGCGCTCCTGGTCCTCGAGAGTGGGGCTCATGAGCAGCGGCAGGATCTGGTTGAACAGAGGACCGGCGCCGAACTCGCGAGCCTTATCTGTGATCTGACGCAGCGCAGCTTTGCACATCGGTGGCGTACCATTCTGAAATAATAAATATGGTGGTAAATAAAGTAGTTTGAATTGAGGGAATCGATTGCATTCTTAAGAGGGTGCAGGAGCACGATTTTCCCATACAAACGTAGTTCCGGTTTAATTTCTAAACTACAGGCTGGATTTTGCTGAAACTAGGTTTATATCAGTAGATGACCAATATGGAGGTTTGCAAAAAGTTTTTATAATAAAAAAACAGCCTGAAAGAAATTAGAGCGATGCGTTTTTCGCGGGGTTACTTTCAGCTGTTATTTACTTACATTATTACACTGCCTATTGGAGTCCAACTACCTTGCGAACATCAATAATGTATTGTACTTGTCAGAAAAAAATATGATTTTTGAAATAAAATGTAGAAATGGCAGCGGAACTACGAAAAAATTTGGGAAAATAGATCTATTACATTACAACTACAACTACATACTCGCGAAAGGACACGAACACACGTAGACTCATACAGGCGCCCCGACTCGCTCTGGGTGAAACAGCTATAGAAAACAGTGTTTCACTCGCTTGGCCATCGCCGAGTTCCCACGGTCCTACAGGGGATGCTTAAGTTTACGTATTCTGAGTTTTTAGCAGAAAACGCATCCAAAAAGAAGATTGGATTTTTTTTCATTGGCGGCGCTAGTTGGGCGTCCTATTGCGTCTTAATACCAACCTTAATTTTTAGCAGCAGTTTCATGATCTTCCTTTCCTTGAGCTCGTCGGGCGAGAGCGAGTCCTCGTCGACGTCCACAAGGAGCTTGTCAAAGTACTGAGCGTCCTCGGGCTTCATAAACGGGAGCTGTTGACCGCCCTTAGGCTGCGGATCGAGCAGGCGCGCCGCCGCGGCAGCTGACCCGCCGGCCTCCTCCGTCTGCATGAAAAATCCGATTGGGGTACCAGCCAAGGGCGTGGGTGTCGCGGTCAGCTTACGAGCCGGCGTCCGAATCGGAACATAACCTGGGCAACAACAGATCGTATTAATCTACAAAGTCGTCTGCATGCCGTCACATTTCATATTCAAATTCACATCAAGCAATCACGAAGTCTCTAAAGCATTAAATCTGGCATTCTATCCCGTGGCAACGGCATGAGACAAATGGCTTATCATCTGAAAGAGAAATTTTAGTTTTTAATAATGTTTCGTATCAACTTAATTCAACAACACATGTATCCCATAATCATAGTAAGTTTTACATCGGTGGTTGCTTTCCACTGGTTGCATTGAGCTTTGTTTAATACATGTGTCCTGAAACTAAAGTTGCGATTAATAACTACTGTGTTCTTCTTAAATGTTTTACTTAAAAAATATCGTATTATCGTGAACGTACCTGCAGGGGGAGGTAAAACCTTGTACCCAGGAGGGAACATGGCATCAAGTTCTTCGTCAGTGTATGGTCTGTTGCGCTCGTCAATTTCCTTTTCCCAGCGGTAGGCTTGTAGCTGCTCCGGAGTCATCGCAGCGACATGGCCCGGAGTGGGCGTGGCCAATCCCATCGCCTTTACTCCCACTGGTGTAGACTGTAGAAGAATGTCAAAGTTAGGTCACAGCAAAATCGTAGCTGTATAAAATATAAAATTGATAGGGTTTACTATGTACATTTGTGACTTTGTAGTAGCAATACCACTCTCTAACTGTGAAGCAAAACATCGTGAGGAAACCCACGGCTTAGTTGGCTCCACACGTATTGACTTGTCTTTCCTGTGGGCTAGGCCGACTAAACTGTCAGGATGGTATAGGTGCTAAGCAAGTCTACTCCATCTAAAACTATGTCTCAGGCACTGCAGAGCCGAGTGGTCTCTTCACCCATCTAGTGTGAGTGAAGGTGCCACTGGACGCTGTATAAATCATCTCATTACGTAGATGCAAAAGGCCTTAGTAGTAGGGTTTACTTACACCGCCGGGAGTGAATACTGGAGTGCTCGGAGTGTGAGGCGTAGAGATAGACGGTGTAGCGTGGCTGGGCGTGGCATGGCTTGGCGTGGCGTGTGATGGCGTGGGCGTGGCTGGAGCGGGAGTCGCGCCCGGGGTCTCGTCCCATCGCGAGCGTCGCTTGGTGCCCGGAGTGGGCGTCTCTTGGATCGTGTCAACGCCTGCGCCGCGATCCGTGCGCGGTGTCTCGGCCCAACCGCTGTTGTGACCAGGGGTCTCTGATGAAAATATTTCACATGTAAACCAATAAAAGCACATTCTCCAAAGGCTGCTGAATAAAAAAATAGTACTTAACAAATATCGAAAAATAGAGGCCTTTGAATAAAATAGGGAAAGGGAGATCACTTCTTGCGGCTCGGTCCCAGACTCGAGATTTATTATTATCTAAATGGTGTGCTCGCATGTCTGATATGCTGTAGGACTATTACGAAAAAGATTGACTATGTAAGCCACTTGCGAGCACATGAAAGCCAGAGTTGAAGCAGTGGCCGTGGAAGAAACATCATTACTATATTTTGACCACTTTTTGTTTTTTATCATTACTATAATCAACTAGAGCTTACCTCTATCAGTTTTAGGTGTCTCGTCCCACCGGTTGCGCCTGGAGGCGTGTTGCGCGGGGGTCTCGCGGCCTGGCGTGGCGTGGCCTGGCGTGATGTGGCCGGGGGTCGCGTCCCACACACGCGCCGAGGGCGTGGCCCCGGGGGTCTCGCCGCCCCGCCCGGCGGCTCCGGGCGTCTCCTCCCATGCGCCTCTCTGTAATAGTTCAAGGATTTAATTGCGAGATTCTTATTCTTAAGATTTTTTTACTTATGATGTGTGCCAAGGAGGTAATTTCTGTTTAGTTAGGGCCATGTCAGCATTGGCATAGGCCCTATTGCAAAATACGTCTTATAGAAGCACCAAAAACAGGTGAGTTTACTTACGCGATATGCATTATAGTAGAAACACGAGTGATTTTGTATGCCTGACGCATTATCGCAAAAATACACTGTGTGTCTGTTATTATAGCAAAAACGCCAATTGCGCTTCGACCCTTTTTCGGCTGCTTAATATTTTTGAAAACCATTGAAGGACAAAGTATTTAGGAAAAAAAATAATGTAAATTCTAACTTAGTGCAAATAGATCTATCCAACCCTCACCTCATTTTCCCATGAAGGAGTAGCCTGTGCACTTGGTGTAGTAGATAGGACTGGTTTCTTCACGGTTGGTGTTTCTTCAGAGCTCTGATCCCAGCGCCCTTTACGCTTCGCTGCAACTGATTTTGTGGCTTCACCATTGGACTGGGCCACTGGCTTAAGAGTGCCTTCGCGGGCCCTTTCCAACAGCTTTTTCCTTAGCTGAAAATGACATAGGCGTGTTAATAGTGATTAAGATTACATACTTTAAAAATCTTAGGGACGGGACATGAATATTGAATACATTAAAAAATCTCAGGGTATTCAATACACTTTAAGATATTCATGCTTACTTCAGTTTCTTCTGCTCGTAAGTACTGCTCTTTCATAATTTCTGTGTATGTCCTGGATCCAACATCTGGTGTTTTCCCACCTGAAACAATAACAATTATTAATTAATCCACCCAAAGAACTATTTACAGCAAATATGTCTGTTAGATCAGATCTTACCCTCAGCAAAGGGGTCCATTCTCTCAGGTGAAATTATCATCCTACGCCTCTTTTGTCTGTATTCATCTTCTCTGTCTGCAATAGTAGGTCTTCGTTTCTCAGCAAAAGGATCATAGTCTTTGTCACTCTGGAAATGATAGAACATTAGCAGGTTTACATAGTAAAATTTTGCTATATGCAGTATATTTTTTCAACCTAGTATTATACATAACATTAAACATTCTTACTGCCTTGCCCGGCCTGGGCCGAACTACTGAAAACTTTTTTCCAATCTCATTAGCAAATAGATAAGCAGTATGGCAAGTCTGTGGTTTAGAATGTAGATTTTTTTTTTTTAAAATTAGATAACTAAACTCTAATTTTTAATTCGAGTCCACGGAATGACAGTTGCTACAAAGACTTTATCTGACAGTTCCATACTAGCAACTGTCATTCCATGGACTCGAATAAAAAATTAGAGTTTAGTTGCAGTTCAATGTAAATAATTTAATATTTTCTTAGGTTTGCACGAGCACTATACATAATTTAAACACAGATTTTAATTTAATGTAAAAAGTTAATAAAACGAGTGTTAAATCCGTTAAAATCTGTGTTTAAATTATGTAAATAATTTATTTATGGCATATTGAATAAAAACAATTGATTCTGATTCTGAAAGTATTAATATTTGACTATTGTAACAACTTTACCTGGGCAATATCATTGAGTAACGAAGCAGGGGCTGTGTAACCAGATCTCTTTTGAGAGACTGGTACATTCTCAACATCTTCATCTTCAACTTCGTCATTAGCAGCAATGGAAGTCACATAACCCTCGTATCTGCCCTTGCCTGCTTGTCCGGCATTGTCATAAATATCACTGTCATAGAAGGCGTCCCCGAGAGACACTCCCTTGTTAGAACCATTTTCTGGAAGTTCATTCTTCTTTGACTGGATCTCTCGGATTTGAGCTTCGATAGCTGAAAATGAATAAGAATAGTGATCAAACTGTCTCAATGTTGACCCACTGAGGGGTAATCATTTTGTTAGAACAGAACACCATCAGTGTGTAGGTTATTGTTGATAGTAGTAGAATACAAGACATTACTTGTTCATCATTATTACATTACTGTTATTGCGTATCAACAGGGTAAAGTGAAATTTTCTAGTTTCGGATAATTACCAAATAATACACGCATGAAATAAATAAATAGAAATGGTGGCGTGTACATATTC
Source organism: Zelleria hepariella (assembly GCA_949319315.1). Lineage (NCBI taxonomy): Eukaryota > Metazoa > Arthropoda > Insecta > Lepidoptera > Yponomeutidae > Zelleria > Zelleria hepariella. Next base: position 15,438,649 of record OX439384.1, read on the forward strand.
ATGGAAATACGTGAACATTTTCTCACCTTCATGTGTCCGTGGTATTTTTTCCATTGTATTACTATTATATGTTCACTTGTATGATAATAAACACTGCGTCTAATCAAATATCCCAGACAAAAATTAATATTTCCTCTTCAACATTGTGCTTTCAGTTTCAAGCGCCGCCATTAATTTCCATAAACAATTTTTATTTTTTATTATCACAGATTATCGTCGCGAAAGCCTCTGATACACGATCAATACTTGATAAAAATCCGCAACGTTTTTAGCGCTACAGGTAAAAAATACTCGCCAGAAGCTGCAAAAAAACTATTGGGTTATTCTGAGTCATTCTATGGGTCAGTCTGCGGGTCATTCTGTAGCTTGAATCTGGCAACCCTTTTTATGACACTTCTCAGCCGTATGAATCGTTCGTTCAAATGAACGAACGGTAGTGAAACGAAAGCCATTACAGGATGCTGACCTAAAAACAAAATCCATACCGACTCAGACTGAATTTTAATGGGATGAAGTTTATTTGCTATTTTTATTTTATGTTTTCTGATACATCAATTAAATAGTCGAAACATCTGAGTATCTCAAGTATCATTTAGAACAGATTTGTTTAAATCGATTGATTGAGATTGTATGAATCGACAACGTTATGTGTCAAACGCGGCGCCAGCGCAGTCAGTGTTGCCACCTTAGTGGAATCACCACTAAATCTGGTGGTTTGGACTCCCTGTCTGCTCGCGTAGCATGAGGTGGTGTTAGAGACTATGGGTTTAAAACTATGTGTATCTCACTCTTTTGTTTGAAGAAGAGCGGGATGGAAAGAGTCCTAACACTCTTACACCGCCTCATGCTACGCGAGCTGGTGGGCAAAGAAATCAATCTAGTGGCTGGAGGAATTTGGGAGAGCAATTTCCCATACAAATAATGTATTTTTTATTGGAATTGTTACATTAGTCGATAAAACTATCTAAATCATAATTATTATTTGCCTCTTACCGGTAGTTTAGAAAGATTTATATTTTATTATTTTTGCAATGTTTTTATTCATCTCATGTGCGGAAAAAGTCATCTAGTTTTTTGGATTACTTAGCGCAAAATAAAGAGTTTTTATGAGGTTTAGGCCCTGTTTCTGAGTTGAGAATTTTGCTAAGCAAATGGGAAAATATCGTCCTGTCTCTGCAGATTTCTCACAAAAGAGCGTGACAGAGCGATACGTAAGTATGTGCTTAGTAAAATTCTCAACTCAGAAACCGGGCCTTAGGGGGTTGCATTTAGTTAGTAGTCGCGGAAAAAAATTGTTGGCATGGCAACACCGCGCTAATAACAAAGGAAAACAAATTTTTAGAACTTTATTTCGCGATTTCGCGGCTGCAAAGTGTTTATACCTGGTTTGGTTATGATTCCCGTGTACGTTAATAGTTAATAGTTGAAACGAACGTATCCAGCAATTCCGTGATCGAGGAAAATACCTGACTTCAACCGAAAGCACGTTTGCTCTCGAAACATACAATTCTTCTTGTCTGATGATAGTTTCTTCATCCACACCATCTGCTATGTATTCATATCGTAAGTACTTAACATAATTAACACTATCCACTCTAATCCGACTCGAGTGTAGTGTATAACTATTAATTTTAGGTTATGTTTTTTCCAACTTGACCCACCGACCGAAGAAGGTTGTTATGATGCATCTTTTCTGCGTTCGATGATACGCGCTAAGATCGTGACTTTCTATTGCCAACATTTATGTACCTACAAGTAATTGATTATGCTTTTTTTCAGCTTCCAACTTTAGGTACTGGAATCCTCATATTATACCAATACTGAGATACAATTCCGAGAAGATAGGATTCTAGTCAAGGAACAAAAATGTTAATTCATCTCGTCAGGATAAACAAGGTACCTATTTATAACCATTAAATGTGTATTCAAACAAATCAAGCTATACTATAAAAGCTCTCTGTTAGCATGCATGGAACATGCGCCCCGTACAATGCTACATTCTTGTATCACAAATATCTATTGACTAGCCTAGAGAATAGGTAGACAGGCGCATTAAAGGTTGTAATTACGGTACACAAGTTGATTACGGTACACAAGTTGAGTTTTTTTGTTCAAATAAATTCTGCGATCGGCTTCTCAAGCCATTAGCAGATCTGTTCTTCATTAGTTGTAGCGTGTGAGGCAGGGTCTTCCATTAAAGACTCCTCTTCTTTATTTATGGATTATGTTTGTTTTGAATCCCATCATCTTTTATTAAAAGTATTTTTAATTTCGTATTTACAGCCACAAAGTGAAGAGACATGCGTCCTCGCCGGACGCGCCCTGTCGCCCTGCGCGACGCTCGAAGGCTGCCTAGCGTCGATAGGACCCCAAGAGGACGATCTACTCCATGGCCACGAAACGAAGCAACAAAAACAAGCGATGGACAATTTTCACCAACACAACCTTATTATTATGATAAGCTTTAGAAGTAGCATACACTGAAAATGATTGTATTAATAGAAATATGATGCTGATTACTAAAAGAAAAACTGGCTAAAGAAAGTCCCGGGGCTCCATGGTCCTATGAATCTTTAAGGTGACATATAATTATTATTATAAAGGTAAAGGCCTCTTCATGCTGTATTGTATTTGTTGTTTTTGCTGAGTAATTCAAGCTGACTTCAACCATTAACATTGTAATTAAGTTATATTTTTAACCCCTGATACAAAAAGAAGGGTGTTATAAGTTTGACTGCTATGTTTGTCTGTCTGTGGCCGATTTAGATGCATTTTTTATTTATATTTTAAAGTAGGTTTTGTAGCGAGTGTATGTTCGTACAACGTACATGTTTAATAAAAATCGGTCCAGCCATTTATGAGATATTCCATTTTTTAAGTAAAAATGTTAGTAGTTATGTTAAGTCAAATCTTTGTCAAATATGTATTGGATTTTCAGTACCTAACATTGTGACAGTTACAGTTTTTACAATATGTATTTAACTACGAGTATTTAATTTATAAGTTTAAGACACACTGTGCCAAAAAGGCAATTTTAAATTAGATGACAATATTGTCTGTAGTCAACCACTTTAACTAAATTACGTTGATCGTACGAGTATCACTTGGGTCATCTAGTTGCAAAAATTGCATATTTTTAGATAGCGGAGAATTTTCCAAAGTGAAAAATATAGCGGCCCTTGCAAGTATTTGTGATAAGTATGTAATACCTAATATACTTCCTAGAATTATTAATCAGTTATTAATAATATTTTGTAAGTAGGTAGTTACACACAATATCGAAAAAAGTATTCAGGAAGCCAGATTCTTTCTCAGACTAGTGTAGCTGGCAAAAAAAAATTAGGTACCTTTCATAATCCATGAATAAAACTTCTTATTTACATATTGACGTATATTTTTCTTCAATTAAACCCTAAAAAATAAAATAAAACTACCAAGGACAGTATTTTATCGACATTTTATCAACCCCATCCCTAGTACATCGACAATAAACTATCGACTTTAGGCCATGCCTGCCGTGTGCTGTGATGGATGCCGCCGTCAAACGCGACTAACTTCCGGGGGTTAGTATGACGCGACTCGCATCTGTTCTTTTTTGTAATCTGTGACACTTCTTTCTTGCAGCGCGACTGGGTACGTGTGTGGTGAATAAATTGAGAAAGATTTTTAAGTTTTCCCTTGATATTAATTTGTTTTGGTTTATATTTGTGCAGGAGAAAGAAACCCCCATCCTGAGGCACTCACGGGACATATTTCCTGATTGATACGCCTTACAGTACTCAAGGTATGTGTTAATATTTTTACTGACTAGTTCCACGTCAAATGTGTTCAAAAGGTGACACGTATTCTTATCACAATTTGTGATGCCGTGCCGATATTCAGATGCTCATCAGCATGTATTGTAGAAATTGATTTCTACATAATTCTCCTACATAACCAAATCGACTCTTTGTACTTTCAATTTGTTCTTTCACTTCAATACCAACCTCACAACTTTTCCCTGTGTGTGTTTTAGTGCGCGGCGTTCTCGTGCATCTTGTTTAGATTTCAATTCAAGTGTAATGACCCCTGTGATCACTGAAGTTCTCTGTAAAGTTTTTAAGTTATTCAGTAGGCATTGTCCTAAAATATTACACTTTGCATTTGTGTTATAATCTGAATTTTTCATTTGGATCCACACTTGGGTAGATCCTATTCTTTGTCAGAAGGTATCTCATCTATACTAAAGCTTCAATGCTGTATTATGCAAAATAATTGAAATGACCATGGACCAGGTTCATTCCATACCTGATAATCCACTTGTACCAGAATTGATTGGTGTTAAGAATCTTTGTGATACTGTCTTTATTGAGTGCCTTAGGTACTATTGTACTTGTTTATTAATTAAGAGAAGTTATTTGAAGTTGCAAGTAAAATACTGTAAAGTACTTTATCCCAAATTAATAAATTATTGAAAAAAACAACTTATTATTACTAGGTATCTTATTTAATTACCATTTTAATAATAACCAACAGATACAGATCACAGAAAGATACAGCAGATGCTTGTGCAATCCATGGGCGATGGTTTACTAACTTTCCCTTTGGGTAACACTTTTTCGTCCCTTTCCCTTTCTCTACCAATTTTAATCAGTGTGCAACAGAATCTTTAAAGTGTTTACCCCCTTTGGAATAAGGATATGATTTTTAATTAACTTACAGCCTAGGCTTCACCACCATGCATACAATGTACCACCACCATAGTCACCACCATAGTCACCGGGTAAAAAAAAAGATTTAGCCTGTACTTGTCCCACTAGCTTTGCAAAGGCCTTCTCCACCTTAATCTTAATCAGCTTAATCACCGCAATGTGGATTAGCGATTTTCGCATTTGAGGGTATAATGTCTCACGTTTCCTCACCATGATTTCCTTCACCGTTCACCATAACAAATTACAGTTAATACCCTATCTATCACTCATTAACTAATGCTAATGAGATGCATAAATTATAGCAAGTATCCTATCGTTAGAATGGCACAGTCCTTTTTAAGGTTCCGTACCCGAAGCGTGCCAAACAGGACCCCATTTCTCTGCCTGTGCTGTAAAAATTTAATATCATTACAAAATAAGGGCGGTCCCCATACAACAAACATATATATTTATACTTTTTGCTCTATCACAAAAATAAAACATACAAGCATAAAACTTGGTATGATTGATTATATGGCTTACTCGGGGCTTACTTTATAGTATAACAAAAAATAATAAAAAAGGTCATGCGCGAGTCGGACTCACGAATCGAGGGTCCGTACAGCCAGATTTTTTTAAATTTTATGGCTGTACGAAATCCTTAGTGCAACTCGCACTTGGCCGGTTTCTATAAAGTAAAACATAGAATTACACAATAATTTCTTTCTGTCTAAAAATTTGGCCTTGACTATCACGAGTTATACAATAAACAGTTCACAAATTACACATAAAAGTTAGGTCTTACAATAGTGCCCTGACTCCCTGAGCAGTTGTTCAAACTTACAGTGCAGGTGTGTCCATAGTTCTCAATACCGAGCGTCAATGAGGCGATATCATTACCGCTCATTGTGTTGCGCCTGTTCTTGTTGGCAGTACTGTAACGACTCGGCGCGGACAAGGACTGCTGGAGGGTACTAAAATGATGCATCAGCAATCCATGATGGTTGGGGACATGCTGCCCGTCCATGGCGACATGGCGGGGCACCCCGAGGAGATGAACAACCTGAACAACGTGGGCTATGAGAACAGCGGAGCGCCGAGCTATGAAAACAGCGGAGCGCCGGGTTACGCCTACGATGTTCTGTTTCCCGCGCTGCCGCACTCGGCGCCGCCAACGCAGCGCAGCGTGCAGCCGGTCCCCAACAAGCTGCGCGTCGGCTCGTCTCTGCATACTCAGGTGCGGATAATTAACAACCCACTGCTGGGTCTAGGCCTTCTTCCCTTCGCGCCATCCTCCTCGGTCTCTCACTCATTAACATACCTTAAAATCATACTCCTAACTAACAGCTACAAGGCGGTACCGCGGGGCCATGAGCAGTTATTGGCTTTCTAGAAAACTCATGGTTTATAGACTGGGTGGGAAAAACCTGATTTATACAGCGTTACTAAATGGCAGCGCTCACTAGATGGAATTTAATCAAACAAGAACCATTCCGATAAAAATCTTACGCATTCTTTTATGTGGAGGAATTTTTCTACTCGCATTTTAAAACAAAACACAATGTACGCGTTATGTAACACATTTATTATCAATATGTAGGTCTGTGCTGTAGGTACCTACGGTTTTAACATTGTAATTCGTTTTGCTTATCAGGCATTTCACTCTATACAATACAAATATTAATGTTAATGTTATATCGCTTTTTTAATGGGCCTGATTTTACCGCGACCTTCTTTATTCGTTTCTTTAATTGTCGCACAGCCGCAATTTTATCATTGTAACTGGGGCATTGAAATGATCACGATTGAAAGAATTTAAACGTTTTCAAATATGCCTACAACCCTTTTGAAAACGTATAAATTCTTACACATACACTGTCTATGTTAAATAAATTTTAGGGGCTATCAGTAACAGGACGCTGTCAACTATTACCATTATTTGTCTAGATAAGAAGAGAAAAGCTGTTTGCTATTTTAGATGAGTTAGATAAGAACCTCTTTCTTGTACCTACACCAAAAACTATAAGAAAAAGAGGCAAATTTATTGTTAAATAAAAGCGATCTCTATTTTTCCTATTGAAGATTTACTGCCTTATGGTTCTATAGTCTGACAGTGTAGTCGTTTAATGCCAATTGTAAATCTTCGCTTATAAAAATTACTAATTTTGCTACAGTCATCCATCACTAAGACACTACGTATAAAAGGCTTGTATTTTCAATAGGTCTTCCACGTACCATACGAAGAGAGGAAGCAGGACAACGCCAACACGTTCGGCGAAGGGGAATCCCTGAGGACATGTCAAGCCATCACCAAGGACACCGGAGCACACATCGAGATTTCCACCAGCAAAGATGGCAGCCTCACTTTCCTGCTGACAGGAAAGCACAGCGCTGTTCTCGAAGCCAGGCGCCAGATCTTGATCCACTTCCAACAACAGGTAGGATACTCGTCACTCCTAAAGACGTCTTAATTTTGACTGTTCCTACAGGGCCCTTAGCCTGTAACGCAATGGCGGGTCAATGGCATCCCGGCAGAAGGACAAAACCGGGCTAACCAGAGAACTAATCCTCTAGAATTAGAATCAAAATATTCTTTGCTGTACTACAAAAACATTAAAAGGACAGACAGCGTTAGCAAATCGTAATTGAAGTCGTCACCTGACAGCCCATTTTGGCACCATTGTGTTACAGGCTAAGGGCCCAGTGTAATTTTTTTTTTCAATTATCGAAAACTGTAATTTGACGCGTATTTTATTGTCATATGCCTAGTTTTTGTTGGAGATAAATGGCCATCATTTTCTCGTTATTTTTCCCCGTCCACGGCGCGACATTATTTTTCGACCCAGGTGTAGTAAACTATTGCAAAAACCTGGGGCATCTATTCTGTGTCAATTACAGTGCCAGTCACATGAGGCGAGGTTGTGCCTTTAACGGAACATGTCAGGTGTACACAAGGAGAGAAAGCTGAGAGCTGAGCTGAAAGAGGATGAGATAGCATTTATTATTATTTGCCAGATTATCCCTTTTCTGACTTGGCACCAGTAAGTCTGGGAGGCCGTCGCCTCGTCAGCTTGTAGTAGCTGATATGTGCATAAAAGTTGCCGCCCGATTGTACGCATTGTCGCGCTGCTAAACTGACGCAATGTTACGTGCGGTCGCAGTCTTCAATACAACACAAATTAAGGCGCCGTGCATAGTAAAGAAAACATAGACAAAATCGATTACTGTACTTATCAGATACACCAAACGAATCGAAAAAGTAAAAATATCTAACACTAAAATTAGGTGAGAGTAGACAGCTCTCACCTAATACACAGCCAGTTTCATGTTGATATTCATAAACGTTTGGAAGATATTTTTGCTGAAAAAAAATATCTTGCAATCTGTTATGGATAATATGGATATCAACATGAAACTGGCCGTGTTAGATAGCTCTCACCTAATTCGGTACGCAAAGTTTTTTGTTCGAAAGTCCGTTATTGGCTTAAACTTATCTTTAGACAATATTGAGAAACTAATTTAAATATTTTTTATTTTGGTCCAGTAGTTTTGTTTTTATGCGCTAAAATGTTTTGTTCCTATGACCGCCAACAGTATGCAGACCGTCGCGTGACGTCATAAAACCGTATCTTTGAAACGTTGTAAAATCCAAACTACTGAACCAAAATAAAAAATATTGAAATTAGTTTCTCAATATTGTCTAAAGTTAAGATTAAGCCAATAACGGACTTTCGAACAAAAAACTTTGAGTACCGAATTCTAGTGTTTGATATTATGTTAACTTTTTCGATTCATTTAGTGTATTTGATACAGGAATCGACTTTGTACATTTTTCTTTGCCATTCACTATGCACGGCGGCGCCTTAACCTAAGTCTCTACTCCGCAGGCGAGCAAGCAGGTCCCGATCCCCAAGGAGCACCACCGCTGGATCCTCGGCCGCCAGGGGCAGAAGCTGAAGGAGCTGGAGCGCGTCACCGCGACCAAGATCAGCGTCCCGGCCATCGCCGACAACAGCGAGATCGTCACCATTACTGGCACCAAGGAGGGTATCGAGAAGGCGGAACACGAGATCCGCGTCTGCTCTGAGGAACAAGTGAGTTTGACGTTTTTTTCTAAAAGCACTTGAGATAAAGGCGCGAAATAGGCCAGAATGCGAAATGGAGTCCTATGTACCTGGTTAGGGACAATAGGAACTGATGATGATGATGAAAGCATCCATGTGTCCCTGCTCCAGACAAACTTTGAACTTTTACGTCACGCATCTTCGGAAACTTCTACTTCAAAGTCAAAAAAATTATAATAAAGAAGAAATAAAAGAAATAAGAAATAATGTCATTGGAAGTTTCCCGTAACGTTTTACGCCAAATGTAAACCTTGGAAACTTTCAAAGTACCTACCGCCAACTTCCGTAGTAAATTTTCGAATTGAGGTAATGTTTTATTGGAATAACTTTACTTATCCTTTACTTAACGATCACTAAAGCGGTATAAATAAAATGGCAATAAACACTTTTTATTTTATTTTATTCATTTTACCAACAAAAATAACCACTAACCGACCCGTTTCGAACAAAATTATTCGTAAATATCGCGAATCGATTACTTGTATATTTTAGATTTATGAAAAGCGCCCCTGTCTGTAGTCACCACAACATGATCGAGTAACCTCGACCTCCTTCCGCAGTCCCGCAAGGCCCTCGAGCGAATCACGGTCCCGAAGATCTACCACCCGTTCATCCAAGGGCCGTACGGCGAGCGCGTGACCGCGATACAGACGGAGACGGGCGCGCGCGTCCACATCCCGCCCGCGTCCACGCAGAGCGACGAGATCGTCGTCGCCGGAGAGAAGACCGGCGTGCTCGCCGCCAAGGCGATGATCGAGCAGATTCACGAGGATATGGTAAGTTCTACACAGTCACGGACACTCCGCACGTGGTATGTTGTTCTGTCTAATGTCGTCAACGGCTACAGGCGGTGTGTCCGTAGATGTTTTAAGTTTTATTAACACTCCGGAAAGTTGCGCTGATTGGTTCGACTTCGGCTCATAGGCGCCCTGAGGGTATTGGAGAAAATTTTACGCCAACCGAGCGGTTAATAAATAAAAAAGTCTGTAGATGCGTCCAAATGAGGCCACAACCACTCTTTAGTTGGCAAAAACAAGGGGTAGACGACCAGAGTCCCAATCTTCTCATAGATACACAGAGCGACGAGATCATCGTGGCCAGAGAGAAGACTGGCGTGCTCGCCGCCAAGGCGATGATCGAGCAGATACACGAGGATATGGTAAGTTCTACCACCCGTTCATCCAAGGGCCGTACGGAGACGGGCGCGCGCGTCCACATCCCGCCCGCGTCCACGCAGAGCGACGAGATCGTCGTCGCCGGTGAGAAGACCGGCGTCCTCGCCGCCAAGGCGATGATCGAGCAGATTCACGAGGATATGGTAAGTTCTACACAGTCACGGACACTCCGCACGTGGTATGTTGTTCTGCCTAATGTCGTCAACGGCTAGAGGCGGTGTGTCCGTAAAGAAAGTTTTAGTAAAAAGTACAGTACATGCAGAATCAGAATCAGAATCAATTATTTTTATTCAATATGCCATAAATAAATTATTTACATTGAACGTCAAAATATTATCTAAAGTAAAAAAAATCAGATACTTATAATAATAAATCGTTTATTTAAACCAGTTACACGGTCATATTGGGCGAGATACAATGGGTGAATTAAATTACTAACTTAATAAAATAAAATATGTATTTACTATCTAATACTAAGTATCTAGCTATTTTTTTTTCTCCAGCTTCACATGAAGCCACAACAACCTCCAGTAATTTCCAGTGTTGGCGGTTTGCTGCCTTTCTCATCCAGTCTCAAACAGGCGGGCTGTTTGCGGATGTCATCCGCCCAGCGCCTGGGTGGGCGGCCTCGTGGCCTGGTATTTTGCCATGGTCTCCATTCTAGGACCCGCCTGGTCCAGCGGTTCTGGCTCTTATTAACCAAAATGCTTCCCCTTAGGTGAAGAAATGCTCGACGGTCCGCGTGGAGGTGCCCAAGTCGCAGCACAAGTACGTGATCGGCGCGCGAGGCACCACCATACAGGAGATCCTCAAGGAGACCGGCGTCTCTGTCGAGATGCCGCCGCCGGACTCGCCCACCGGCACCATCACGCTCCACGGACCACACAACAAGATTGGATTAGGTACGCATGTCTGATGAACCTTTGGGTAACCATTTAGTATTTCAGTATTTTTTGTGTTTATTTTTCTTTGCCTCTTGTGAAAAACCAAACTAAAGCCGCGTTTTCACGGTCTTAGTACACTAAAATCAATTAAGCCATCACAACCAGCTAAACTCAGCCAAAAAACTCTTGACCCCATGGGGTGGCCACTACCTCATACGATAACCTAAGCCAGCTAAAGCTTCTGCTTGGCCATTTTAGTGAAGTGACGTAGCGCTGTAATGAAAACAACCAATCACAAGCATTAGTTTACTTTGACGACGCACTTTGTCAAACTTTGAGCGTGAAAACGCGGCTTTAGTTGATTTAGTCAGAGCCCTAGTATTCATAAGTTTTGAGTCAATAATACAATCAAACAATGTTTTGCAGCTCTGTCTAAGGTATGCGAGAAAGCAAACTCTGTGAAGACTGCTACCGTAGACGCACCGACCTGGATTCATAAGTACATCATCGGCAAAAATGGCTCTAACATTAAGAAGATAACTCAAGATTTCTCCAAGGTAATTTTGTTATCAATCAAACATCTTATCAAATTGTTTTGAAAGTAAACATTGAATTGCGTAATCATAATTATCGCTTTTTACAGGTGCATGTCGATATTACCCACTCCGAAGATAAGGTTAAAATCGATGGCCCACCAGAAGAAGTTGAAAGAGCGCAAATGGAACTGGACGACTTTGTCAAGAACTTGCTTGCCACCCTCACTTATGTTGAATTGACCGTTGATCCTAAGTTCTTCAAACACATCATTGGCAAAAGTGGCTCCAACAGTACGTAATCTATTTTAAAATTGTCATAAATGTAACATTACGATTCATTGAACAAAAAGATTAACACAATATTCCTTTTTCAGTTAATAGACTGAAGGATGAGACTGGCGTAGTTATAAACATTAACGAAGCAGAGGGCAACAACATTATCCGCATTGAGGGCAGCCACGAGGGGGTCGCCAATGCTGAAAAGGAACTGAGAACTATGGTCATGAAACTAGAAAACGAAAGAACGAAAGAGGTGTACGTCGATCATAGGTACATCAAATCCCTCATCGGCGTTAGAGGAGAGAAAATCAAGGAAATCCGAGAGAAGTTCGACCGTGTCCTTATCACCTTGCCCGACCAAGGCCAAAAGAGAAGCCCAGTCAAGCTAAGGGGGCCCCAGGAAGATATCGAAAAATGCGAGAAGTTCTTATACAAACTTTTGAAAGAGATCGCCGAGTCTTCCTTCGTCCAAGAAGTTCCTATCTTCAAGCAATTCCACAAGTTCATCATCGGCAAGGGCGGCGTGAACCTGCGGAAGATCCGCGACGAGACGCAGACGGTCATCGACCTGCCGGCCGAGGGTGACGACAGTGACGTCATCACGGTCCGCGGCAAGCGCGAGCACGTCGAGGAGGCCGTCAAGCGGATACAGCAGATACACAACGAGAAGGCGAATGTCGTCACCGAAGAGGTCACGATCGCGCCCAAATACTACAACTCCCTTATCGGTGCTGGCGGCAAGTTGATCCACTCCATAATGGAGGACTGCGGTGGGGTTCTGATCAAATTCCCTCCCGCGGAGAGTGACAGCGACAAGGTGGTGATCAAGGGTCCGGTCGAGGATGTGGAGAAGGCTAAGCAACAGCTGCTAGCTCACGCCTCGGAGCGGGAGCTGACGTCACACACCGCGCAGGTCAAGGCCAAGCCCGAGCACCATAAGTTCCTCATCGGCAAGAATGGCGCTAATATTAAGAAGATTCGCGAGCAGACCGGCGCGCGCATCGTTTTCCCCACGGAAAAGGATGAAGACAAGGAAGCCATCTTCATTATTGGTAAGCATCCTCCTTTGTCTATGTAATCTCTGAAGCTGGTTTGTAGGAAAGCGAAAGCGACATTACAGAATATTACAACAGCTTTAAAGTCCGTTCACTTACCGTTCACCGTATCTAAGCGAACGGAGTTAACTGAATTTTTATAGCTGAGTGAAACGACTTACTGCAATACTTGCTTACAGTTATGTTTTCTAGTTTCCCACTCCTGCTAGGGGAACACAATGTCACGGTAAAAGTTTTATCCCATTATCGACTACCGCCATCTTGAATTATTTCTCCGCGTGAAGCGAGATGCCACTACCCGTTAGTGGGATAAAGCTTTTATCTTGAAGTCGTGCTTCCCTACCTGGCCTCTTTTATAATCTACTCTTCTCTATCCTGGGCCACCTAACACCCCGGTAAAATGGGGTCGACCATGATCTGCTGCAGCGACGGTGCTCATTATGTGGAATACTTGATGGCAAAAGCCTCCTTCCACAACAATACTGCATAAATAATATTATTCCTCACTTCAACAGGTCGCGAGGAGCAAGTGGAGGCGGCCAGGAAGGCGCTAGCGGCGGCCGTCGCCGAGATAAGCGCTGTTTCTGAAGGCGAGATGAATGTCCCAGCGCGTCATCATCGTCACTTCGTCGCGCGTCGCGGAGAAGTCTTGAGAAGGATCGCCGATGACTGCGGCGGCGTTCAGATCTCCTTCCCGAGACAGGGCGTCGACAGCGAGCGCGTGGTTCTGAAGGGACCCAAGGAGTGCATCGAGGCGGCCAAGTTGCGCATCACTGAGATCATCGAGGATTTGGAAGCCAAGGTAAATTTCATTTAAGCTTCTCTACCAAAGGCGAGAAGCCGCGGGGAAGTCCTACGAAGGATCGCCGACAACTGTGGCGGCTTTCAGATCTCCTCCCCGAGACAAGGCGTCGACAGCGAGCGAGTGGTTCTGAAGGGACCCAAGGAGTGCATCGAGGCGGCCAAGTTGCGCATCACTGAGATCATAGAGGATTTGGAAGCCAAGGTAATTTCATTTAAGTTTCTCCACCAAAGGCGAGAAGCCGCGGAGAAGTCGTGAGAAGGATCGCCGACGACTGTGGCGGCGTTCAGATCTCCTTCCCGAGACAAGGCGTCGACAGCGAGCGCGTGGTTTACACAAGGAGTGCATCGAGGCGGCCAAGTTGCGCATCACTGAGATCATCGAGGATTTGGAAGCCAAGGTAATTTTATTTTAGTATCTCCACCAAAGGCGAGAAGTCCTGAGAAGGATCGCCGACGACTGCGGCGGCGTTCAGATCTCCTTCCCGAGACAAGGCGTCGACAGCGAGCGCGTGGTTCTGAAGGGACCCAAGGAGTGCATTGAGGCTGCTTAGTTATCTATCACTGATGATCGCTTATCACTGAGATCATTGAACAAGCCAAGGTAGAACGGCATTTGCGAAAGCGTATTTTTTTCTGACCTTTTTCGGGTAGTAAAAAAGAGAGAGGTCACTTTATTTAACGATACCAACCACTTATACCTCGGGGGCACCACTGAAATCTCAAAAAAAGAGCCGCTCATTTTTTCACAGATTTTTCAGACATTTCCTAGTTAGCACCGCAATAAAAGTTGTCTTGATTATTTCGTCGACCTCATCACCACCTGTCACCGACACCTTTTTGTAACATCCTGTATAACCAATGCCGTCTTTACCATAAAGGCACACGGGGCCTGTGCCCAGGGCCCTATCCTCAGGGGGCCCGAAGGACCGAAACATTGTCTCACATTTCGTCTCAAAAAAAAATTGTCGGGCACAGTAACAGTGAGCAGAATAAAATAAGCCAACGATGTTGTTAAATTTGACAAAAAACGTAGCATTGTAATGTAGGAAATAATGTAGTTTCCTTTTTCGCAACAAGAATTTGGGGCCCTTTTATTGTTAAATTTGACAGAAAACGTGGCATTGTAATGTAGGAAATAATGTAGATTCCTTTTTGCAACAAAATTTGGGGCCCTTTTCCATAGCTTAAGACGGCCTTGTGTATAACCGAACCTTCTCTTTTATCCAGGTGACGATCGAGTGCGTGATCGCCCAGCGCCACCACCGAACCGTGATGGGCGCACGCGGCGCCAAAGTCAAGGACATAACCGCCGAGTTCGACGTTCAAATCAAGTTCCCCGAACGCGACACGGCTGAGGCGGCGGACATCCCTCTGAGGAACGGAGAAGACGCCGAGCCTGGCCCCAATGACGTCATCAAGATCACCGGGCGCCCCGAGAACTGCGAGGGCGCTAAGAAAGCGCTGCTCGAACAGGTAAATCTAACAAAGTTTATAGCAGTAACAGACGATCGAATTTGGTACGGCCGAACCACGAACGCGGTGCGGTGTCGGACCATATTCGATCGTGTATAGCAAGGTACACCGAACATTATTATTACTATTTACGGTTCGGTTGGTTCGAAGCGTTTGCACATCGAACGCATACGATATGCACTGCTGACACTGAAACGAATGGGCAATCTGTGGTTCGGTACGGTGATGTGGCGTGAAGAGCGCACCGAACATTGCATGGGTTCAGCCGCACCAAATTCGATCGTCTGTTACTGCTATTAGGGCGCTTGTCCACCTCACCGATCCGACACGACTGGATATTTTACCGCTCGCGCTTGTGCGTAAATTTCTCGCGTTCCGTACCACTTACGGTAGAAATGACTTTCTCTTTTGTATCTTACCTAGACTGCTGACAGCATATTTTTTTTCCCCCAGGTCCCAATAACCATAGACGTGGAGGTGCCCGGCGAGCTCCACCGCCTGCTGGCCGGCCAGAAGCGACGCGAGCTCATGCAGACCTACGACGTTCACATCCAGCTGCCGCCGGCGGATGACCTCACCGACTTTGTCAAGGTACCCTTCAAAATTCATAAGTTTAGAAAGTCTTCGCATACCATAAACCATAATTGTTTACTGAAATTCGGATTTTACTTTCATACAATAAAAGAGTTTTTTCCTCAAGTAGTTAGAATAAAAGTACCTATTATAATATTAACTCCAAATTCGTAAGTTCCACTCACTTATTTTCTCATAGAGGGTGATAAAAAGTAGTGTCGACCTCGGGAGCAACACTTTTTTTAAGCTCGATTACTTTGAATCCCTCACTACGCTTAGGATTCTACTTTAGAATCCTTCGCTCCGCTTTGGATTCGAAGAAACATTCTCGCCTTGTTTTAGTCCCTCGGGTAACAATCTACTATTTTATCACGTCTATTTGAAAAGCCCTAGTGCGTTCCCCGCAAACGGACTAAAATAGGGTTACTTTTTTTTTTATCACCAGGTCACCGGTACCCCTACAAATGTGGAGAGGGCAAAAGAAGTGTTAGCTGAGAGAGTTGTCGAGATGGAAAAGGAGAAGGAAGACAGACAGCTCAGGCAAGTTTTTTTTAAATTGATCTTACACAATAGATAACGAAAACTAACGCGTGTTTTCCTACGAAATCTGCCCAAAAAAACGTTGGTTCTGTATGCACCTAGGCAGGCCACCCACAGCAACCGGTCTATACTCCAATGACTAGTAACAGAGAAAATTTTGTAAATTTTTATCTGCCCAACAGGAAAAAAAACGCCTCTCTAACAAGTGATAAGAGTATAAAGTTCAAATTTTTTTCCACATTTTTTCAGGAAAATTTATACTATAAAGCAGTTCACTTTCCCTCCCCTCAAATGATTTACGAATAAATCCCGCCGCCGCCAAAAACGGCCACTTTTAGCGGTGGCGGGATTTATTCTTATATTTTTATTTTTCATTGGCGTTACTAGCAGACTGGGTATAACCCGTGCCATTAAAGAAACGATATATAAATGGCGGACACTCTCGCGCCCTCTCGCTTTAATCATATCCTCTCGCTTTAATCCTATACTCACACGTAACGTTAGCAAAGTCATTTTAGGCATTCCTGATTAGTCACACGCTTGGCTAATAAAACACGCCAAAATACTTTCGCCTCTTATTGATTTTTTTAATGTTTGTCGAGTTATTTCAATATTGTAGTTTACGTTAAGTGTTGGTATTTGTTGAGGTTTGTATTATTTACTACGTTTTAACATTTTTGATCTTATTTTCATAAAGATTGTTGTTTAATCACAAACCCAACGTAGAACAATTACCTAAACAATAAAGAAAGCATCGTAAAACAATATTTCCTAACCAAAAATGTGATAAAGTTTTAGGTATGAACCGAAATCGTATTTTCGTAACCTCTTTTTCAGACCTTACCATAGGTACCCGCCGCCATTTTCATATCGTTTCTCTATTGGCACGGCTTATACCAGGCTCTTTTTTTTATGTAGCCTCCATAGGCCCGGTTTCTGAATTGAGAATTTTGCTAAGTAAATACTTAACTATCGTTCTGTCACGCTCTTTTGTGAGAAATCTGCAGAGACAGGACGATACTTACCCATTTGCTTAGCGAATTTCTCAACTCAGAAACCGGCAGATAGTGTTCCACTGCTCTTTCTTCCACTCCTCTCTATCCTCGGACGCCTCTTGCCACTCCGGCAAGAAGGTTGTGCGGTCGACCCGCCATCTCCGTCTCTCGGCTCTTAACAATTGAAATTGTTTTGCAGGTCGTACGAGCTGAAATTCAAGGTGGACCCCGAGTACCACCCGCTGGTGATCGGTAAGGGGGGCGTGGTCATAATGAAGATCCGCAACGACTTCGGGGTTCAGATCAACCTGCCGAAGCGCGGCGAGCCCGACGATGACACCATCACTATCCAGGGCTATGAAGACAAGGCCGAGCAAGCCAAGGAGGCCATCATGGCGATTGTGCACCAGCACGTGAGTTAACTGCTCATTTACGTAGACTCGTTCTTTAAAAACAAAAGTTTGGACTTTGCATCTACGTAAGGAATCGATAGTCCTACACAATTACACAGCCTAGTATTCTTGATTGGCAAAGTTAAGCAACATCGGGCGCGCTCAGTCTACGGATGGGCGACCGCTAATAGTATCTGATCGCTTCCGTGCTTTGGAAGGCACGTTAAACTGTTGTTTCCGGTGTGATCCTACCTACTCTACTTCAACTTCAAACCAAATGTTAACGAACTTGACCGCATTTATTTGTCACGAGCTGTTTATAGACATTGTGATCGCTACACAATTATTATCAACTTTCAAAACCTTTATAAAATATTCTTGTGGAAGGATCGGCTATTCGTAACTCACTATTCTAGCTGCCCAGGTGTATTTTGAAATTGTCAATGCGACTTGATTTGAATAATACATAGCTAATCAACCAAACCAAAGACCTATTTCACTTCACGAGGCATGGTCCTGTGTCCCAGGCTAGTCTGGTCATGCATGACAAAATAGCGACGATAAGAAAACCGTGACTAGAGGGGCTGACGTCAAATGTGCACAATGCATTATGCAGTTGAAGAGACTAATTACGTATTATGATGCAAAGTTAGGTTTCGCAAGAGCACTATGGATTTTTTTTTACTGGCCGTGCCATTTATCACGCCGAAGTCAACTCCACTTTTCATAGCAATATAGGGGCCTGGGTCTGTAACGCAATGGTGCCAAAATGTGCTCCCAGTTGACGGCTTCAATTACGATTTATTAATGCTGTCGGTCCTTTTAATGTTTTTGTAGTTCAGCAAATATTCTGATTCTAATTCCTGAGGATGAAGGAGAAAAACGAGGAAACCCTGGTTTTGCCCTTCTACTGGGACGCCATCGACACGCCATAACGTTAGACTTAAGCCCCTGTTCTTAATAAAATTATTTTCTCAAGTTATGAAACCAAATATGCCTCTATTCTCTAAACGCAATCTCAAGAGGTTTTTTCACGGCAGCCATCAATCTGGGGCTTAAGGCGCTGTGCATAGTGAATCGCCCGCGCGCAACGAAAAATGCACAAAATCGATTCCTATATCAAATACACAAAAAAAAACGAAAATGTTCACATATCAAACCCTAGATTTTGTTGAGACCTATCTAAAACAGCCAGTTTCGTGTTGACATTCATAAACGTTTTGAAGATATTTTGCTTGAAAAAAAATAGGCGGCGCACTTTTTTTCAAGCAAAATATCTTGCAATCTGTTATGGATATCAACACAAAACTGGCTGTGTTAGATAGGTTTCAACTAATTCTAGGGTTTGATATGTGAACATTTTCGATTTTTTTACTGTATTTAATACAGGAATCGATTTTGTGCATTTTTCTTTGCGCGTGGGCTAATTCACTATGCCCAGCGCCTTAAGTCTGTAACGCAATGGCGTGTTAATAGCGTCCCAGTAGAAGGACAAAACCGGGGCTTCCTCGTTTTTCTCCTACAACCAGCGAACTAATCCTCTAGAATTAGAATCAGAATATTCTTTGATGTAGTGCAAAAACAATAAAAGGCCCGACAGCATTAATAAATCGTAATTGAAGCCGTAAACTGGGAGCCTATTGAGGGTTTGTACCCTCAATCGTTTAAGCCTGCCTGAGACACTCATATTTTTCCTCACTATGTTTTCGCGGCAAGCGTCAAAGTATGAAGGGCGCCTTACTAGGATATTAAAACCTTACAAGCTAACGGAGTTGCCATTACAGGACAACCAATACCGCGAGGAGGTCGACATCGACCCGCGCGTTCACCGGCGACTGATCGGGCAGCGCGGCAAGAACATCCGCCGCATCATGGACGACTATAAGGTCGACATTCGCTTCCCCAAGCAGGGAGACGACAGCATAGTCGTCATCAGCGGCGAGGAAGACGCCGTTCTCGACGCCAAGGACCACCTGCTCAACATTGCAGAGGAATACGTACGTGTTTGTTTTACTACAGGGTGCACTCTAAGTCGATAGCGGAACTTGAAGTAGGCTGTCTAGTGATCAATACAAACAACTTAAACTAGGTGGCGAAATAAATGGAGCAAAAAAATTATTAGCTGTTTCATATATTTGGCGCAGTACTGAGTGGACCTTTTGTATGGAACAGCTTATATTTTTTTCGCTCCATTTTTTTCGCCACAAGTTGTTTGTATTGATTAGTAGACAGCCTACTTAGAGTTTCGCTATCGACTTAGAGTGCACCCTGTATTCATTTGTTTTGAGTGTTGTATTGGATAGGGGAATCAAAGGGCAACTCTTTGGAACGAAAACGATAGCCTTGTATGAGATATATCTGGGCCTTAGTTGCTTAGGGCCTATAAGTTTTAAGGGAAAACAAAGCTTGCACGCACACAAAGCAAGCCATTTTAATTCGGCGAAAGCAATAAAAT
The DNA here is from genome assembly GCA_949319315.1 of Zelleria hepariella. Classification (NCBI taxonomy): domain Eukaryota; kingdom Metazoa; phylum Arthropoda; class Insecta; order Lepidoptera; family Yponomeutidae; genus Zelleria; species Zelleria hepariella. The sequence continues at coordinate 15,458,604 of OX439384.1, forward strand.
GACATCAAATTCACCGAAAGCAATGACATCAATAAGTGCAGAGTAAACTAGGCCGCTAGTTTTTTACGTGTTTTTCCTTTACATAGTTAGAGGTATTTCTACACTGGGCAAATGGCACAAATGGCATATCTGAACACTAAACAGGATTATTATTGCCTGAAGCTTTTAACCCAAGAAAAGCCCAACAGTAAAGAATGGAGTGCAATGGAAGAGACCTACACTCAGCATTGGGTGGCTATAGGTTGAAGAAGAAGAAGAGAGAAGAAGAAAGCTTTTAACCGGTTGAGCAACAGCAATATTTAAACAATATAAAAACAAAATATCTCGGCTCAATACGGCCGGGCGTTGCTAAATAATAAGTTAAGACGAACCACGTTTTTCTCTTATTGTGATCTGTTTCTGTTTTGCGATACTAGTGATGAATTAATTATGACATTAAATCTGCGCAGCTGCAAGACGTGTCTGACCGCTACCAGCGGCCGGCCGGGCCTTCGCTCGGAGACTTCGGCGCCGCGCTCGCGACCGCCGAGCCGGCAGCCGCCGCGCCCGCGGGCCCGCCCGCCGCCGGCTTCGTGGTCAAAGGAGGCCCGTGGGAGCAACGCGCACCCGACACAGCCTCCCCGCGCGAGTTCCCGACCATGCCGGGCGGCCCGCAGCCAGCACCCGCCGCGCCCACACCCGCTGGCAACTCCGTCGTCTGGGGACCTCGACGTTAATACAGTCTTCCCCCTTCATAGGTTAAGTCCTATATCTTCTAGTGCTCCATTCCCTATCTAGCGTGGAACCGCTATTCCTTTGATAGATATAAACTTGTATTGTTTTAAGCTAATCAATATCATGATGGATTCGCGTTATAGTGCGACTCTAGGTTTGGCCTATTTACTGTTCGACTGAATAAAATGTGAAAATCACTGATTATATAAAATATTACTATAACTGTAATAATGAAATAAATGTATGCTGCGATATTTTTAGAGCCGCAACCGTATCATTTTTTTGAAATGATAACCATTTGCATTACAATGAATTTAGTATTTATTTTGAGAACATAATAGCATCTTCTGTCATAATAACATGTTTATGTTTAATGAATTCTTTTAGATATATCTGCATGACATTGGATATAAATAATTGTGCTAAGCCATTTGGCGGGGGCCCTAACCTGCCGAGTACACACGTGTATCTTGTTGCTTTCAAGTAATCCGTACTAACCAAATTCAATTACTTATAAAAATCCATATTGTGTACTTATGACCTTAAATTATGCATATTATATTTTAATAATTATTATTTGTTTCCAATATCTTTTTATATTGTTTTATAAATGTTGCCTATGATAATAGAGGAATCAGTAAATAATAAATAAATAAGACAAGAATGAATATTTTTACAAAGTAATTTGTACATAGTTAATTGAGTTTGAATTAAAAATCTTTTACATAAATAATACATGTTTCTATTCTTCCAGTTAGGAACCCTTGTTCGGAGTAACAACGCATATGAAACAATCTCTGTTCTGCCCCTCTACCCTTGACGCATTTTTCCAATACGGCCGCAATAGGGCGCAATTTACAAAATTTAATATTTCACAAATTAAGACGCATTTTGTATTTTTATTGAATAAATCAGCCTTACCTTTGAATAAACACTACAAAGTATTTAAAATCAAAGCATTACTATGCGAATTCAAGAGAAATTAAGTTTCAAAACTTTTTCAATTTGATCGCAATAGCGTCAAGGGTAACCCCCCTGGGTGGAAAACGCAAAGGAGTCTTGTCTTGGTTTTCCAGGGGCCTTATCCTGTAACGCAATGGCGGGTCGATGGCGTCCCGGCAGAAGGACAAAACCGGGGTTTCCTCGTTTTTCTCCTACAACCAGAGAACTTTTGGCACCATTGCGTTAGAGGCTAAAGGCCCAGGGCCCTTAGCCTGTAACACAATGGTGCCAAAATGGGCTGTCAGGTGACGACTTCAATTACGATTTGCTAACGCTGTCTGTCCTTTTAATGTTTTTGTAGTACAGCAAAGAATATTTTGATTCAAATTCAAGAGGATTAGTTCTATGGTTGTAGGAGAAAAACGAGGTGAGCCCGGTTTTGTCCTTCTGCCGGGACGCCATTGACCCGCCATTGCGTTACAGGCTAAGGGCCCAACGGCAATACAACTATCGATAGTATTGCTGTTTATAATAGTATTGCCTGTAGAAGAGACATCGATACTGTTGATTGTCCTATCGATGGGGTACATGTTTTTGGCGTCCGACAATCGATTGCAAAACTATAGATTTTTCGGCAACGCTACTCTTCACACTCACGGCGCGCACGCATGGGGCGCAGGGTGACCAGATTAGGCGAATTGTCGCCATTTAGGCTACCTCGGGGGTGAAACGGCGACCATAAAATGCGATCGGCGACCAGCAGCCATTTAGGCTACCTTAAAAAATGGGAACAGGCGATTTAGGCTATCTCAGGATTATTTCGCTTTTTTTTAGGCGATTTAGGCTATTATCGCAAATTTATTGAACCATTCCTTGATTATTCCTTAAAATGCTTGTAACGAAACGTAATATGCACGTGGAAAGGAGGCTGTGATGGTGACGGAGAACTTTTGCGGGAAGTTATTATTTTAGTTTAAGACCAAATAAAAAAAAACATATGAAAATTATCAGATTTTTTAAAATTTTGTTTTTGTCTGCACGGTCTTTTTTTTGTTTTTATTATTATTTTGGGCTAAATTTAGGCTTCTAGGCTCAAAAAGTTAGGCGATTGAGGCTAAATAGTCGAGAAAAAAAAATTGGCGATTTAGGCTACTCGGAAGACAAAAGGCGAATCGAGTTAGCTAAAATCTGGTCACCCTGATGGGGCGGATTAGTAAAGAAAACGACGCGGCAGCGTGTAGAAACTGCGCGTCGTCGTGAGTGTGAATAGGTCATGCATGGCTATAAAATGGGGTAGTGGGTCATTTTTTATTCCTATACCTCATGAAACAAAAGCCATTCGAAGAAAACCGGGTTGTTAAAGCTTTGACCGATATTTAGCTCCTAAACACTTATTTTATTTGAAAGCAGGTTTCCTAGCGATGGTTCAAATCGGTTTAGCCGATTTTGATACAACGAGATATTATTCTCTGTGTGGTTGTTCTGAGGTCATGCTTAGCCGGTCGATCGTCCCACCAACCACAGACAAATATATTTTGACATTTATCCGATTTTTCAAGTTCTCTGTCCTTTTTTGTAATCTGTGGTTCTCTGTGAAGTTAAATTAGGTTATTTTGCATTGGTTTTATTTATTTATTTTCAATGAATTCGCTAGATCTGAGAACATTGGTAGAATAAATAATAATTTCAGTTCCAACAAAGGATTTATAATGGGAAAAGAACATAATTTCTCAAAGGAATTGTAAGAAACTAAATATATTTCTATGCACTTCAAATTCAGGTGGAGTTCCTATATTTTTATAGCGATAGCTGTTTTATGTTGTAGAGCATTGAGTATTCCGTTTGGTACCCCAGAATCTGCATTAGTGGCCTATGAGGTCCTCAGCATTGATAAAGAACTGAAAGGTCATCAATTGAAAAGGTTAATCCGTGCAGAAGGAAACAATGTTGAAGTGTAAGTTTGTACATATTTGACAATACATACAATACACTGCTTGTTAAGGCGTTACATTATGGGGTCCCAATTCTTACTCTGAGGTTTCAATCACTATACTAGGGCATTTTTATTTTGTAATACTTTATTTTGTGTTGTGGAAAAAAATATTTAGCCAAACAGCTGGCTTAGCATAGTGCTATTCTTGCTCTATTGAGGTAGGGAGAGACATAGGTGCACCAGGTTATAAATGTAAAAATGCTCAAAACCCCTAATGCTAAGCCAGCAACATTTGATCTTTAACCGCTTGATTGGCGTTAAAAAAAACCAGTACCCTCAGGGCGTCTATGAGCCGAAGTAATACCAATTGGTTAATAATTTCTAATGTGATACCATTATTTTCAGGACCTTTTTAAGTTCAGATCTCAAACTTTTGAGAGTTGCTGTTAATTCATTTCTGAAGAATATAATTCTAGTGGCCAAAACGATGAAACAATTTGAACAGTGTTGATTCAACTGAACAAACATGCCTGAGCACACACCGGCCCCAACGCCAGCGAGGTCCCTCTATGGATTCTTCATGTACTTATTTAGTAAAACAATATTGGTTGTATATTGCGCCTGGGCTTTCATACCAAATGAATACTTGCACTATTTAAACATTTATTACTATCCTCATAAGTACTGGTCCACTGCAATACCTATACAGTGTTTAGTAGCTTTAACATTATTTGCATTCATTATTTATCCCAGTTCAAACTTAATGTTGACAGTAAGCATGTATAGTACAAAAACTATTCAAGATTCACATTCACAGTTTACTGTATCCAGCTCTGGTAACTTGCCATACAAACCAACCGCATGTATTTGTAGAGATCAAAGCAAATGTTTAATAAAATATTTTATGTCGTGTACTAAAGATATTAATTATGATCATTCTGTACCTCCAATGCAAGATTTAGATATACGTTATGTAAGTAAAAAATTATACTTGAAGACCAAAGTAATAGCGTAGCTTGAGTTTGTCCAGCTAATTTTAGATCAACTATTTATACAAATATCAGCTTAGTGGTGTATAAAGTTTGGCAACTTTTTGTTTGGGTGGTAATACTGCCTCCAATGGCAAGTATCTGTGGTGTTCTTTATTATTCAGGGTAGGCACAAAATGTAAGATAAAAACGAAATACACTAAGATTAAAATATGTATTGTTTTTAGTTTTCTTTAGGGTTCTATACCCAAAGGCCGACGACGCTTGACGTCTATGTTTGGGCCACCCTGTATAGTGCAAAATTTAATTACCTATACTGCCCTAGTAATCAAGAACGCAGCACTTGCAAAAAGGCGGTTCGGAGAAAAACGCGGGTAACCTAATTTTAGTTATTTAAGTATGATATTTAGGTTTTTTAACAATTCACTCAGATGAAAAAAATGGGAAAAAATTCAAGCTTTTAAATGGCATGCATTTTTTATTCCATTTAGCGTTACTTCCGACTATAGTGTGTATTACGGCGTTTTAACTTAGCATGAGGTATAGTGAGAATAAGATTACAACTAAGCATAAATGCAGTACTTGCGCTGATTACTGCATTTTACCCTAGTACTTGTCAATTACTGCATTATTTGTTAGTATTTATTCATTATTTTTATGTCTTGTGCCAACCTAAAGTGAGGGTTACTAGGGTGATTTGTAAGTATATTGTGTTTCTATTATATTGGAATTAAAACAAAATCGTAGCAATCAAACTTTATTTCGCTTGAGAAATCTTCTTCTTAATCGATTCCTCATGACTGAGGATCGCGACCATGTCGTACTCGCTTCCATTGGGAGCGGTCTTCCGTCATATGAACTGCCTGGTGAATGCTTCCTCCAGCCGCTGCTTTTATAGCATCAGACCATCTGGTTGGTGCCCTTCCCCTGGCGCGTTTGCCATTCACCTGTCCCAATATTATGAGCTTCTCTAGACTATGCCTGGGCGACCGCATTATGTGTCCAAAGAAGCTGAGGGTCTTTTCCTGGCATAATTAAGGCAACGAGTCCATAATTAAGGAACTTAAAGTCCAAAAACGCCTATCTACTAGATAGGCGTTTTTGGACTTTAAGTTCCTTAATTATGGACTAGTTAGTGCGCTTTGCCGTCCAAGGTATTCTAAGCAGCCTCCTCCAGCACCAGATCTCGAAGGCTTCTATTTTGTTGATGTCTTTTCTTTTAAGACACCAAGTCTCTGCACCATAAACGAATATCGAGAAGACAAGGGCTCGAACCAGCCGCACTTTAGTGTTACGACTGATACTTCGGTTCTTCCATATTTTGTCGAGGTTAGCCATTGCACTTTTCGCCATACCGCATCTGCGGCGTATTTCTTCGGTACAGTGGCCTTCGTTGGTACTAAGAGAGCCGAGGTATACGAAGTCTTCAACCTTTTCATACCCATCCAGCGCGTCGGTTGACGGGAGTAGCTGTGCTCTGTCTTCCACCATCACCTTGGTTTTGGTTCTGTTGATCTTAAGACCGAGTTTAGCACTTTCTGTCTCGATCTTCTTAAGAAGTTCTGCCATTTCCATCTCACTCGATGCAACTAAAGTCGTATCATCCGCGTACCTTAGGTTGTTAATTGGTCTGCCTCCCACTGTTACACCGCCCTCCCATCCTTCCAGTGCTTTCCCCATTATGTACTCGCCGTACAAGTTAAATAGTTTTGGAGACAAAATGCACCCCTGTCGAACACCTCTCTCTGTATGGAATGGCCTGGACTGCTTGTCTTCTAATCTTACAAAGCTAGTGCCATCCAGATACAAGTTTTGTATCAGAAAAGCTAGATGCGGGGGTACACCTATCTCCACAAGGACTTCTAGCATGGTATTCCACTGAACGCAGTCGAAAGCTTTGGCATAATCTATGAAGCACATGACCAGTGGTTTATTGAATTCACGACATTTCTCGATGAGTAAGCGCACATTCAGTATTTGCTCTCGAGTTCCCTTTCCAGCCACAAAACCAGTCTGTCCGCTCGGTATCTGGTTATCTATGTATGGTGCTAGCCGTGAATTTATAATGCGTAGCATTATTTTACTGGCATGTGCCATAAGCGAGATAGTTCGATAGTCCTCGCATTTACGCGTGGAACCCTTTTTGTGAAGAGGTACTACAGCCGATTTTGTCCAGTCTTCTGGCCATTGGCCCGTCACCCATATCTTGTTGCATATCTGAAGCAGGATCTTCGTTCCATCAGTGCCAAGATGTTGAAGCATTGCAGCCGACACTCCATCGGGACCCAATGCTTTATGTTTAAGCCTGTCTATGGCGTCTTTTACCTCGGACATTAGTATTCTGGGCTCTTCTGTGTGTATGTTCCATCTTCTTTTTGTCATAACGCCTGTTTCGTCCCGATAAAGGTTATAGCAGTAACTACCCCATCTCTCCAGAATGTCATTAAAATCGGTTAAGGCGTTCCCATCACTGTCGTCGACGACACAGCATTTAGGTTTGAAAGTGCCGGTTATCTGAAAAGGTCCTTCGATTGTGTCTTATCAGCGTGTATCTCTATTTATGCACAGATGTTGTTGATGTAGTTGTCTTTGTCCTTCCTAGTTGACCTTTGTACTTCTTTGTGCAGCTGGTTGTATCGGGACATTTGTTCTTTCGACTCCAGACCTTCACCTTTCATCGTCCTTCTTTCTTCTATCAGTGCCCAAGATTCCTTGCTTATCCATTCTTCCTTTTTCTTAACCTTTCTGAATTGGTTGCTTGTCTCCTTGGCAGCACTCAGGATAACTTTTTTCAAGTTGATCCAGTCCGTTTCGCTGGAGTTAAAAGGACCAATTTCTGTGGACTTGATATTCTCGTCAAAGGTTTTTCGGAATTGATCTAAAGCTTGTTTATCGAGAACGATGTTCTTCTGAGAAGTACTACGGACTTTCTTCAAGCGTAGTCTGAAATATGCTACGACTAATTGGTGATCGCTTCCGCAGTCAGCACCCGGAAGAGTTTTGGCTTTGGTAACTGATGACTTCCACCGTGACTTAATCGTGATGAAGTCAATTTGGTTTCTGTGCCCTTTCGGTGACGTCCAGGTGTATAGTCTCCTTGGATGATTTTTGAACCAAGTATTCATGACAGTCAGCTGATTCTCCACACAGTAGTGTAAAAACTTTTCACCTCTGTCGTTTCTTACACCAAGACCATAACTGCCCACGATTGATCCCCTCAGAGGGTCTGCTGTGGTTTTGCCAATTTTCGAGTTCCAGTCGCCCTGAACAACCGTTATCTCTCTCGACGGTATAGTCTTCAGTAGCGCGTATAAGTCGGCGTAGAACTGGTCCGACACTTCCTCGTCAGATTGCGCGGTTGGTGCATAAACCTGGATGATGTTCATGGGTACTGGGTTAGCGTCAAATTTTATTGTGATGATTCTATCTGGTCTGGTATCCCTTGATAGTATTTTTCAGGCGTTTGGGCACAATAATAGCCACACCATTGCCACTATGGTCTTGAGCACCAGAAAAGTAAATTGTGTTTCCACTATTAGTGTCCAGATGACCGCTGCCTGCAGGTGTACCTCGCTGAGTCCCAAGATGTCGATACTACATCTTTCCATCTCCTTCTCGACTACCTCCAACTTCCCAGTCTTCAACAGCCCTCTGACATTCCATGTCCCCACGCGCAGATGTTTTCGTAGCGGGGTTTTCGTCAAAACAGTACCAATCAAGAAAATCAATCAATCAACGCACTGATTTACTAAGACAATACGCAGCACATGATAATTTTCCTACGACTCCCGTCAAACAATGCTACGCCCAAACGCAGTAATGTCAAATACTGCGTTTTAATTTAGGAACTATTCGATTGACGCTAGATCAAAATGCAGTAATAGCAGCAAGTACTGCATTTTGCTCTAGTATACATTGCGAGTACTGCATTCTTTTCTAGCACATGATTATTACCCCACTTCACTTTAGCACAGTCACTATTTTCATGCAATTACTGCAAAAACCGTTAGCAAAAAAACATATTTCCAACAAAAAAAATCATGAAAATATATTTTTCCCGTGTAGATAAAACCTTTAGGATGCCATTTTTGTAAAAAAGTGAAAATCGCAAAATTGTCGATTACTGCGTTCTTAATTAGCAGGGCAGTATAGGCAGAACCAGAAAAATGGCGCGAAAAAGTTTTAAAACTTTTAAGCCCCCCACCATTTACGATGCGTCCAGCACTTCAAATGGCGTGATAGCATTCAGAGAAATCCGCTCGTCAATGTGGAAAACGACATCCAGTTTCTAGGGGCATGCGTCCGTCGACGGATTCCTTCCATTTGGACCCACACGCCGCTCTCGGTTTTCAACACAAAACGAACTCCGCCGGACTCCGCCCCAAGCATAGTGTGTGTGAGCTTGAGTGTGGATAGGCCATGACATGATAGGTTAGTTCGTCGATTTATATTTAGCCATTTGCACGTTGTAGGTATTTGCAGATCAGTTGCACAATCCGTTGTGTGCTACTAATTGAGTCTAGCTAGGTGAAGTGACCCTGTATACAAACTCGTAAAAGCTTTGTAGGTAGGTACTTAGCTTTGTTACACTTACTTACTCGACAAGATAGTTAAGTGGTTTTTACCGATCCGATCTCCAGTCATAACATGTTGGGTTGGTGAATGGCCTGTACTTACCCCCTTGGAGATATCCTTCAGCTGGGTGAGGTGCCATACCACCCAACAATGCTGTGACAGCAGAATAACTATTAGGTAGGGGGCGAAGTGTGCAAAGGTTGTCATTCTGTCTGTATAACAAAAACCGGCCAAGTGCGAGTTGGACTCGCGCACGAAGGGTTCCGTACCTATTCGAAAATGCATGAAAGTAGTTTCGTAATGTAATCGCGCCTTTATGTAGTAATAGGGTCCTTTACCCTTTGGGTACGAAACCCTAAAAGCTGGGAACGCCTCTTGCAAGTCTAGCATGGCATGACCATATTATGGAACAAACACAGTAAGAACAGAGAATCGACAGTTTTCTTAATTAAACCATGTTATATTATATTATACATATACAGGGTGTTAAAAGACCGCCAACAAAGCGGGAAACCACGTATTGTCCTCATCATAAGGAACATTTTTGCCCAAGGAACTATGCCTGGGAAATCTACGGTTTCCGAAAGGTACAAAGTCGGACTTTTCAAAACTTTTTTTTTTTGCAAAAATGCATTCTTTATATGCTTCTTAACATACCTTCTCAAGAAGCCATATCAAAATTATGAATATTTCTTGCAAAAATCAACTTTAAAATTGCAACCCGCAATGTATTCTAAACATCGGCACTTCAAGCTTAAGTAACATGAACTGATACCTACGCTTGCGCAATATGACTTCTGTGCGTTACACGTCCATTCCGTAATAAAATATTTTTCAAAATTATAACCTAAAAAACCAAAATCATTTCCCAGCAATAATTTATCGAAAAAGTACTTTATTTTGGTCTCTAGTATGCGTGGCTTTCGGGTCTGTTGGCGGTCTTTTAACACCCTGTATACAGGGCGTCCCACGGCTATGCCACATGGAGGGAAAGTACCTCAAATATTGTAGATGGAACATTTTACTGAAAGAAGACATTACTTTAATTTAAAAAAACAATTTAAACCGCATTGAAAAGATATTGAAATAATTACCTACATGGTTGAACCGGGAATCGAACCCGTTACATGAGAAAAATTATTACCCTGTAGTTTTATCATACCGATCGAAAGGCTTCATGATAAGGATAATTTTTTGCTAAATAACATAGTGTCAGAAATAAAAGGAAGACCATGACCATTATGAGTCATAACGCGCGCGTGATGTGGCGCCCGATATTGCGGGTGCGATAAGTAAGTAAATTGTTTATTTGGCACCATCTTAGACACGACAGCAAGTCAGAGAGCAAGCAAGTTTGTTGTACTCATCCGTAACGTAAACGAGTAGAGTGCTAGCGTGTAAAGGTCGACTTGCTGTCGTGTGCACGTCAGACTGTCCATTTCTGTTGCAAAGTCGCCCGTAACGCGACCGAGTAGAGTGCTAGCGTGTAAAGGTCGACGTGCTGTCGTGTGTACAATAGTAAGGCCACAATTGAATGATTTTAGAGTATTTTGCACAGATTTAGTTTTTCTTCAGAATCGTGTAAATAAATAATCATTCCCGAGTCGGGTGTCACGTTACAAAACACCTTGTATAAAAAGTTGCTTGTATTCGCGACCCCGCCGTCCCGCCCCGCGCCAGTCTCAGATACTGCTTTTTGTTAGATTGGCGCCCTTATGCCGCGCGCGGTAAGAGCTGCCATGGGGTATCTGAGATGAAGAATACCATCAACTTTTGATTTTTATCTTACCATACACTCTATTAAAAATGGAAAATTTGGGTGAAAAAATTTTTTTGATACGACTTATAGTTCTCGAGATATTTAATTTTAAACTACCTGTGCGACGGGCGCGCGGTCGTCAGCTGCTGTGACGTCACAACTCCACACGCACCCGACACATACACCGTAACACTCATTCAAACGGCTGTATCTTTGGAACCGTACTAGGTAGCCAGTTGAAAATTTCAGAGATTATGTTTTATTATAGTGGATTACCAAATCAATAATAAAAATTAAAAAATATTAAAAAATAAGAGGGGTCCCCATACAAAAAACGTTGTTTTATACTTTTTGCTCTATAGAAAAAACGGTAAGACATACAAGCAACAAACTTGGTATGATTATAGGGCTTACTCCATAGTATAACAAAATAATATAAAAACTGGCCAAGTGCGAGTCGGACTTGCGCACGAAGGGTTCCTTACCATCTATAAGAAAGGTGAAAAAATCATAATTGTTGTATGGGAGCCTCCTTAAATGTTTATTTTATTCTGATTTTTGGTATTTGTTGTTATGACGGCATTAGAAATACATCATCTGTGAAAAGTTCAACTGTCTAACTATCATGGTTCATGAGATACAGCCTGGTGACAGACTGACGGACAGACGGACAGACAGACAGACGGACAGACAGCGGAGTCTTAGTAATAGGGTCCCGTGTGGAACCCTTCGGGTACGAAACCCTAAAAACGGTCAAGCGCGACTCGGATTCACGCGCCGAGGGTCCGTATAACCAGTTTTCTTATTGTATGGCGGTAGGGAACTCTCAGTACGCGAGTTCTACTCGCACTTGGCCAGTTTTTTTGTGTGTTTAGTCAGGTCATTTTTCATTTTTCAAAGTCGTCATCCATAGCTAAGTAAGAATATATTATTTTAAGTACAAACCCGTGCTAGGGAATATTTTAAACAGAGCTTGCGGCTTTAAAACCTGTCCCAAGCGAATTTTTAACGTTATAACTAAGTAATATTATATTAAAACACTACTGTAACACTGACTAAACACACATAAAAACTGACCAAGTGCGAGTCGAAATCGCGCACTGAGAGTTCTGTACCACCATACATTAAAACAAACTGGTTATACGGACCCTCGGCGCGTGAGTCCGAGTTGCGCTTGACCGTTTTTTATATTTTTTTGTTATACTATGGAGTAAGTCCTATAATCATACCAAGTTTGATGCTTGTATTTCTTACCGTTTTTTCTAAAGGGCAAAAAGTATAAAACAACGTTTTTTGTATGGGGACCCCTCTTATTTTTTAATATTTTTTTATTTTTATTATTTCTTGGGTAATCCACCATAATAAAACATAATCTCTTAAAATTTCAACTGGCTACCTAGTACGGTTCCAAAGATACAGCCGTTTGAATGAGTGTTACGGTGTATGTGTCGGGTGCGTGTAGAGTTGTGACGTCATGCGAGTTTGCCGCGCTCGCGCGAAAAACTCCAAAAGGACGGAAACTAAAACCGTCGTAACTTTAAAACTACTGGCTCGATTTGAATGAAACAAAAACAGGTGTATTTCTAAATTTTTAGGCTACACGGTCATAAAGTTTCAAGTGATTTAACAGACCCACGGACATTCTTCATTGTGGCCGACCGTACCTTCTTTTCGTAACACCCTGTAGTGAGGGTAGATTAATTAATCTGTCTATATAGCCGATCATAGTAAGCCAGCTGTACAGTTGATTCACATTTCTGTTGCAAAGTCACCCATAAAATAACAAGAGTGTAGAGTGCACTCGCGTAAGGACCGCAGTGGGTGACGTGCCTGCCAACTGAAGGATCTCCCGGAGCTGTGGTCTAATAGCAATGAAATGTTTGGTGATACCAGAGTCTATGGCATAGACTACATAGGGTGATGCACAGCGAACGAAATGCTATTTGTAATAAATAAATAATATTGAAGGTAATACTTAGGTATGCCTGCGGGAACAAAAATAGATTGAAATAAAATAAGTGAAACCATAATACGGAGCTCAATGTTAATATATTTTATAAGGATAAAACAACACTTCCCATGATTAGTACAAAATAAAATTAAATATTTGTTAGTTTTTACATAGGTAAAATGTATTTTAAAATTACAGAACATATGAAGGACTACACACTGAATTGAGATAAAATACTTAGTACTGACTTTGAAAATCATGTAAGCCACTTTTAGTATTAACAATGTACTTATTGCATCAATTAATGTTTATTTGGCAGACCAAATGAGATTTTCCAACAGTGCATAGGTCATTAAACCTAAGTATTATACGTGAAATTTGGAATATAAGCTGTAAGAAAATCTGCAATTAGACTAGCCACTACATCTTATATACCGAAACATGGCTAAGAATGTTTAATATGTGATGTTCCAGCATACAAGTTTAGCTGCACGCAGCCAACAAGGGGCCAGCATACACCCAAATTTATATAAATTATTTTTAAGTAATAGTTCATAGATAGTAATAATTTTAATATATTTTTGTACAATAAAATACAATTAAGTACAACTTGTAGCAAAGATATTAAAGAGAGTAATATTTATCTCAAGTGTTAAAGCTGCAATAACGTGTGTGTACGCACAAGGCATATTTACACAGCACACACGAATGGCAACACACCATGTGCACATTGCACACTATAGTACATAATTAATTTTATTACTTAATAGAATATGAAGACACGCCCAAGCTGCGAACATTTCGCTTACTTTACATATTTCAATGCATGATTAGCCAATGAACATGCCTGTACCTCACTAGCGAACCGCTATTAAATAATACATTGATCGTCGCTTAATATCACAGCTAATTATGCTTTGAAAATTATAGACATGTCTAATTTTCACTAATGTAGATAACAAGGTAGAGTATAAGTAGACAATCTGAATAAATTTACATTACAATATCATGTCTTTTCATATGAAAATTTTAAAATTACATTACCAAAAATTAAACAGTGCAGCGCATTATAAATAAATGTGCATAGCTTATTATTTAATTGACTAAATAAATTTGTTGCCTGCAGATCTGATATATTTTAAATATCGAGAGGTAATATCTTAAGAGAAATTTTAATTTCAACTATTGAAAAAAAGTTAAATTGAAAGTTAAAAATATTTGTATCTATTACAATTCCCTTCAAATCCACCTAGTTATTATGAATGTGAAATATCATTCCAAAAGCTGAGTCTCCTTCACACATATTTCACTACCACTATAATCGTGGATCAAAAAGTAAGAATCGAAGAGAAGTGATGGCCAGCACTTCACGAGTGGGCATTGCTGTTGACATGTGGCTTTTTATCCTGTGGATCAGGAGTGCGCTGGCCATCACGCCGTGGCGGCATGCGCTCGTTGATAGCATCCAGCCCCTTAGCCTCAGCAAATGATGTAATCTTGTGGTTTGGTGAAAATCCTTGTAGGGCATTTTTAAGTGAAGTTTTTCCACCAGAAAGTGCTCCCAATGGCAGTGCACCAGTCGGTGTTAGACCCTTCAGCTGCAAAACAGATTCGCTTTCCTCACGCAATACAGAGAACACGTGAGCCATCTTTCCAATGGCACGGATCTTATTGCGGATTACTTCTTTCCTGAGATTAGCTTCCTCCAATGCGTCTTCTCCCTCAGTCATCAACTCATCATCCGAACAGATATTCAAGACATTGACCAGCATCTCGGTTACCTTCTCACCAACAAATGGAAGGGACCAGGTGAATACGTCCATAAAGTTGGGGAGCCAGTAAGGGTGAGGCGAGCAGTTGAATTGCCGGATGTTCATGACATTGTTCTCGTACTTTAGCACAGCGGCCTTGTTGTTATACACATCCAAATAGTTGGGAGCAGAAAATATAGTAATGAGACTCGGAAATCCTGTTGTCTGGCTTTTTCGATACATCCGGTATCCTGCATCTTGAGCTTCATGAGCTCGAATAATAGACAGTAAGTTGTTTCTCTGGAGGAAATCACAGCAGGCTGCATAGCTGTAGAAATATGAACAACCTCTAACAGAGTTGTGCGAGAAATGTTCAGCATTTTTCTCATTGCCAAAATCTTCAAGAGGATCAGACCAAAGCAGATCGCACATGGCTCCAAATGCAGGTGGTTCTTTGAATCTATCTAGTTTACGGATGTCATCTAAGTTGTTGATTTCAGGGGAAAGACCACCATGCACACAAAGGAACTGCTGGTTCATAAGAGCAGCCAAAGGTAAGCAATCAAATGCATCCATACATGCGTC
Organism: Zelleria hepariella; assembly: GCA_949319315.1. Lineage (NCBI taxonomy): Eukaryota > Metazoa > Arthropoda > Insecta > Lepidoptera > Yponomeutidae > Zelleria > Zelleria hepariella. The sequence continues at coordinate 15,473,803 of OX439384.1, forward strand.
ATACACTTTTTCGGAATATTTGATTTTGCATTCCTGTTTGAAAGTGAAGTACTCAGTCAGATGACGGCATTCGTGATTACCGCGTAACAAGAATAACGTCTTCGGGTAACACAACTTCAGCGCCCAGAGGTAAAGGACACATTCTATACTGAAATAACCTCGATCGACATAATCACCTAAGAATAAATACTTAGTGCAGGAAGGGGATCCTCCGACCTCGAACAATTTCATCAAATCATAAAACTGGCCATGGACATCTCCGCAGACGGTCACCGGTGAATCTATCTCGATCATCGTCTTCTCTGATCGTAACAGGGTGGCTCCATCTTGGATGATTCGTAAGGCCGCATTTTCTTCGATTCGACCTTCTAGGATAAAATGTTGCTTCAGTACCTCTGGCAGAGGTTTTCCAGCTTTTTCATCGAATACTTCTGTTACGGTGAGCTTGTGGCTGGGTGGAAAAGCGACACTTTGAATCATACGCTGCGTAGTCGACACTTTATCATTGCTCCCGGACATATTTGTCACATAGAAACACTATTTCTAATCCATACACGCCACTATTTTCAAAATGGCAGAATAGATATAATACTAAAACAGAATCCCGATTTCACGATGTAGAGAAACTACTGCGCACTGGAAAACAATGCGCAAACATCTGGCGAGTGGTCAATAAAATAAACAGGGATATCGAGCGCGTTTTATTACATAGCTTGGTGGTAGGAGGAGGTACTTTGGAAAATATCATAAATAGTAACACCGATCGGTTGCCAGATTCGTTGGATTTTATTTGTTCACTTGATTCCGTCATAGAATATATTGTTTCAATCTAATTTGGGATTATAGTAATTAAAACAGAACCAAACAACACCTATTATCACGAATTCACGAGTGAGCCAGCGTTGTTGCCAGTTTTTTTGGTTTGTTACTATCTCTCCCACTTGCCTCTGCTAAACGCTCTCGCCACGATTACTTCCGGTCAGCAGACATACTTTTTATCCTATTTCGATTTAAACAGAGTCCATAATATTTTATCTGATATCGTATACGCCATTTAGGTAATAAAATAGGCTTGAAATGCTATAGATATAAGCAAGGGAATTCTTTTAATATTTCAATCAAAGTAATAATTATAAAAGTATTTAACGGACTCAAAATTATCGCGGCGTTCATTTGGGTGTTGACAGTTTGAGAAACGATGTGGTCATGGTCAAGTAACTCTACTGGAATAAAGTAATCGATTTTAACCAAAAATACTAGATCGTAATATAATATTTTTTATTATTACCTAGTGATTAGTCAATTTTCAAAATTAAATCAGCAAGCGTAGCATAAGACGGGGTTAGAGCGTATCTATGTGTTTATAACTCTAGCTATCTCACTCTTTTGCTTGACGTAGAGTGGGATGGCTAGAGTTATAAACCCATGTATACGCTCTAACCCAATCTTATGCTACGCTTGCTGAGCTCGATTCGGAACTAAAAAAAGAAACAGGTTCCAGCCAGTTATTTGCAAGTGCGATGCTTATTTTAGTGCTCAACTCTCAACTCCAAATTCCAATAAAATCAATCGGGACGGGAATAATCGGGATCAAGATGGTCTCGCCACCAACTCCATTAACACACAATTTGTTTGATTATCCGGGAGGAGATAAATGCCTAGCTTGCTGACCTACAGTTTGTAGAATAGCCACTCCTTTGCTCTACTTTATGGTGTCCCAAAAATCTTTTTTGCAATCTGTGCCCAAAAAGTACAGTGAAGCGAAAAACCCTAAAGATTTATGGATAATATATCTATCCTCCTACTTACACAATCCATCGCACAGAACACAATTTATTACTAAAAATCCATCGAATACGTAGGTATTGTCAATTTTTAAGTTTTATAGTTTAAGGAGTTCACATTTTGATTTTGCCCTGATGATTGCCTTAAAAAAAACCCCGACAAGTGCGAGTTTGACTCGCGTTGAGAGGGTTGCGTAAAATGTGGTAGGAAGATTTTATACATTAGATACATTAGTAGAAAGTCCAAACCATACCGCGGTCCGCAATGTAGGACCGTGGGGCGCTATTTGTTGACTGAGTTGAGGAATTAGTACTACAAGAACAAAATTAATATTTTCTTATGTTATTTTATACACCATGAACTTTTTATACGTTTTCCTGTAATCTTATTTGTTTAGACCCAGTAGTTTCGGAGATAAGGGGGAATGGTAAATTTTCCCTATTTTCTTTGATAACTTCAAAAATATGTACCTTATAATTATAAAAAAATATATATTTGAGAACCTCATAATTTGCCCTTTCCTTTGAGTCACACGATATAGTTAGCAAAACTTAGCACAAAACAAAGCATTTCATAGATAGCGCCTTTGCATCCGTGTGGTCATAGAAGAACCGGAATACGGCTGTCAAAATTAATCTGTGCAAAAATCTATGTTTAAAATCATTTGTTTTTTTTTCTGCCCAGGTAATGAAAAAAAAAAAAACCGGCGAAGTGCGAGTCGGACTCGCGCACTGAGGGTTCCATACTGCGTCCGTGATTATTTAATACTATAATACCAGTAACGCCATCTCGGGGGCAATAGCCGAACTAGTTTCATATAAAAAATTTCTTAGTAGTTTTAACTATTTCAAGTTATTATTTTTCAATATATTAATACCAACATAGGTATTCATACCAAGTTTGACACTCTCACTTTTGTTGTAAAGTCGCTCCTAAAGTCCTAACGTAACCGAGTAGAGTGTCAGCGTGTAAGCGTCGACGTTTTGGTATATTTATACTACTCTTTGGTCGACGAGTTGTCCTGTGTACATGCAACATCTAACTTCTTTTGTTAGAGTCGGAAAAGAGCAAAACAAAGAAAAAAATAAGAACATGATAATAAAACTGTATTTGATGAAATATTAGAATACAACAGTAGTTGTTAATTTATCTATTTTATTAATACACATTATGTTATAAAATATACATTAATGCTGTCAGTTTACAGTAACTGTTGATTCCACAGTTTTGTACTTTGGCTTGTTGTGAGTAAAGGGCAAATACCGATATTTAATCATATGCTGTAACAAAGAAAAAACAATTAGTAAACTAAAATTATAATAAGCACAATACCAGAATTATTTGGAGTTTATTTTAATTTTTTGGGCAGTTGGTGGTGGGCACACGAATGAGCATTAGTAAAATCAATTCGGTACGCAAAGTTTTTTGTTCGATAGTCCGTTATTGGCTTAATCTTATCTTTAGACAATATTGAGAAACTAATTTCAATATTTTTTATTTTGGTTCACTAGTTTGGATTTTACAACGTTTTAAAGATACGGTTTTATGACGTCACGCGACGGTCTGCATACTGTTGGTGGTCATAGGAACAAAACATTTTAGCGCATAAAAACAAAACTACTGGACCAAAATAAAAAATATTTAAATTAGTTTCTCAATATTTTCTAAAGATAAGATTAAGCCAATAACGGACTTTCGAACAAAAAACTTTGTCTTCCGAATTGGACAGTGCTTCGCTTCATAGAACTTCATTCACCACCAGCGAAACCCAGCATCAAAACCGTTGTTGAGGGTGGTGAAGAGCAAGGATGCGCAGGGTGAGGTAATGGTAAATAGAAGCAGATGGGAAGAGATACAATTAAGCCAGAAACATAAAATACATTGGATTATTTGTGGCAGCATAATAAAGAATACTGAAGCTGTAGAGTGCAAACATGGTGAATGCAAAGTACTGCTTGTATAAAAGAATTTGCAGATAAACAACCAACCCATAAATTTTAACAGAACATACTCGTACTTTCCAATCAAATTTTTCATTAAAATTATTTGAACACTTACCTTAATTTGTCTCTTCATAGTAATACAGAGCAAAGTTATGAAGTACATAACTAGAATAGGCCAAAAGACAGGAATATTGAAGGCATCCACAAAAGTGCAAATAAATGCTATGAGTGTGCTCTTGGTGACGGAGAGCCAAAACTTAAACTCCGGTAGCCGTCTAATAAAAGGCCGAAATTCTTCTGTGGCTCTTGTTGGCAAGGCAGGCCCATTCTCATCATCACCTGGAAATTATAAAGTGAGAAGAGTTACATAAATGACGTTTGAACCTGACCTCAATAGTAGGAGATTATATTACAGCATCACTCATTAATTACTATAAGAACATAAAAGCAGGGGTAGACAGTGCATCAGCATGTACACACTTGCTTTTATTATCTCATGTTTACGGGCTATTTTCATTAAACATGTATCTGCTGCTACAACCACTAAACCCACTTTAACAGCTAGCTAGTGTGGTTTTATTTAACCGATGGGAACCAGTAAGGGGCTATGCCCTTTGTCTAGACATTTTAGTGTAAAATAAAACAGTTTTACTTGAATCAAAATTAAGAAGTTCTTACCATCAAAATCCATGGCAGGGTCAATTTTTGGTGTCAGGAATGCTATGAACAAATTTAAATGATAGATACCTAATGCATAGGTTACTATATACCAGCCCTGAAATGAAAAATAAGTCAAGTAAATAATTGTATTTAATATATTTTACAATTTTTTTACATAGAAAATTCTAATCATACTCACTTGTTTAGCAATAATCCGTATGATAAACAGGACCAAGAGAACTGCAGCCCCAACCCATCTCCCTTTCATGTGTGGTGTCCAATGGTCGAGGGTGCTTTGATATATCTGACGATAAAAATTCTAATGAATTACATGGGCACAGGAAAGTAAGATAATGTTCCAATACTAGTAAGTACAGAAGTTAAGGTTAGAATCATATTTTTTTTGTAAAATTAGATATAATACTTTATTGTTCTACATGAACACAATAACTTGTAATGGTTGGTGGAACAAGTTGGGATAAGTAGAGCCAAGAGGAAATAGGTAACGAAATGCCAACCCATCTGAGTGAGAGGTAGGGCGAGGGAACACCTATTATTCATAACCTAAAGACCTTCTTGTGGAACATACCTGCGAAATACGAGTCCATGCTTGAGAGACAACACCTCTTCGGCTTGCGGCACTTGATAAATCGTTTTCATCCATCATTTTGTACCTCTTGAAACCCTACCAACTAAATAGGCGCCTGCTCAGTACATACCTAATTTTATAAGGCAAAACGCGGGAGCTGTTAGAAAAAGCTACTACAGTTAAATGTAACGTACAGATAATTAGATTCATGAAAAATTAGAGATTATTTCTAAATGATAAGTTCAAGCAACACATCCGTAATTTTTTCATAAATCTGATTAAAATTCATTCACTCAGTCACACGTCATTATTGTTCACAGACTACTCTTATTTTGAATGAATGACATTCATTCAATAGAGTTACAGGATCAATCCAATCGAGACAGACGAATTTTTTTCCAGTGTTTCCAACTTCACTCTTCATAATCTTTGTGGGGTAGACAGAGGAATATTTTCGCTCAAATTAAGCTATCGTTGCGCCTTCCAACTGGGTTCCAGTTCCAGTTCCAGTGCTGCTTGGATGGATGCTTTTGCCTAAATGACAACGCGCTTACCTCAGAATATTTTTATTTTTAGCTGGGCTAACGACCGAATGTTCGCAGCCGCATCAACTATTATTAGGTGGTTTAGAAAAAGAGCAAAATAATATTTAAGAAATTTAATAAAATTATTGTTCTAATTACATTTTATACACGGTTATATTTTACAGTTTGTAACCATAGTTCAGATTGTTCCTGTGGTTGCTATTTTATCTAAATGATCTATGAGACGTATGTTCTCTATTTAATATCTCAAATACCTATAATGGCTACCTTGTCTACAATCTATTATTGCAAGTGAATATTTACAGTTACAGATAAATTTACAATAAATGATTGTTGTCTTAAACTATTAAAACTTGCTTTACAAGTACAGAAATAATTTTGGTCCAGCTAAGTCCTATTTAAACGCAATTCTAGAGAGAAAACGCGTACATATTGCTTAATTATTTACCTACGATGATTTATCATCATTAACGGTTTATTTAGTTGTAAGGACAGCTAACAATATTTATTTTACGATGGTACATCATATTAACTGATGATGACAGAAGATTTGGGTTCTATAAATCTACAAGATTTATTAATTTATAGTGGGGGCCACGTACCTGGCTAGGTAAATAAACGCATCTAAAATTAGACTAGCGTCTTATGCTGCGATAAATATGAATCTTAGATAGGTACTTCTTAATTCACACAATAGAACATAGAACACAATAGAACATTAATTATAAAATATGTTTCTAGGCACAAAAAAAAAAATATGGCGTAATGTTTTCTTTGAATCATAGAAAGTTACAGATGAGTAGCGAGCTGAGCGAGTCTATTCTGTCTAAACATGTCCCGGGCTCTATAGCATCAGGTGGTCACCTCAACCATCTAGTGTGGGTTTCACTGTGTATGAAAAAATCATCTGCGTTATAATGCTAAAGGCTTACTTTTCATTTATTTAACCCCAAACTTTTGAATTTAGTTTGATTTCTATCTTATGCCTACAAAATAATGAAATAAAAATATAAGGCATTATACAATTCTAAGAATCAATTGCTTATTTATTTATAATAGGATTTTCTAGAATTTTATGTCTATCTATGTAATGTAACAGACAACTATACATTTACCTAAAAAAGAAAAAAAAAAAGAAACATATCATAATAATTATAGGGCGAATGTTTACACAACTAACCAAGAGAGGAAATAACATACTTCAGCCCGACCTCCCTAGTAGACAATCAACACAAGTCAACTTTCAAAATGTAGGAAAAGATTAACAAAACTTACAAACAATAGTTACACATAGGCTAACCTTATTGCTTTAGTTGTTACTCTATTTCGTAACTAAATAAATGCGAAGCATCATGTTTCTGTGTCACTAACATTCGGGTGATTTCTTAATCCTCCACAAACCATAATAAATAACATTTAACATAATAAATGAAATAGGTAATCACAAGTCTTGTTTGTAATGCACTGTCATAATGATGATATGTTTGGGGTAATTACACTTTATTTCACTGCTGAAAAGTTTTGAATTTGATTGCTGTTGGACGCCACCCACGAACTGAAGACATCCCTGTGGAAATATAACTAATAAGTATTTTACAAAGGTACATTCATTACGACTCTAAATTAGTATAGTTGAAAAAAGGGTTGTAATTTTACCTGCAATGGCTGACAACGCATTCATTGGAGCAGTATTCATCCTCCCATTCACTATTGGCGACAGCTGGATTGGTACATCCTTGGCGAATACATGATGTTGGGCTTCTATTTTCATTGTGCTGGAAAATATGAACAACCATCAATACTTTGTATGGACCAGTGGGCTGAAGGCTCAAGTCGAAGGAACTTACATCTGGGGATTGCTGTGGCATGCCAGGGTTGCCATTGCTATTGGGAGAGTGCTGCTCCAGAGGGCCTTCTTGCTTGGGCGACTGCTGCTGCGCCGGGGGCTGCTGCTGAGCTGGGGGCTGCTGTTGCAATTGCTGCTGCTGGGACTGGGACTGCTGCTGCATCTGTTGTTGTTGGGTTTGGTGCTGCAATTGTTGTTGTTGGGTTTGCTGTTGCATCTGTTGTTGCTGTTGTGACTGCTGTTGCATTTGCTGTGTTTGTTGTTGGAGCTGTGTTTGCTGCTGCAGTTGTTGGTGATGTTGATGCTGCTGCTGTTGATACTGGTGCACTTGTTGCTGGTGGCTCGCTTGCATTTGCTGCGAATAGATTATACAAGTTTAACAATTTGCTGGGCTGTAACTAAAATACATACTAACAAAATTTGATGGTTAAAGTGTCATTACCTGAGCTGAGTGATGATATTGCATAGCATGGACTGAGCCCATGGGTGGAGATTGTGACTGAATTTGTCTGTAGCCAGGAGAGGGCAGGCCCGAGCTTGCATTATAGTTGGGAGGAGACTGGGCACTCTGGTAGCTCCTCGGGGACTGCGCTAGGCCGGGTTGACAGCCAGGAGGTGATGTTGCAGGGTTGCCTTGGTAGTTTTGTGGTGATTGGCCTGGTACACCCTGGAGAGCAAAAGGAAGGAAGACATTAGCATCCTATTGCAAGGCTGCTCAACCTTTTTAACAGTCGGGCCATACAGTGGATTCAGAAGTTCATGAAGGGCCATTGACAATTCCATTTCAGTTACCTACTTTCAGGACATGGGCAATGGTGCGTATTTCAAAACTTACTTGCGCAAGCCATTTTAAAATTATTTCGTGGGCCACAGCATGGCCCGCGGGCCTGGGGTTGAGCACCCTTGTCCTATTGCATCAATATATTTTTTCCATTTTCCTAACAATTTGCTGGGCTGAAACTATGTGCACAGAATACATGTATAATTTCAATATAACATACAAAACACTTGCCTGGTATGTCTGAGGGGAATGTGACATTGGACCACTTTGGTAGTTCTGTGGAGACTGCTGTGGGTTAGCGGGGTATCCCTGAGTGGTTTGCCCTGCATACTGAGCAGGCTGTTGCCCTCCTGGGTAGCCCTGAGGAGAGTACCCTTGGGGTGGCGCACCAGGCACATAGCCTTGAGGTGAATGACCATTGCCATAGTTTTGCCCTTGGTAATAGTTGCCATAGTTGGGGTTGGCACCATTGTTGTGATTGAACATGGCAGGGTTTTCCTGTTCGCCTCCCTGTAACCAAAAAAATATAAATAAAAAAACTATGTAGTGTAAGTAGAGTTAGGAGGTCTATTTTTGTTAAAAAGCACCAACCAAAGAATATAACAAATAATTTGGGGGGGTAAATAAAAAAAAAGATTATATGATCCAACCTCCAACTGAAAACAAAACGAAATTGTATCACACAAGTGGCTAAATGCACCCGTCGCAGGCAATTGGTAGTATCCGTAAACTTGTAAATATGCTCTGATGTAACAGAACAAAGACGAAACGGCGGAAACGAAAGAAATTTCAAGGGTTACAAACACAAAGCACAGGATCATAAAACTTCCGAGGACAATCTTCACAAGATCGAGTTGAAATACAAATAACTTATACCAGCGTACTTTGTATAGATTGATGGGAAGTAAAGTTAAAGAAATAACTCCGTGGTTAATAATTAGAGGAAGCTCAACACAACAAAAGCTTTTGAGAATGCGAAACGCGTTGCCTTGCCGGAGCTTTTCGATTTTCGTTTGGTTCACAGACCATTAAACTATCAGTTCCATGACGTTTCTGAACCGGTGTTGCCATGCGCACAAAATAATCTGTGATAAAGGCTCACTACGAGTGAGTCACAGCCTAGAAGGCTGTGGGTGAGTACAATCGATCGACTGTGTTTTCAACAGACGAGCCTACACGCTCAATCTAAACATTTTAATTTACTTGTATGTAAAACGAGATCCTATAACTATAAAAAAAAAACGCTGTCCATCCATCCGTCCGTCTGTCTGTCACCAGGGCCCTTAGCCTGTAACGCAGCCCCAGGCCCCTAATAAATCGTTATTTAGACCGTCAACCGTGAGCCCATTTTAGCATCATTGCGTTACAGGCTAAGGGCCCAGCTTGCTTAGCATGAGCCTGGGTTACACAGTACCTATGGGTTATAAAACAATATTCCTCTCATTCTTTTGTTGGACGTAGAGCGGGATAAACTGAGTTATAAACCCTTATATACGCTCTAACCCAGCCTCATGCTAACCCAGCTGGCTGTATCTCATGAACCGTGCGTGATAGTTTGGCCGGTTTACGTTATTCCAGCGCTGGAATAATGTAAACCGGGCTTTATTCCAGTAGCATTCCAGCATTCCAGTGCTGGAATAATGTAAACCGGTCTTCAGACAGTTGAAATTTTCACAGATGATGTTTCTGTTGCCGCTATAACAAATACTTAAAACAGAATAAAAATAATATTTATGGGGGACAAACGTGATTTTTTTGCCGTTTTTATAGATTGGTACCGAACCGGACTCAGACTCGCACTTGGCCGGTTTTTTCCTTTGTGATGTGTGTGTGTGTGTGTGTCACGGTGTGGGATATTCGGAGTTATCAGAAAGATCAAATAATTTCCCAATTTTTTTTTCTAAAACATGTACACACGACAGCACGTCGACCTTTACACGCTAGCACTCTACTCAGTTACGTTACGGGCGACTTTACAACAAAAGTGTACAGTCTGACGTGCTGTCGTGTGTACACATTTTCTTACCTTTGAAACTAAGCTAGCTCTATAGGCAGCTAGAGCTTTTAGATATTCCTTCTTTGCTACTTCAGTTTTCTGTTTGTACACCTGTAACGAAAAAGATTTGTACGTAATTATTTAGTGACTTTGTTTAGGCTTGTCATTGTCACATTGTCAGAAGTGTTATATTTCTTACACTTTTGTGTTCAGAGTCTAACCCGTCCCACATGGAAGCAACGATTTTTGACACTTCGCCAAAACTTGCATTTGGATTTTGGCCTTTGATTGCAGCTTGCGTGTCCCTGAAGAACAATGCATATGCTGATACCGGTCTGAAACAAAACATGAAATAAAGTTTTCACACAAGCAGACACCATAAACAGTAATCGTTATTGAACATACTTCTGTGGTTCATTTGGATCCCTCTTCTTCTTCTTTTTCTGTACTTTCGGCTTCTTCTGCATCTGCCCGCGGTTGATTCCATTATCAATTGGTTCAGGCGATGACCGCTTCAAGGTCATGTTTCCAACACTCATCTAAAAAAATACAAAGAAAGTTATTTTGGATGCTAAGAAAAGTGCTTAGGCAAATGGAAAAAATATAGTTCATTGGCAAATGTGAATATTTTGCAAATAAATATAAAGGCAGAATTTAGGAGATCTAGTGTTTTTATGAATTGCCAGAGTGAAATGAAAAAAAAAGATCCTATACCTGATGAAGCGTAGTTTGTTGCTGCCGGCTCGCTGAGCAATAATGGATAGGCAGAAGGCTTTCCGCATCACCAGGCAACTACCAACAAACAACCAATATATTACAATTCTATATTTTCATAATTTAGTTCTCATTGATTTTCGAATACATTCAAGGACTCAAATGCCAATGAACTATATATTTTGATGACACCTATTGTTTCACCCTCGAGGTCCCTCGAGGCCCTGCTCAAGTGATGGACTGTTCATAATTGTCCACAAAGATTCACTGTATGTAATTCCAAAAAAAGTTTAGTGTCATTAGTAGAGTTATCTGGGAGGTTGCTTTAAAATAAAGAATTCCATACAGTGTATTTTTACAGACAGGTTAGTCCGCCAGCGGGCAGTCTATCATTTCCACAGGGCCTAAAACATAATAAAGTGGCAAAGAAAGATTATTCAACCATGCACATAAAGCCTTATTAAATTAGAAATCACTGTAAAAGAGCCAGGCAAGATAAAGCAAATTATCTTATTAATTGGGTACCTGTGAATGATGTGAGGGCACACTGTCGTCAGAGTCGTCGCTGGTGGTGCCTGGAGGAGAGGCTCTCTGGGGAGAGCCGTAGACGGGCGCGGCGCCCTGTGTGGGCGTGCTAGGGGTCGGTGGGCCGGTCATCACTTGTGTGGGCTGCATCATCAGCAGCCGCTGCTGTCCGCCAGGCTGCTGCTGGATTATGTAGTTACCAGCTGGCGCGCCCGCACTGATAGAAAAAAAAAGAGGTCAGTTTTGAAGAACTTTTTTATTTTATAACTTTTTTTACGCCAAGCTACTTTTGAACACAAAAAGAAAGGTACTTTTGAGAGTTACGACCAAATAAGCTTGTTTGTGGCAAGCCATTATGAAAAAAGAATAGGAGAATAATTTTGGGTTATCTAGAATTTGTATTTTGAATATTTTAGTACGAAAGGTTAAGTACTCTAGCTAGTAATATTATCAAATCATTATCATGCAAGTAGCAGAGTGCGAAGGTTGAAGGTTACCTGTGGACTGTGACTGGGGTGTGAGGCTCTTGCAAGTAGAGCGGCTGCTGGTACGAGGGCGCACCGCCCGGGGGCGCCAGGCCGTCCTGCGCCGGGTTCATCATGCCAACCTGCTCCGAAATAGCATGCTTCTATTAGTTAGATTAATTACTTCGATACATACAAAGCACCAAAGGGTTTGTAAACAAAAAAAATACAACAGAACAACTTTCAACTATGTTACTATTACCTGTTTACAGTTTCATTTCATACTTAAGTACATAACGCATTCAGTGACACGTACTTTTATTGTAAAAAAAGCAAATTCAAACAAAATAAATGCTTAACCTAACCTCAAATAGAAATGAAATTCACAGATGAAATTCTACACAGTTGATCTGAGAATTCAACAAAAAAAAAAAGAAATGTCAAACCGGTGTAGCCATCCTTCAATATTTTGCAAAAAAAAACAAACGAGAGGTGGTGGGTCTAAGTGTTCTGTCTGTGGTGGTGGGACTGGGTGGGAGTTGGGACGTAAAACTTAACGAGCCGGTTCTCTTCTCTAAGGTTGTACGGATCCCATTCCCTCGATGCGCGACTCCGGCTGTTTTTTTTTACCCCCGACCGACACAAAAAGAGGGGTGTTATAAGTTTGACCGATATGTGTGTGTGTGTGTGTCTGTGTGGTGTCTGTCTGTGGCGCCGGTAGCTCAACGGGTGAATCGATTTGGATGCGGGTATTTTATTTAAAAGCAGGGTTTTCTAACGAAGGATCTTACCTAGACTATATTTTATCAAAATCGGTTGAGCCATTTATGAGATTTTCTAATTTGAAATGTCAAGGGTGTTTTAAATTTTAAAAGTAGGTTTATGGTCCCAAAGGGCACGACGGAACCCTACTCTGTTTGTTCGACGCCTATAAGCCGCGCGTGACAATAATTGCCTGCCTTTGGTGTGGTAACCTGTGGGTAACCTAGTGTCTCACTCTGACCGTAGATATAACCCGTGTCATTAAAGAAAACATTTAGTATGAACTTCAAAACACTCGCCCTCTCGCTCTAATTAATACAGTCAAAGCGAGACAACGCTAGGTTTTTAACTCCGTCCTAAATGTTTTCTTTAATGACACGGGTTATACCTACTAACTCAAAGAACCAATAGGTATGTTATATCACCTGCGGAGCTGAGTGGTGCATCTGTGCGTAGGGGTTATGCGAGTTGTGAACGGCGCCGTTGCTCAGGTGCTGCGCGTGCAGCGATGGGATGTCGAACTCCTCGTCGCCAAATGATGGTGTGTGGAACGTCTGCAACAAACGTGACATGATGATAGATACAGCCCCTCTACCCTTGAGGCAATTTTTTAATTATTCAATATTTCACGAATTAAGACGCATTTTATATTTTTATTGGAGAAAAAAGCCTTAACTTTTAATAAACATTACGAAGTATACAGGGTGGTCCAAATAAGGAAGTCAAAATTTTTTTTTTAGAATCCTCGTGCCTAGGGTTATCCAAAAATACCCCATGTATGTTCAGCGATTTTTCGTGGTTTAGAAGTTATGATTTATTTAATTTATTTAATGTGTTTTATTTAATGTGTTTTTACCTTAGATGAAGTTTTTAAGAATTTCCTTCCGGAACGTCTAAAGATAGTCATAACTTTTTCCCAGTATTATTTTTTTAACTTTTTTCTTTTGTCGCATGATCATCTTGAATGTATCTTTCATACGTAAAAAAATCAACTACACAACATCCATCCAAGTTACCAAAATAAGAGTCGAAAGTGAAAATTTTAGATTTGAGATGTACGGAGGAAACATTTCAAAAGTCTCTTAATAATACAAAATGGATGTTCTGTACTTTCAAAGTAGTTTCAAAAAGTTCTGTTGTTTATCAGCTTGCAAAATAGTTAAAAAAAGTAGGCCATTTCGTGTTGAAATTGGCTTCCAAAGGTAAAGAGGTGGAAAATTCAAAAAAAAAAAAATGCTATTTTTTTATTCATCTTTTTGGCCTAAAATGATGACAAAATCATCAAAAGCTATCAATTTACTCATAATAAGATGATTTTGTTATCATTTTAGGCCAAAAAGATGAATAAAAAATAGCATTTTTTTTGCCATACACAAATTCCTATCAAATTTTCCACCTGCTTCCTTGTTTTTTTTTGCCATACAAAAATTCCTATCTTATTTTTTACCTGACTGCCTTTGGAAGCCAATTTCAACACAAAATGGTCTATTAAGGACCACTTTTTTTACTATTTGGAAAGCTGATAAACAACATAACTTTTTGAAACTACTTTGAAATTACAGAACATCCATTTTGTATTTTTAAGAGACTTGAAATGTTTGCTCAGTCCACCTCGAATGTAAAATTTTCACTTTCGACTCTTATTTTGGTAACTTGGATGGATGTAATGTAGGTACCTAGTTGATTTTTTCACGCATGAAAGAGACATTCAAGATGATCATGCTTCAAAAGAAAAAAGTGCACAACATAATAACTGGGAAAAAGTTATGACTATCTTTAGACGTTCCCAAAGGTAATTCATAAAAACACATCAAAAATCATAACTTCTAAACCACGAAAAATCGCTGTCCATACATGGGGTATTTTTGGATAGCCCTAGGCGCGAGGAATCTAAAAAAAATTTCTTGACGTCCTTATGTCCTTAACCTGTAATGCCCTGTATAAAAACAAAGCATGACTATGCGAATTCAAAATTTAATTTAACAACTTTGTCAATATGACCGCAATAGCGTCAAGGGTAACCCCCGTTAGGTCGCTAGGTACGGTGGGCCACAGTCCAGGATACTCCATGGTAGCTCTTACCGCGCGCGGCATAAGATGGGCATCCTAGCGTGTGGCCGACTGTAATAACTACCGGGTGCAAAAAATAAATCAGCTAGTCCTTAATCGTAGAAGCAACGAAGTCGGACTATTGCACTAATCACCAAATGTAATGGAAGTGGAACATATATTTAAAAAAAAAATTTAATGGTCCCGTAGTAAAAGTGATTTTTGTATTCTGTATTTGGATGCGATTTTTTATATTTGAAAGCAGGTTTTCTAGCGAGCGAGTGCTCTTAGATAATTATGTTCTATCAAACGAACACAATCGGCTAAATTATCGTTGTTCTGTTGTTTACAATACTGATCAAAAATAGCTTAGTTTAGTATCAAAATTAAAAAACTGTGAAAATGAATTTCCCGCCACGCTGCTATCGTCCAACCTTAATTTAAAAACATCGTCGATATGAACGCAATAGCGTCAAGGGTAACCGCCGTGTCTGTCAGTCTGTTTATTTATACCGTTTTAGTTAGATATTTTTTTAAGGAAGTTTTGGACTTTTTTGCAAGCCCGTGCGAAGCCGGGCGGGTAGCTAGTCAGTTTATATTACTTTCATTTGAAGTTGTGTTATTTCTTAGTGATTTAACTGCTTTCTTGGCGCTCCTATTTTGTGTTAAAAGTGCAAAAAAGTATAAGGTGTGGGAATGGGATATAAAAACGACCAATGCACAATGTATGGCAATAAAAAGCTTTCGCAGTAATTGTGCTATTGTTAGGGTTGGACGGAGTACCGGATAGCACCTGCACTTGTATTTTGTATGTATTTATCCATGTTTCTTTAGAACTCCGAGAGTAGGTAAAAAGGGACTTCAAATCTTGATTTTTACCTATGGATTCAAATTCAAGCACTAAGGCCCGGTTTCTGAATTGAGAATATGGCGGAAAATTAAATTTTTACACTGTTTTTTTAAATTTTTAAGCTATATTGAGCTATTTTGCTCAGCGATTTTTCGTTGCACTTTCGTGGCACTGCCAAAAAAACTTGTTGATGACCAGAACACATGATTGGCTGAATTACCGTTGTTTTGTTGTCTGCAATAATTAAAATAATACTATTTGTGCCGTGAACGAAAAACCGCTGAACAAAAATAGCTCAGTTTAGCTACAAAATTTAAAAAAACTTAAAAAAAAAACCCGCCACGCTGCTATCGTCCAACCTTAAATTTGTGGATTGTTATTTATATGTATTTAAGAACCTCGGCAAGGTTAAAATCGTGGTAGAGTCAACTGCTTGCTTTGTAAACTAAAAATGGCCCGCGAAGTCTAAGGAAAATTCTTCCATGACATTTTCCCTATAAAATAAGGAAAAGTTTTGTCAAGGAAAATTGGAAATGTTTTGTTTTTCCCAGCCTGTCCCAGAACAATCAATTTTGTAATAAATAGGTATAGGGTAGGTACCTATCTATGCTACGAAGCTACAGTAGATACCTACTTATCAATTTAAAATAGTTGAAGGTTACCCGAGGCCCGCCCGAGTGGGTTTCAGGGAGGTTACCCTTGACGCTATTGCGTTCATTTTGACAAAGGTTCTCAAATTAAGTTCTTTTTGAATTCGCATAGTCATGATTTGATTTTATATAGGTAACTTCGTAATGTTTATTCAAAGGTTTGTACAATAAAAATATAAAACGCGTCTTACTTAGTTCGTGGAATATTGAATATTGTAAATTGCACCGTACTTATTGAAAAAAAAAATGCGTGAGCGCAGCAAGGGATTCAAAGTACCTACTCGGACTAAAAATAGTTTTGCTTTCGTGATGAACACTATAGGTACCTTTTATTACCAAAATTAGCGAGTGTAACTTACGAAATTAGCGTCCGATACAATATTCTCTGTAGGTAGGTAATATTAAGTACCTATAACTAATTCTTTTTATCACATCTATTCGAAAGGCCCTAGGTCGTTCCCCGCAAACTGGGACTAAAATAGCTTTTTTATCACATCTATTCGAAAAGACCTAGCTCGTTCCCCGCAAACAGGGACTAAAATAGCTTTTTAATCCCGGAGGAACAAAAAGTGATTTGAATTTGGAATATGGAATCTGTACTTAAGTACCTACCTACAAGTTCAAATGACTAAAGAGTTCACCAACAACATTGAAAAACATCAATCACGATTGACGAACAATTTTGTATGGACAAGAAACTGGCAGTATGAAAAAATATACTTACCGCGCGCTAGCCAAATATTAAAAAGTTTGTAGAAAAAATTTTCATACTTCATAAAAACGTCAGAAATGCATTCCGTCTTCGTTATTAATTGTAAAAAACAAAACAACAATAATTTAGCCGATTATGTGTTCTGGTCTACGAAGCAGTGGAACTGCCCAAAAAACTTTTCGTAGACCAGAACACATAATCGGCTGAATTATTGTTGTCCTGTTGTTTAAAATAATGAAAAAAATACTATTCATTGCCGCGAACAAAATTTTGAATTTCCCGCCACGCTGCTGTCTTCCAGCCTTAACAATACATACAAGACTGAATGCATTTTTGACGTTTTTATGAAGTATGAAAAATCAACATTGTATGGACAAGTAACTGGAAGTATGAAAAATAAACAGCGCGCGAGCCAAATAATAAAATAAAAAATACAACGTGTTACAAAACATCCTAACTCTTTTTACAGGGTGTAACCTACTGGTCAACAGGATGTAAATTCTGAAAAAAAAAGGTTGAAAAAAACAATTTTTATTTTATAAACTCAAAATCGAAATTTTTTCATAACTTTTGTTTTTGGTATTAGCTCAAATTTAAAAATATTTTTGTGGGTGTAGGTGCATTTGCATAGCTTTGAGTTGTTAAAACATTGTGAAAGTCAATGAAAACAATATTTAAAAAATACTTTTCTCCCGCCACACAGCGTTCATATTTTATTAATTTAAAAATCAACGGAACGCCATAGAGCTAAAATAATATTTAGATTGTGATCCCTATCAACGGGTGCTATTACCCTGTAAAAACAGTTAGCATCTTTTGTAACACCTTGTATATAAAAAAAAAATCGTTAAAATACAATGTTAGTAATTGATACATTTGGTTATGGGATTTTTTACAACTAACAATATCTACATTCCAAATTCAATTCACTTTTTGTGTTGTCCCATGGGATTAAAAAGCTCTTTTAGTCCCTGTTTACGGGGAACCTACTAGCTCTTTTCGAATAGATGTGATAAAAAAATATAAGTGTACATCTGCTTTACATTTTCAGGTAAGCGTCGTTACCAGCCTTCAGGATTAGGTATGTCATTTGTAAGTAATAGACCCAAATACAATAGAGACTAGCTCTTTGGCTCTAGCCCAAGCCAGTCGGATTAGTAGGTATATAAATCCAATATTTACTCATTCAATGAAACCATACTTGATAGGTACGGTATGTAACAATTATTGTCAATGAAATATGTGTTATGCGCGCCAGCCCCTCTACCCTTGACGCATTTTTTTCAATACGGCGTAATTTACAAAATTTAATATTTCACGAATTATGACTCATTTTATATTGGTATTGTACAAAATAGAATAAACATTACGAAGTTATAAAATCAAAGGACGACTATGCAATGTAAAACTGAAATTAATTTTTAAACTTTGTAAATATGAACGCAATGGCGTCAACGATAACCCCCCTGTGCAGCGGATAATCTGCCCCTCTACCCTTGACGCATTTTTCCAATAGGGCCGCAATAATATTTTACAAATTAAGACGCATTTTGTGTTTTTATTGAATAAAACAGCCTTACCTTTGAATAAACATTACAAAGTAAATAAACATAAATAAACATTCAAAGCATTACTATGCGAATTCAAACAGAAATTAATTTTTAAACTTTTTCAATTTGATCGCAATAGCGTCAAGGGTAACCCCCCTGTAAGCTGTAAGTTACCTTCCAGTTATATTTTGAATTCCACTAGTGGGAGTAACAATTCATGGGTCCTTGATATACCTACTTACACAGTGAG
This sequence comes from Zelleria hepariella, assembly GCA_949319315.1. Taxonomy (NCBI): domain Eukaryota; kingdom Metazoa; phylum Arthropoda; class Insecta; order Lepidoptera; family Yponomeutidae; genus Zelleria; species Zelleria hepariella. Next base: position 15,492,474 of record OX439384.1, read on the forward strand.
TAACCTGCAGTAAAGAGCTTCGTGTAAATGGCCAAACCTGATCGTTCATCGCGTAGACACTCGCCTTGGTGTCTCGGGGAGCCGACAGCGAAGGCTCGAGATTTTCAGAACGCTAAAACAAGTAAAAAAACAATAGTTAAGGAAATATAAAATAAGCAGGAAAGATACAGGTGGTTGATAAATTGTCCTCCTGCATAGATAGAGAACACTTTATTGTACACCAAAATGGAATACGAGTACGACTTCAAAACTGCACGTCTACCTACTATTGATGCATATTTTCAATATTACGTCAAGACAAGTGAAAGTAGCGTGTCGGGAAGCTTTCGTAGCTAAACTGAGTTTTTTTTGTTCAGCGATTTTTATTTAATAAGTTACTTATATTTGTTTAATTTTAAAAACGTACAGTGCATCTGTTCCTGAAATAACGGCATTTAATAGTGATGCAATATTGAAAAATGTCCTTAGAGTGGCTGTTCTTCTCAGAGAAAGAGTTCAAGATTAGCCACCACGCGTCCCCAATTTTGCATTGAAGGCAGTGCTAAGACGCTAGCTAGCTCTTTCTTCACACTGTTTTTCTTTACAATTAGCGAGTGGTGTTGGTACAAAAAAATACTATCCTTTCGCTACTTACTAAAAAATAAAAGCATACATGCCGGGATTCGAACCTGGAAACTCTCGGTTGAGGATTAAACGCGAAGCCACCACTGAATTAACTAGAAAAAATTATATATAGGTAGGTACTCCTAAAACTAAGTAGACTTAACTATTCTTACCTAGCATTTACTCGTACTTAGATGCAACGTTTATCAAGAAAGTTTTGTTTTAAGACTCGTTATCTAGTCATGATTGGATAATAATGGAAAATTGTAAGGGTTACGTACGGCCGGCTGGCCACACGTCAAAGCGGATAAGATGCACGTAGTGTGCTTGGCATAGAGGTTAAAACTGCAGCCACTAAATAATACTTCTACTATAGGCCCATTGTACTTAACGTTAACATACTCTTATTACCTTCCCAGCATGATGGTTACAGGCAGTTATGTTTATTATCTCGTTTTAAGTGATTTTGTATTACATCAAATAAGAAGGAACCATTCATCCTTCTTATTTGTTGTTAGGGCATGGTAAAAATCTTGGAGAGTTGAAAGCTTAGTGATTAGATCGTAGATAAAGAGAAATGACTTAAGGCTGGAAGATAGCAGCGTGGCGGGAAATTCAAAATTTTCACAGTTTTTTACATTTTGTAGCTAAACTGAGCTATTTTTGTTCAGAGATTTTTCGTTCGCGGCAATAACATAGTATTCTTTTCATTATTGTAAAAAACAGAACAACAATAATTCAGCCGATTAAGTGTTCTGGTCTACGACAAGTTTTTTGGGCAGTGCCACTGCTTCGTAGACCAGCCCCTCTACCCTTGACGCTATTGCGATCCAATTGAAAAAGTTTAAAAATTAATTTCTCTTTGAATTCGCATAGTAAGGCTTTGATTTTAAATATTTTGTAATGTTTATTCAAAGGTAAGGCGGTTTTATTCAATAAAAACACAAAATGCGTCTTAATTTGTAAAATATTAAATTTTGTAAATTGCGCCATATTGCGGCCGCATTGGAAACATGCGTCAAGGGTAGAGGGGCTGAACACATAATCGGCTGAATTATTATTGTTTTGTTGTTTACAATAATGAAAATAATACTGTTTTATTGCCGAGAACGAAAAATCGCTGAACAAAAATAGCTCAGTTTAGCTACAAAATGTAAAAAACTGTGAAAATTTTGAATTTCCCGCCACGTTGCTATCGTCTACCCTTAAGGATATTTCAGACACAAATAGGTGATTCGAGGTTTCTCCCACAATTAGAGAACAGTAACTTACTAATTACTATTATTATCGTGTAAGGTAAGTATGTCCAACACTCCAACATTACTAACTAAGAAATATTTGCCAGGTAGGTAGGTACTGTAATGATGTAACCTCCGTTGGACTACTGGCTGATGATAATATTTGAATTAGGTAGGCTGTTTAAGATTATATGTTGGAAGGCTGTAAATAACATTGTCAAGTAGAGACTGAGAGGAGCTCCGCCGCTAGGTGCGGATCAAAGTGTATATTTTGACTAAGAAATAAATAGGAATATCTGAAGTTGTCTTTAATTGATAGAGTCATAGCTAGGGATAGCACACAAGTGCTACAGTGGTGGAGGCAAAAACGCGAGTCAATTCCGATTAGGGAAAATATTTTTAGATAGCTAGGTTTCAGCCCACCATATCTGGATTTGGACAGAATCGCGACGATCTAGACGGTGCCAAACAGCTAAGCAGAGTTGCCCTACCAATCAAGAGCGGAAAGGACACAATATTTAATAAGCGCCAGAAATTCGGCGTGATACGTGAAAAAGCTAAGTGATTGATGTTTTTTATAAAAGTGAACTGGGTCTATGTTGTGGGTTTCTGCATAGCAAACCATGGCGTCGACCTTCGACGGGTTTTCCGTCGACATTAACGAATTTTTTCGCCAGTTCGAAATAATCGCGGCGATACACGACTGGTCGGACGAAGATAAAAGGGTTATTGTTGCAGCATATTTGTCCGGAGCAGCGTTATATTATTATAAGGGGTTGTACGAAACCACTACGACCTATGATGAGGTGAAAGAGGCCTTAAGGGAAGAATTTTCGCCGTGGTGGAATGAGCCACCACAAATTACTAAGAGTTCACCAGACGCGCCGAAAGCGCTAGAGCCTGTAGTTAGTGAGTCGGTTGTCCCGAACAAATGCAACCGTGTGGACGAATTTCAGAGAAAAGAAGTAGACGAGATGGACAATCAATGGCAGCAGTCGGAGCCGCCAGCTCCGTGTGCAGACGCGCGCGATGAGGACAAGCAGGTGTCCGCGGAGGGAGATGGCTCGACCGTACAGACGATGGAAGAGCTGACGGAAGATGCAGGACAAAAATCCGGTGGGTCCGATCCTGTTATAGTAGAATTGATAGACGAAGGAGAGTCGATGGTGCAACACGGCGAGGTTCCGGAAATGAGTGAGCTGCAAGAGAATGGTGCGGAATTTTCAGGGTCCCTCCTCATCAAAACAAAAATGTGTCATACCAATGTTGAAAAAATCGGACAGCTGACAGATTGTCAAAATCAGGCATTGACAAGAGAGGGGCCATCGACAATAGAAAGAGTAAGTGACTCGGACTCTGTACTCCTTCTGTGGGCGATGTCAAATGTCATTGTCAATGGTGATGACAATTGTGAAAAAGTTCGAATGAAAGGTGTTATCAAAAGGGTTGATTGTCACGCAATGCGGAGAATTATTGTTATCAAGCGGCACAAAGAATACAAAGCGCGCAGTTTTAAGAAGAAACTTTGTGCGGAAAAGAAGTTGAAGAGGTCGAAATACAAGATGCGGCGACGATTCATAGGTCGACGATGTGTCACGGCGAGAGTGAGGAATAAAATTGTAAATAGGTGCTGGAAGTTCAAGGGTCCCTTAAAAATAGATAGACTGATGCCCGTTTTCACCAACGACCCCTAATTTTAAAAGACCTTTTAACGAAAATTATCTGCGCCTCTGCAAGTCTTGGGGTCATGGATGAAGGACCATACGAATTCCACTCACAAGCGTTATGAGTTGAGTGTGTATGATCCTTCATCCATGCCCCATAGACTTGCAGAGGTGCAAATAACTTTCGTTAAAAGGCCTTTTAAAATTAGGGGTCGTTGGTGAAAACGGGCATGAGATCCCTGTTGGTTGGTGAAGTGATAAAGTGGAAGGAAAAGAGAATCCAGTAGTTTATGAAAAGAAAAGACAGTATGAGGGAGAGAAAGAGACTCTTCTATGAAAAGTTAGGTAGATTGTTGTGGCAATGATGTATAATATAGACACTAATGCTTGTAAATATTTTCATATGCGGCTTGCACGAGAATACTACTACCTGAGGCGGCAAAGCACGCAGCTGCAGAGTGCAGCGAGGCTGAGGATGGTTGACGTGGATCGGAGAGCTGCCGGCAGCAGCGTGTCCGATGCGTGTCGACGGATACTCCAACAGCCATACGATACGAGGCCGACATTTGTGATGATAGGAAGGGAGACAGGGGAGACACTGGCATGAGTCGGATGGACTTACCCCTCAGATAGAAGTATAGCTTGATGGGGAAGTTGGTTGCTTTTGGTGGGTCTGACTGACATAGTGCCGAGGTCCCAACTGTTAATAGCACAGGTTTTTTATATTTTATGTCGACGATTGGGTAGCCCAATTATGTAAGGGCGGAATAGTATCGAATGAAGTCGAGTAATCTTTGGGCCTCGCTTGTAAATTATGATGGCTTGGAGTATCCAATTTTAACTCAGCCGGATTATTAACCAGCTTTGCCAGATTGTATTATACGAATTCAGGGTAGTATTCTCGCATTTTATGAGTAGGGAGGTAGGTATTTAGGGATGGTGATAGTGAAGTGACAGTGAAGTGTTGTACTATTATTTAATTGAAATATTTAAGTTGTTTATTGATGTATAGTTAGATAGTTAAGATTCCTGTCTAATTTTGATTTTAGAGATGTTCAAGACCGACCACAGTTGATTAAATTTTGATCACTATCAAAATTTAATGAACTAGAAGGGGGAAGATGTAATGATGTAACCTCCGTTGGACTACTGGCTGATGATAATATTTGAATTAGGTAGGCTGTTTAAAATTATATGTTGGAAGGCTGTAAATAACATTGTCAAGTAGAGACTGAGAGGAGCTCCGCCGCTAGGTGCGGATCAAAGTGTATATTTTGACTAAGAAATAAATAGGAATATCTGAAGTTGTCTTTAATTGATAGAGTCATAGCTAGGGATAGCACACAAGTGCTACAGTACATAGGTACTTGAAAATCTTTCGAAATATATTTCGAACCAAACCATTCCTCGCACTACCAACATTATACTGACTAGTTATTTAGCTATGTCTTATCTTTCCATTAGATCACGACTCATTAGGAGCATGAAATAAATGTGTATAGATCTAATAATGATTATGGTTGACAGTACATGCAAGTAGGTACTTATACAGGGTGGAAATATTTCAGAAAAACTTAAGTCACCTAAGACCTGCACCTGACCTTTTTCTGCAGCTGCAACGGCCTTTGCTGTCTCTGTTAAAGAAATCTACCTTACAACGCGTTACAAAAGATCCTAACTCTTTTTGCCGGTTGTAAACCGACTGTACAACAAAACGAAAAATTTAAAATCAAAATGAAAAAAACTATTTTTATTTTATAACCTCATTATTTAAATAAAATCAAAAGATTTTTTGTTTTCGGATTTAGTTCAAATTTTAACATTTGACATATATGAGTGTGTGCGTACATGCATTCGAATAATTTAAAGAGGATAACGTATTGTGAAAATCAATAAAAAAAAATTTGGGATGTGATCCCTATCACCCTGTAAAAATAGTTACCTTTTGACCCCTTGTATAATAATCTAATGCCTACTACCATAAGTAATGTATTTTTATATCAATCACGTATTATTGGGTAAGTAAGAAAGGTAGTTTCTTAACCAATTCTGAAAGAAAACTTACGCCAACTCTACATAGTAGAGCTCTCGAGCTCGCGTTAAAGGTTATTGAACGTTCTCCTTTATTGTCTGTAGTTTGTTAGTAGGTACAGGGTTCGGTCTTCAAATAGGTTAATCAAAAGTCAAGCATGAAACAATAAGATGTAACTTTGTAGTACCAACAGCGAATCGTCGAGTCTTTGCGCCAATATTCGATCGTGTTATAGTATTTCCTAAGATTGCGATATCGATCGGGCGGCGGCGTGGAGAGTTCCACGCTCAAGTGCCATTCTCTGTCTCTCTGCATTTGTGTCGAGCAACTATTTATTACATGTAATACCCAGTTTATTGCCAACCTCCTTGGTTACCTAAGCTGTTTTACTATTTCTTTTTTAGGTCTTTCAAATGCTGAATGTCATTTAAAAATCAGGGCACCACGCTTGGACGAATTTTGGTTTCCAGTAGAGTCGTAGGTAAGGCCGTATAACGACACAAACGACAAAAAATCTATATCTATCTATACTTATAATAAAACTCTAGCGAAGTCAATTCTGTACATTGAATATTTTTAGAAAAAAACTAGCAGGGGTTACTAAATAAACTATACTGAATACAAAAATGCAAAAAAATCGGTCTATGTCTGTCTGTCTGTCTGTCTTTCTGTCTGTCTATCTGTCTGTCTGTCTGTCTGTCTGTGTGTTACCTCATCACGCGAATACCGCTGAATAGGTTTCAGTCAAATTTAGGACCGTGATAAGTCCTGGTTCTGGGCACAATCTAGGCTATCCGATGTTCAGAATACATTGCGGGTTGCAAATTTAACTTCGTTTTTTGTATGAAATATTCATAATTTTGATATAGCTTCTTGAGAAGATATGTTAATAACGTAATATAGAACACATTTCTGAAAAAAAAAACGAAAAAAAAAAGTTCGTCTTGGAACCTCATTATTTCGGAAACCGTTGATTTCCTAGGCATAGTTCCTTAGGCAAAAATGTTCGTTATGATGAGGACTATATGTGGTCTCCCACTTTGTTGGCGGTCTTTTAACACCGCTCGGTATTCAATACAAGCACTCGCCGCAAACAATAATTTTGCATTCTTGCATAACAAATAACTATTGTTTACCCTTGAGCGGGATAGACAGAGTTATTAACCGTATGCTTTGCTTGCTGGCTTAGCATGAGAATGAGTAAGACCTTATTTATGGGCTTATAACTTTATCTATCCCTCTCTACGTCGAGGGAGATACATATAAACCCCTTTACTTCCTAAGCAATTCTTATGCTAAGCTTCCTGCTCGCGTAGCATGAGGCGGTGTTAGAGACTATATATGGGTTTAAAACTATACGTATCTCAAACTTTTCTTTCAAGTAGAGCGGGATGGTCAGAGTCCTTAAAACCGTAACACCTCTCTAACACCGCGTCATGCTACGCGAGCTGGTATCTTATCACGGGCGATAAACAATACATATTTATTATTAAATTTATAAATGTATTGTTTAGATTAAGGTTTTTATTCTATTTTATTCTATTGCTTTCTTTTGAGCCCTGCTACCGCAAGTTAAGAAATAATAACTATTAAATTAAAATACCCCCGACATTTTAGCTTCAAATAAGCATTTTTAATAAATAGCTAAACCAATTTTGACAAAACATAACTAAGACCATTCGCTAGAAAACCTGATTACAAATTTAAAAAAAAACCTAAAGCTTCCAAATCGTTCACCCATTTAAGAGCTCCGGTGCCACAGACCGACACACCCTCATTAACAAATACCTATACAGACTCACTCACAAAGCTGTCAAACTTATGACACCCCTCTTTTTTGGTCGGGGGTTAAAAAAAACCTTCCTTTTGAGTTTTCCTCCACAGTCGAATTTAAATTAAATGTCAAATGTGTAAAAACGCGTACGAAGTCGCGGGCACAACTAGTAATAAATAAAACACATTAATTTTCATTACGTAGTTACAATAATAAAATACTTTTGATGAAATTATCTTAGGATGATCCATTTACGATTAGAGATGATATTATGTTGACAAAGCTTAGTCTTTTCCCGGAAGAAAAAAAAATTGCCGAATCCAATTGATCAACACAGTATAGCTGTAGCAACATATAATATAAAGTCAAGTCGCTCTCATTCCACAAGGACCGGTTTGAGCACACTGTGCCGCCAGCACCGGCCCAAATGGACCTTTACAAATACGACTATTATCAACAGCTTAGTGAAAGGACACTAAAATAATTGCTTCCCGACCTCTTGGTTGCCTATAACGTTAAAATATTATCATTGAAGAAAATGAAAGGCATATCTAAGCTGTTAATATAACCAATCGATGCTAAATTAATTAGCGTGGACATTTAAGAAAGTTTGTAGGCACTTGAGACTCGTAAAGAAAAAATGTTCAGAGAAAAATCGCTAATGTTTGCTGAAACCGACATCAATTCCAATAAGATCTACATCAAAGGCGTTTTTGGAGCGTGGAAAGTAGAAAGTTTTAATAACTTAGCTCGTAAAGTATCTGTTTGCCTAAATTCTTCTGAAAATTATGAAATATTAATGATGAATAAATGTTTTACTTTTCCTAAAGGAAAATATTTTGTCAGTCACAGCAGTAGTAGGCAGGCAGTTGGTTAAAGAAAAAGGTCTATTGTAGTCGAGTGGCTTGGAGCACATAATTGTCGGTCAGTGACCTCCTTCTCTTCCTCCCACTAAAATAGAGTTAAATCAATTGATGTTATTACAAATGGAATGCTCTATTCGTCGCAGTAACTCACTATATTTATTTATGGAGTTTGATAAAGTACTCACGATGAAATAACTGGCCCTGGATAACTGAATTCAATTTTAATAAAACGCCTTTAATGTTAAACTAGTTACGATAAGAAAGATAACAATTTGATAGGTATAATAGATAATCTACACTGTATAATAGATAATTAAGTACATTTTCTTGTTGCTATTTGACCCAGTAAAGAAAGAAAGACTTTCCTTTCCAATAACCCGTTACTTATTTTGTCCTAGTTTGTGTTGAAACCGAGCCTATCGATAAAATATTTAGGTTTTTCCGGCCCCCTCATGCGTAGGTAGGTAGGGGCAAAGAGCATATATTACAAGTAGGGGTATATCTAACAATATGAAAGTAATGAAAACCAATGTTTGCTAATGAAAAACAATTAAACTGTGCTAACTATGCAACGCGCGTAGCGTTCTCAGATTTTTTAAAATCCTAATTTCCATAATAACAAGTTTTAACGTATTTTTCTTTTAACTACAAAAAATAAAATCATATTTATGTGATGTCATCTGTCGATCTTTTGGTTTCGATACTTGAAAGAAAACTATAAAATTATGTGGCTATTTATTAGCTTTATTTATTAGCTAACTATTTAGTATTGAATTTTTGACCTCTACGTATGTTACGTATTACGTATGTTTACTCGGGTACTGAAAATTGTAAATCTAAACCCAACGGAGTCGGGGTAAAGCGTTGACAAGATTTTGTATATCTTTTCAGCATAAATAACTATGGTACTAAAATACTTATGTTATTGACCGGAAAATACTGATATTTTCAGGAAAATATAATCGTCCCTTTATACAATTTCTAATTAGGTTCTTCTCTAGACTTTCTGTAGGTACTGCACAATGGTTTCACGTCGGACTCTATAGGTACATTATCTACCTTGTGCTTTATCGTGTTCTCTGCATAGGTGCTCAAACTGAATAGAGGTATTTTCCTATCATTCGAACAGAATAGACTACATTTTTTATTGGGGCAGTAAATAATAAATATGTGCATAATTTAACATTTATTGCTTGAAGTACCTATGCAACGACAACATTACAGAAATGTTTGTGGAAACCTAATCAATTTAAATGTGACTTGATTACTACATAATACTATCCGTACTTAGTTAGTTACAGTAGATCAGATAAAACTGTATATCCTCCGATAAAAATATAAATAAATTAGCTGGCTAAAGAAATTACTTGTACTAAGAAAATCTAAAAACTACATAGCTTCAAAAGTTTGTAAAATAGACATAAAAAATACATTAATTACCCACCATTTAATCTATTTGATGTAATGCATAATCCATGTAAGCCTGCTGGCGCTCTATCATACTCCATACGTTAATCCTTTGCGGGACCAATTCATTAATTTTCGAGGAAGTACAACTTCGTCGAGCTAAAAAATATCCAAATAGCACTGCAGAGCCGGGTCCGAGATCCGAAGTGAACCGATCACAAAATGTTATGGAAGCACAAAATGAGTCACAGTGGTGGGTTTAGCACTTCGATATTGGTGTATAGTTATTGAATAGTTTAGTTCGCTCGGGAAGCGATTGTGGTGCGTGGATGTGAAGGCACGCTAGGAACACGTGCGGGCCGCGCGGGAAGACTGCGTGGCGTTTGGCCGCGGCGGCTACGGCGGCCGCGGGGCGCGGGCGGCAGCGCTGTAGCTTAGTTCCTACAGCGGCCGCGCCACGCCGCTGGCACCACCGTCGATGTTTCCCTAATGTAGGCTCTAACAAATTCCAATACAAATATCTGTCTGTCCGTTCCTCTCTATACATATTTGTTAGTTGGTAGAGCCTTTGTCTGGATCCGGACTCCAGTCTGCGATGCATTTAATGGAATACACAGACCGACGACGCGATTTCGTTCGTATTATTCCAATTTTCAAATAAGTAGCATAGGTACTTATGGTTGTATTTATTCGTAGGTATTGGAGTTGACTACTATAAGATTTTAATTAGATAGGTCACAAACTCTAATTGTGTCCAATTAGTCAAATAAGTAGCACATGGGTGTAGTAGTAGTGATATGCCATGGAAATGGCTATCGTTGTAGAGTTTTCTTTGGCTTTTTATTGCAGGACAGGGACCCTTGTTATAAAAGCTGTAAACAGGGTATGCAGTAGTCAGTGCAACAACATTCGGAAGGTAAAAGCTTGGGGTCATTTCCTATAAGATTTTCAAAATAAATCATTAGAAAAAAGCAAATTTTCTAGTTCTAGTTCTAAGGACTTAATATAAGGATTTAAAGAAGTTGATTATTCGATACACTTACCACTGGCTACATTTTTTTTCTACCACAGAGGGCAAACATTTAAATTGTATAAGTACTTTTTAAAGGAAAAACGTTAGTATATACAGGGTGTCCCAACAAATTGTCCAGCGGAAGTCTAGAGATAGTGCTCCCTTAGTGGTACCCGAATCACCCCCATGTTCAGCGATTTTTTGACGTTTAGAAGTTATGATTATGATGCTTTTAAGGTTTACTTTTGGGTAGTAATTAAACAGACTTCTTTTTAATAGCATTATATGCCTCTAAAAATCTACATTGCCTTCTAAATTACTAAGTCAGCCACAATCAACGCGCATCTAAATAATACTATCTTAGCCACTAGATGACTTGTATGTAAGACACTTTAAATACAACTCAGCATCGTGGTTATTTTTTGGCATCTAATTTTTTAATATGCATTCAAGTAGTAAACTTCTAAAATATTAATATATGACACCAAAAAAATTTTTCAATTAGCTTCTAATTTTATAACTCAGTACCTACTCACTACGTTTAAAATTTATCTCGACCTACATTAATTGATCGTCAAAATTTACCTAAAATTGTCATCAAATAGTAAACTATGGCCACTTAAATACCCTGGAACTATTGAAACGAAACAAAATAAAATGCATTTTTTTTTTAATCTTGTACTTTGAAATACCATCATTTTACTTATAATAGTAGTATAATAAAGATATTCTGCCGTCATAAGAAAAAAAGACGCAACTGACATTTTTGCCAAAATTAAGTTACAAACATATTCGGAACGAGGAAAAAAAGGCGCAACTGTCTGTATTTTTTCATTTCGGTAGGAGCATTTTCTGGAAGTAGATTGAGTAAAAAAAACGGAACTGATACGTAGTCACAAATACACGTGGCTATTCGTCAGTACGTGAATCGAATGGCGCTCTCTGATTGGTGCAAATGGCTGGTCGCTGTCGAGTCCCAAATCGTATAGTGGCTTTTTTCACAATAAAAGAATATGATGTATTAATTTACATGCTTAGTTATAATATATGAGGTTGTGTATTGAAGCTTGAATTATATTTTTTTGATGAGCTTATGTTGAAGCTGTAAAACTTATAATGGTGATGAGTTGTAAAATCAGTGGCTGAGTTAGTAAATCAGGTTGCAATAGATAAATCAGTGGACAAGTTAAAATAATTGTTGAACTTTACTTGACGCTTTCTTTGGAATATTTAGTTGGCGATGTAAAAAAGACGAATTAGTTTATTAGAAGCTATCATATTTTCCCGTGGCTTACTTATAAAATGAGAAGTTTGATCACGTGGCCAAAAAAAAACTTTGTGGCTTGAAAACGTGAGATTAAACATGGGGTTGCCGACCTAATAACAAAATAATTAATTAATTCTCAAAAAAGTAGAGTAAATACTGTGAAAGTAGTGTAAAAGTGCTCAGTTACCAGTAATACGTTAGTGAAAGTGTTATCCGGGCAAAACTCTAAGTTCTTTCGTTAAAATAACCAGTCAACAAACCTCAGTGTCGCGCAGAGTAATCATCATTGAATAACGTATTTAAATCTATTTCAAGTGGCCGATGGCCCCTAAACTTCACCTCAGGACGTTCAACAGTGATTTCATTCCTATATCGCATACGATCGAAACGTAATAAACAAAAAACGTAAAACTGCAACGGTAAATTCAAACACCCAAACGTAAACAACAATAATTCCGTTAATCGCCACCCGTGTCGCACCTGTAGCACTGTCACGTCGCCTCTCCACTCTCGCCGAGGGCGAATCACAGTCGGTCGACTGACTGCAGTTCCACTACTCGCCACCGTGTCGCTTCCGTCGCGCTGTCTCTTCACTCTCGTCGTGAACGCATCGAGTCAATCAACCACAGTAACTTCTGTCATCCCGACACTAGAGGGCGCCACGTGTAGGTTATCATGGCTTCGAAATGCAATAAATGCAAGAAAGCGGCAACAGAAGGCATAATAAAATGCACGCAGAAAAAATGCAATTACTCATACCACAGGGACTGCGTAGGAATTCCGCTTAAACTAATGATAACGAGAGGATGGACTTGCCCGGAATGTGAGAATAGAAATAAAAAAAACACCACAGTTGCAAATTCAAAAAATAGACCACTGCTGGTTCATAACGAAACAGCGTCAATTGAAGACCTGTCAACTTCTGCAGATTCCCAATCAACGAACAATAGCGTCGGCTTTCTAAGCATTCCGGATCTTTCAATAGAGAATAACGTTCAAATAACCGAGCTCAAAACGGTAATTAGCGAACTTAAAGATAAGCTGAAAGCGGCAAATGAAGAAATAGATAAATTAAATAATGAAAACAATGAGCTAAAGATCCAAGTAACAAATTGTGAAAGCAAAGTACAGAGCAAAATAAAAACATTAAATGCAATATATTCTAATGAAGCCATGTTAAAAAACCGCACGCCAAAGAAAAGTTCAGAAGCAAAGTCACCCATAATTGGATGCCAGAAAGCGCAACGTAGAATAAATGCACCTAGTGAACCAGAACCAGAAACACCCACATCGAACCCTGTAACAACATCTACTTTTAAAAACACTAGGACCAATCCAGCGAAGGGAAAGTCGAAGCAGACTCTGGCTCCAGCTACTGACACAACTGCAACTGCACCAACAACAGCATCCTTGCAGACTGCAACTGCACCAACAACAGCGCCCTTGCCGACCGCCGAGTCTTTAGTTGATTCAATGGATGCGGAAAAACAGACTTTGAAAAACAACAGACAGAGAATAAGTATCCTCAGCACACAAAGCAATAACAAAACGCTTCAGATAGCTCAACGTAACCTGGAGGGAAACTACGAACTGTGCCATTACCTCCTGCCTCATAGGGGCATAAGACAACTCCTTCAAGGATTAGAAGCGAAAATCTCTGATTTCACACTAGAAGACTACTGCATAATAATGATTGGCGAAGAAGATTTTAACTCCACAGATAACTACTACGAATTAGTGTCCTTTGTGAAAAACACTCTCCAAAACATCTACTATACCAATGTTTTGCTGTGCCTACCTACCTTCAAACATGGAAGACTCAATACCAAACTATTCAACTCTAGAATCGAAACGTTCAATCATCTTCTTTGCTTGGACATTAACACACATAAGTATGGTTATCTCATAGACTCGAACCTGAACTTAAGCTATGACTATACCATGTTCCATGAAAGAAGGGGCGTCTTGAATAAATATGGATTAGAGCAAATAATGGTAGATATCAATGAAGTAATAAGCCGCATAAGTAACTGGGATACCGCGACAAATGAAGTGAACACTGCCTCTCCTCAAGTAGAACATCCAGTCAGACAAAATTTTTTTCGTTCCTCTAAATAATGAAAGGCTTGAAATTTTACATCAAAATATAGATGGTGTACTAAACAAACAGGTCGATTTACTTTGTGCAATAGACGAATTAACCTCCAAAGGGACATCTCCAGACATTATATGTCTATGTGAAACAAATATATCTCGGGGCGCTGAATTTAACTTAAAAATTAGTAACTTTAACTTAGCTGCCTCTTACTCGAGGAAAAAGTGCAGAAAAGGTGGTGTTGCAATACTGACTCAAAGAGACATAGAATATAAACCTATTGTAGAAATTGAACAATTGTCAGAAACTTACATTTTTGAATGTGCCGGAATAAATATAATAAAATACGGCATTATAGTTATATGTATTTATACTAACAAAACTCCCACCTCACCTTCTTCTATATTTTTTGAAAAACTACAACAATTACTTGACACAGTATGCCGACATAAAAGAAAAAAATACGTGTTATGTGGAGACTTCAATATAGACATTTCAAAACAAACAAACATATCAACTGAACTATTAGATATATTACAAAACTACAACCTAAAACCAGTTATCCAAGAACCTACTAGAATAACAGCAACGACAGCAACATGCATAGACAATATTTATACGAATATAATGGAGGGAGAATCCGTAGTGCACAACCTAGGACTCTCGGACCATACAGCCCAGTCATACAGTGTCCCAATCTCAAAACGACAGCCACCTCCAATAAAATGGTGGTATGAATATAAACGAGATTATAGCAAAGAAAATCAAGAAAAATTTATAGAGTGCTTATCATCACTATCCTATGAGGATGTGTTCAATAAAACTGATGCTTCTCAGGCGTTTAACGCGTTCTACGAATTATATGTTCTATTTTATAATTTATGTTTTCCAATAATAAAGACTAAGGTAATAAGTAAAAGATGTTCCTCTAAATGGTTATCCAAGGGTATACGCTCCTGTTGTGCAAAAAAACGACAACTATTTTTAAAAAGTAGACTTAATAAAGACTTTAAAATTCAGTATGATAATTATTGTAAAATGTTAAAAAAATGCATAACCTCACTACAAAAGACTGAAAACTTGAAATGCATTTCCAATGCAAAAAATAAATGTAGAAGTGTTTGGAACGTTATAAAAAAATATACCATGGCTGATTGCAAGAAAAATACAATAGATGCAATATCTATCAATGATAATAATATCACAGACCCACAATTAATTTCGGAGGCTTTTAATTCCTTCTTTGTAGATAGTGTTAGCCAAAATTGTTCTGCAAATGTGGGTCAAACTGAAGATATAGCTATCGATAATGTAGAGTCCAGTATTTTTTTAACACCAGTCGGTGAAAAGGAATTACAATCCATTATAAGTAGTCTGAAAAATTCCAAAGCAGTAGGGCTCGATGATATACGAACTGAGATAATAAAAAATAGCATGCACTGTATTATTTATCCACTCTTGCATTCTATTAACCTTTCGTTAGACCAGGGAATATTTCCAGCAGCTTTAAAGCAAGCTATAGTAAAACCACTATTCAAAAAAGGAGAACCTTGCAAATTAGACAATTATAGACCCGTTACCCTTATCCCCATATTTTCAAAAATATACGAAAAAGTAATGTACATTAGGCTTAACCACTTCCTAGAGAAGAATAAAATTATTAGTGAGACACAAAACGGTTTTCGCAAGCGCAGAAGCACAGCACTTACCACTTTCAAGTTAATTAGTCGTATAATGTCATGTGTAGACAAAAAAATACCTGTGACTGTTATATTTATGGACATGAGCAAAGCTTTCGATTTTGTATGTCATAAAAGGCTGCTCAAAAAACTATATAAATATGGTATTCGTGGCCCTGCAAATGAATGGATTTCATCATATTTAAATAATAGAACTCAGCGCGTAGACACTGTTAGGTACTGTCCTAACACCAAATCTGTCCAAAACTATCAGTCATCCTTTCTTGAAAATTGCTATGGAGTACCACAGGGCGGGATATTGGCCCCTTTACTTTTTCTGACATATATCAATGACTTGCCTAATTCTGTATCCAATGAATGTATTTTATTTGCTGATGATACCACACTTATTATTGAGGGTAATGATATATCAAATTACAATGCAGAATTAAATAAGACACTAGGGCAGACTATCACATGGCTTACATCTAATAATCTTAAAGTTAATATTAATAAAACCAAATATATACAATTTTGTAACAATAAGGGGAAAAAAGAAAATCTTTTAATTGAATACAATGGTGATAGACTAGAGGAAGTAGCAGAAACAAAGTTCTTGGGATTAATGGTCGACAGCCATTGCGACTGGAAATGTCACGTAGAAAGTGTTTGCACTAAAATTAATAAATTTGTATACGCTCTAAGAAAAGTAAGACAGACAGTATCACTTGAGGCTGCTAAAGATGCGTACAATGGTTATATAGACTCTACACTACGCTATTGTATTGTATTATGGGGCAACTCTACTGATATGGATAAGGCATTCAAAATGCAAAAACGCTGTATCAGAGCGATGTTTGGCCTACATCAAATAGACTCGTGCCGTGAATATTTTAAGGACAATGATATTTTACCTTTACCTTGTTTGTATATATTAGAAGTTTGCATATTTGTATATAACAATAGATACCTATTTCAAAACCAACAAGATATCTCTAAACGTGAACTCCGCCCACAATATAAATATAAGCTTTTTGAACCATTTGTAAATTTAGCACTCACTTCCAATAATGCACTCATGATGAGTATAAAGATATTTAATAAACTACCAGATGCATATAAAATTGAAAAATTAAACACATTTAAGAGACTCACAAAAACATTTCTCCTGTCAAAGGGTTTCTACTCTGTCAAAGAATATTTAGAATTTAAGGATTAGACTAGTTTTTGTTATGTCATTTATACATTGTGAACTGTGATTATAGATTTAAAATAATTAGATACCTACCTAGTTTAGTTTTTAAGTTACTTATGTGTTTACTCTTGAAAAGGAAGAGTTTGGTCATGTACATAATTACTTATTTTAACATCTAAATGTGAACCCAAATTCAAACACAATAAATTTCTATTTCTATTTCTATTTCTATTTCTATTTCTATTACTTATAATTTCCCTTTACTTTTGCAAAGTTTTACCTAGCATTGGTTTTCATTTTATAACTTTGATTATTTAAGTTTACGAATTTTTGTTTTAGTTTCAGACATCTATTAAAAAAAAATAGCATTGCACTTTTCTGAGTTCACCTACTTGAGATCGAGCTCAAATAGATGATCTCAGACGACTATTAATACCACCCTTGATCAAGTAAAAATAAAAGTCAAATCGGTTCCTTACAATTAGGTCCATCTGAGTGTAGAGATAACCTAGGATATAACGTCCTGATGCAAGATAAGAAGATTCTACCCCTATAAAACTGATTCCGTTTAAAGTTGGTTAGAGACGATAATTTGGTAGGAGTACAGTCCATGGGAACGTCTAGCTAGAGCATATTGTTCCATTCTAGATGATCAGCAATTTTGCTAAGGAACTTCTGTAACCCTTGTTCAGTAGTCCACTCGGACAAAGTCGCGGGAAAAAGCTAGTTTTGTATGGTCACCATTCTAACTCTGCCTCTTTGTAACTGGTTGAGTTACTTAGATAGTAATGATCCTAAAGATCAGAGGATTTTTTTCAAACATGAGGCCAATTAATCAAGAATGTAGGCTGCTGTAAAAATCAGGCAACTGACTTGTTGCAAGACTGGCGAGTCAGACGTTGGTGAGACTGCTGTGGAGTGGACGCAATTTTCCAATATTCGACACTGTTCAATACTCGACAGTACTCAGTTACTAAAATTGTCATCCACTTTCCTGAATAAAGATTTTTATTTCAGGAATTTAGATCCGTTATTTATGTAATCTTGTAGGGACGGATCCTTGGTCCGTGAGTCCGACTCGCACTTGGCCGTTTTAAATTTTTCGTTGTTATACCACTCTTACAGCGTGGACTGCGCCAAATTTTCGTCTCTAGTTTATAGGGGTAGCATCTATCTTCTTATCTTGCATCAGGATATTCTATCCTGGGTTGTCTCTACACTCTGATGGACCTGCTCCAAATTTTCTACTACCATGGAATACTTACCATTTTTTTTACAAAGTGAAAAACCTCGTTTGGTGTCGCCTCGTTCACGCCACACCATCGTTTTGGTCACATGCAGTTTTTAGCCCTCGACTAAACAGCTCCACTGTTATAGGATCTATGTCTGCTTGTGGATAGCTCCTAAACGAAGGAACCGATTTGACTTTTTATTTTTGTATAAAAATTGTCTGATTATGAGTGTTCTTAGCTTCATAGCATAAGTTCAGTTTCCTAAAGCCTATCTGCCGGTTTCTGAATTGGGAAATTCGCTAAGCAAATGGGTAAGTATAGTCCTGTCTCTGCAGATTTCTCACAGAACGAAAGTAAAGTATTTGCTTAGCAAAATTCTCAATTCAGAAACCGGGCCTATATCTTCAAATGGGCTTTTTATTTGAGTAATTCTCAATCAAAGTTGGAAAACCGGAATTCCCCCAATTGTACCCACCAATGTAATTTCGATCGGGTTTCTTTTATTTTAGTTTATTTGCCTATGCTGTCTATCCGTCCGTCCGTCTGTCCTATATTTAAAGGACTGTTGTATCTTTGGAACTGTATATAGTCTTTCCGCCTTTAAGGGTGGACAATAGCAACGTGGCGGGAAATTCAAAATTTTAACAGTTTTTTTTCATTTTGTATCTAAACCGAGCTATTTTTGTTTAGCCATTTTTCGTTCGCGGCAATAAAATAGTATTCGTTTCATTATTGTAAACAACAGAACAACAATACGAAGGTCTATGAAGCAGTGGCACTGCACAAAAAAACTTGTTGATGACCAGAACACATAATCGACTGAATTATTGTTGTTCTGTTGTTTACAATAATGAAAAGAATACTATGTTATTGCCGCGAACGAAAAATTGCTGAACAAAAATAGCTCAGTTAAGCTACAAAATGTAAAAAACTGAAAATTTCGAATTTCCCGCCACGTTGCTATCGTCCAACCTTGAACGTTGGTGCTTCAACTACGAATTCTCAAATGCACGTTAGTTTAAAGTCTAGTCAAGGACAATCGGCAATATAATCACCTCTCAACAGTCTTACCCACTAGTGATTCGGCAAGCGAGACAAAACAAGACAATTTCGATATCGAGACTGTCTTGACGGCATCAAGACTTTTGCTCTGTCTCGATCTTGTCAGGCGAGCAAAAATATTGTCTTGGTCTTGTTTTTATGATTTGACACAATCGATACTCTCGAGTGTGTCATGTCATCCATATAAACTAGTGGTTCGCCCCGAACTATGAACTCGCGACCCCATATAAACCTAATTATAATAATAACCCCCGTGTGGTTCCCGGGAGGTACAGAATTGGACCAACCCCTACAGTCTTTGCTCTTGATTTTCCACTCGTTTTTCAAGATTTTCAGATTTTTCTTCTAGCATTTTTAGTTTTTCGCCAAACATTCTTTGAATGTTTTCTGTAACTTGTTCGCCGCTTTTTCTTATTTCAAGTTTTTGTGCCTCTAGATCATTTTGGATTTTTTAAGTTTATCTAGTATTTCTTCCATTTTAAGTTTTGTATATAGTTGGAGAGCTGGTGACCAATCGAGATATTTTTTCGTACAAGGCTGGGAGTTAGTAGGCTGATAGAGTAGACTTCGCTGAGTCTGGGAAAAATATTTTTTTGGTCCGGTCGCGGTTGAAAGTTAGATTTTTTCGACTTTGAAAGTTTAAATGTATGGGTTGAGTCATTTCTTTTTTGTCTACAAGGCTGGGAGTTTTTAGGCTGCCTTTTTTGTCTCCGCTGATCACGAAATCACTATTTATTACTAGCCAAACGCGGTAGAAATATTGTTTTTTATAACCTAGAAAGTGTGAATTTTTGGGTTATAAAAATCAAACTTTCAACCACGCTAGGCCAAAAAAACAAATATTTTCTTGTTCAACGGAGTCTCAACAACTAACCTAGAAGTTTCTAGCCTTGTACGACAAAAAAAATATACTTAACCCATACATTTAAAATTTCAAAGTCGAAAAAATCTAACTTTCAACCGCGACCGTGCCAAAAAAATATTTTTCCCAGACTCAGCGAAGTCTACTCTATCAGCCTACCAACTCCTAGCCTTGTACGAAAAAATATCTCGATTGGTCACCAGCTCTCTAACTGTAGTTTTGAAGTAAAGCGACCTCTATTGTTGAGCTTAGGGAATTTGGTTTATAATTTTGAACACTAGATGGAACTGATAAAAAATGTTTTGTCACGCCCTCTGTTAGGAAGTAGAATAACAATTTTATTTTTAATAGATGGCGCTGTTTTGTATTTTCTAATCTGGTGTACTTTGGACATTAGCAATTAGCAAAATTTTTGGATTTATTGGATTAAAATAGAGTTTTTGTTACGAATTATTTCGCGACCCGTAAAAGTTTATTTTTATTGTTTCCACTGAGTTTTACGTCCGATATCCACAATATTGTTTCCAAACAGAATTTGTATTTATAGTTCACTTTTGTTAGTTTTTATCACTGCTTTCACTGTTTACTAATTATGTTTACGTTTTTATCACTTTTAAAATAACTTTTTAGCACTATTTTATTGTTACTGAGAGGCAGCAGTGGCGCCCTCTCTCATCCCATATAAGGGTCTTTCTCAATTACAAAAAAAAAGCGTGACAACTTGATTGTTAAGTTTGCCTTAGAGATATAATTTCGTAGATTTTTTGTCGAATGTATTTTTTTATAATAAATCACAGCAAGCATTAATTGCAGCTTTATTTATTATTTTATAAAAAATAAAAAATATCAAAGTGTCAAAATTTCACAAAACGTGTGTGTGAAAAACCCATTTTTTCGTATTGTAATTTTTTTTATTAAAAAACTATTGTACATATACTAAATATAAAATAACTACCCGATAGTTCATTAGTTCTCAAGCGATAATTACCAAGTTATAGAAAAATACGACTTTACACAATGATTTAATAGAGGACTTAGTCGTGTGAAAAAATTAAGTTTCACAAACGTGGTGTGTTACATTTTCATTCATATCTCTGAATGACATAATGTTTTGTGAAGTGGCAACACTGTGGCATAAAAAAAAAGATCGGGCATTTGCATAGTTCGCGGCGCAAGAGTGGAGACGGCTCCAAAACAAAGTTATGGAATTTAAGTTATTTCTTTGCTAAAACTGTAAAGCATATCACTCCATACACATGGGTAATATGCCAAGTTTGTGGGCAATGTTTTTACTATAGATTTTCTGACATTTCTTGCTAAATGGTCTCAATATGCTGTAGTTTCGATATTATATTCATAGCGTGATTTTAAGGTTATTTTTTGTCGGCATGGCTGCAAAATTTCACAGACGTGGCTAAAAAAAAAATTCACAGACATGGTTTTTTTTTCCACGTTTGTGAATTAAGGGCACGTACCGTGTTTTAATTATTTAATTAACTTTTTTTTTTACACAGGGGAGGAAATTGTCGTGAATAATTTTCATAAAATCACGGACGTGGACTGATTGTCGCAGACGAGGGTGTAAATAATCATGATTTATCTAGTACTTTTCACACGCACTTTCACAGACATGGGTGTTTATTTTTTCAGTGGTTTTTCAGCTTCCTGGTAGCTGTTAAGCTTGACCGTATATATAAATATTGAGCTGTAACAGTCCTCTATCAAATAAAGCTATTATTTTCAAGATTGAGGTCCAACCACCTCAAAACGCCTAAATTAAGAATAGCCCATAAACTTAACAACCCCATATCTCGGCAACCCCTCGACCGATTTGGCTCATGTTCGAACTTAAAAATTCTTTTAATTTCATTTACCTGCCTACCAAATTTCATGACGATCCGACAAAAATTACTCAAGTTATCGTCGAACGAACATTCATACATACAAACATACAAACATACAAACATACATACATACATACATACATACATACATACATACATACATACAAACGCCGGATTGTTCCAGTAGACTCGGAGAACTTCGCTCGCTTCGCTCGCTCGTTCAATAAAAAAAGCCGGCCAAAAAGGTTTATATAAACCTTTCATCTCTGATATGTCAAAAAATGATAGCTGTCAGAATTCTACGGAATAAAAAATCAGTTAGAAAATAAATAGAGTGCGCGTCACGACTCAAGTCTTACGGTAACTCGGGGAACTACGCCTAACACTGGAACTGGAAACATTTTGTGCGTTGCGCTAGCGCCACGTCTATCGGACTTCAGTGGTGGCGCGGACTCTATATTTTCGAGACTCTCGCTCGATCTCGCTCGAATCAAATGATCGAGATGATGTCTTGGTCTTGTTTCGATCATTTGATTCGAGCGAGACAAGACCAAGAAACAAAACACAAATTCGATAAAGGTTGGCCAAGATGCTTGAAAGTATCGTCTTGTACCGAATCACTATTACCCACTAGTAAGTCGGAAGGTATTGAGGGTGTTGTTTGGTGTTTCGTCCGTCCGACTATTACACGTTTTAAATCGATTTCATACGCTGCATTTTAACCAAGGCAGCCGTATTCATAACATAAGATGAAGATGAAAAAGATAGATAAGTGGGTAAAAAATGATCGAAAAAGTCAGTGGATAGGTAAAGATTAAGACTATCCCCAAATGAGATCCAAAACAAGTCGGCTAGCTCGACATAAAATTGATACGACATCTATGCTACAAAATAATGTGTGAAATGGTTACGATACTTTCCGTCCAAAAAAGTTAAATTAAAATGAAAACTTGCTTGGTAGAGACGCGACACGCAGATCTACAGAGAGGGCTACAAAATCTTACCTTGTAAATGCTGTAGTTTTTGTAGATCCTCTCATGGGCACTGTACGTGGTCTGGGATCCCTCCATTTGGTCGTGCCAGTGATACAATTGTGCACTGTCCTCAAAATATAACGGTCCATTTGCCAGGCTTCATTCAATTACGAACATAAGTCCTCAACTTCCTTTCAATTAACCTCGGCTCGCCTTATTGCTTTGTATTATTATAGAACTGTGAAATTGAAATGGAATAAAAGCCAAGATTCTTTAGGTGATTGAGAGATTAATTATTTCGCAAAATAACTAAGTTTTATGTATATTCAAATAATTATTTACTCATAAGTAGGTACAAAAATGATGTAATGAGGATAGTTAAATAAAATAATCTTATCTTAATCAATTGACAAACTGGTACACGCTATCTTTGCCTCTTATCAAACGTTGAATGTTAATACGTATACTGTTTTGTCGGTAAAAAAATATGTACGTAAATTATATGTTTTAAAATATGAAAACAATTCCTATATAACCCCCTGCCTATATAGACAATTGGACGTATCTGTGTTCATAATCAAAGCTAAACATTCTACCTGTTTTTTTTCAGATTCAACTGTATGACTCTAAAATTGAATTGCATCTAGTTATCACTACTTATATAAAGTTTTAATACTTAGTCAGTTAAATACCTTTATTGAGTAATAAGTAGGTAAAGAACAAAACCGAATCCCCGATGGCTCTGCGTCTTAATTAAATTAATTACTTCGAACAGGTTGAAAGTGAAGTTGCGCGGAAGGAGTTGTATTGTGATCGCGGGTCCGTAATTAGGGCTTCAATGAACGGGCGCGTAAAAAAAGCGGGGTTGACGGCGCTGGCCACGTGGCGGGCGCGTGAGGGCGCGGCGGACGACGCGCTTGGGAGTCCGGACTCGGGACTCAATCCACGAGGGAGCACCGCCGGAAACCGAGGTGTACCGGGGCTCCTCGAGTACAGAGAAGTGGCGGCCCGCGGCGCGGCGCCTCGCCCCCCGCCGCCCGCCGCGCGCCGTCGCCCCGCCCGCCCTGCACTGCCTCTTCCTCTCCACTCCACCACTTCCACCATTTTACCCCTCTCATGGTGTTTGCCTTAAACACGAATTAAGTGGTTCTCGACTTTTCGAGTACTATTTTCGCAGAGTGTTTGAGTTGGATTAGCGTCAACTACTTATAATTATATGTTACGGAATATTGTACTTACATAAGTAATGGCGGTGGCTCTTATATTTTATGTAACGTTTACTATACGGTCAAGGTAAATCAATGAACCGCCGATATAGAAAATTTATTCAAGTAGCCCGGTTGTACGATCTACGCAATGTAGAGACTGATAGAGCTGCCAAAATATCAGGAAAACGTTGGCTAGCGCACCGGGGGCAGCTGTTAGACCAATGACTACTTAAAGATAAAGGTCTAAGCTTGTTTTTCTTTAATCGCAGACTTCATCGCTATTGAGTTCTGAAGTGAAAAGATGTTTTTTGGCCTTTTGCTAGTCGTTTGTTCAATCATCCTAGAGGAGCAAATGAACCCGCAAGCAAACCAAACTTTGCCGACCCGAATTCGTTTAACACGGAAACAATGAACTTTTTATAGCATCTCAATTGAGAACCTTACGTAAAATTAAAAGATTATCATCAATTAATTACCATAACGTGCGAGTGACTGATGAGCGTACTGGGGCGGTCAGTTTCGATGACTCACGATGATGAACAGAATGTAGTGTGTGTTACACAGTTACACTGGAGTTAGCATGTGCTCGCATGATAAACAGCGTTGCGTATCGGCATTCACACACGTTAGTGCCGTAGTAAGCGGAGTTTTAAATGGCACGAGTCGGTTTTAGTGGTCGTGTTAAGTTTATCGTCGATAAAGTGGCCGGTGTTTGAAAGCCGGCGCCGGAGGCTCGTCTCTAATTGTTGCGGTAGATCACCGAGCAGGTTGTTGGTCGAGATCTATTTGTGGTGACAGGAGCCGGCGTGGGTGCGGCGTGTTCTCACAGTTGGAGTGGCAATGACCTTGACACTAAGCGAATGGCCTTGGGTAGCACGTGGCGGCTGACACCCGCTGTCTGTTGTCGGAACGCCGCCGCCGCCTTTCCCAAGGGAGCCTATTGTGGATACGCCGCCTAAAGCCGCATCGGAAGCGCGAGCCGCTTCCAACTTTACGGATCACTGGCTCGGCGGTTTGTCACAACGCCTTGGGAGGATTGAGATAAAACGGTTGCCTAAGAAGTTGTTTGATGAAATGTAGAGCAAAGCGTTTCGGATTCGGAGTTGTTTTTTTCAAAATTTTCCGCTTTTCTAATAATGGTTAAATTGGCACATGCAAGCGTTAAAGGGACTATACAAGGTGTTTTATGTTTTTATTAAATTCGTAAACTCGACGATTCTAAAAGTAGTTCGTGTTGATGAGTAGATTGATCTCTATTGAGATACAACTCTGACCAGAAAAACCCCGAATAAAAAGCGTTGAATATTTCTGAAAATTTCCCTCTATTGGGAAATTGGAACTGAATCGCTGAAATATACTAGAGATGAGAAGGTTGTAAAATAAAAAAATAAATAAACAGCCCCTCTACTTTTGACGCTAATTTTCATTATTGTGTTGTGTCACGATCAAATGCTGGAATTTCAGGAATTTCAAGTTTTCTCGAAAATCTTCATCGAGTCACACGTAGTTCTAATGGGTCATAGTATACAACAAAATTAAATGTGGCTGTTAATTATTGTATTCGTAATAACTTGGGCATCGATAAAAAAAACTGCAACTTCCCTATTTCAGACGTTCTCATACTTACAGGTAAATATTTAAAAAGACAACAGAAACGAGGAAAAGAATAGGGCATATCCACTGATTGTTAGCTTGTGAATGGGTGCTGGCTGGTAGCACGGCTAGCGGCGGGCGACGACGTGCGGCGGCGAGCGTGCCGGGTAGTGCGGTCGCCGCGGGGGCGGCCCGGCCGGCCCGCTCCCGACCCGCCATTGCTTAACGAGCAATGCTCGCACCGCCACTGCACGAACCATCGATTGCCATCGACAAAAACGCTTAAGGCCTCGTCCTAATTAAACGCAATTATCGCGCGAATAAGTGACGCGAGCGACGCAGTGAAAATAAGTTTGGGCGAATGTCCTAACGCTCATTGTTAATTTCACCTTTCAGGGATGTATCCCTGACTTCCATTTCAAGTAGTTAGATTGCGCTCTATACAATACTCGTTTGATCTAACAAGAGCGTCACAGACAAAGCTTGAGCTGTAAACCTGGGCTGCGGCTAGCTCTACCCACACGCACGCGCGAATCGCACCCGGCGGCACAACGGCGCAGCTACGAAATTCAATTCAATGTGCTTTTTATGTCCCTCGGTGAGCTTTCGTGCGGCGCAATCGGGAACGAAACAATCGGGGACGAATCATCGCTAATCTGCGGTGCCGATTTGGCAGCAATAATCGCTTTCCGCTGCAAGACACGTAATCAACGCGCCGGCCGATACGGTTACGAGCCGACACTAACTTTAACGGTGACCCTGCACCGCTTTGCCACAGGCTTGTTTATATCCCACACAGCTGAAAATAAAAGTGAAAATCAATGTAACACGCGATTAAAATAAACCGCTCGCCCGTCACGCCGCTTTTCATTAATGCCTCTGCAAATGTCCGTTTAAAGTTTGAATGGCCATTTCACTTTCGGTGCGAATCGCCGCCGGCTGCTGCCGTAAATAATAGTCGATATTGAAATGTTCCTGATGGCATTACTCGATGCAACAGCGGTTAACGACACCAATGAAAAGTCTATTTCTGTTTGAACTCTGCCTTTGGTCTCGCCAAGACAATGATATGTCGTAGGTCGCTTTTCAGTACGGAAAGCTTCCGAAAAGGAAGAAGGAAGGTTGCTTAGATTCGAAAGCTGCTGAAGATTTCATCCATCGTTAAAAGATTGTTACGATACCGCCATAGTAGCACCTCTATTTTCACAACTTGAAGACTTCAGATAGCTTCAGAAGCTGTAGTGCCTTGCCTAGGATATATGTTTTCAGATGGAGTAGGCTTGCGTAGCCCTAGTACCCATATCAACTCAGCATTGTCAGAAAGAGGGAGGTCTCAGTGACATGAATTTATTATTATTCGGATTCGGAATTATTTGCATACGTTACAAAAAGAGAAGGTATTAGCCCAGTGGGTATAACGTTGGACACATGGGCGTAAGATCCCAGGTCCGAGTCCCGGAGCGGGCATGTACCTATGACTTTAGTTTATTCCAAAGTTACTTACATTTGAGAATTTGTAGTAACAATACCAGTTGCACTTGCTAACTGTGAAGGAAATCATCTTGAGGAAACCTGAGAGTCCGAGGCATAATACGTACCTAATAAGTACCTTAATTAATTAAGTTTTTAGAAATAAATAATTTACTAACATAAATTAAGTCTTATGCTAACAAACTGTATGGATCCTTTCTGAAATAATTATATTGAATTGAATTGAATTGAATAATACCCTCAACGCAAAAATCGCCAATACGCACAGTGAGCTAGAAGTCCTTACACTTTCACACATTTTAAAGAATATCAACTAAGTATGTTCGGATAATCGACTCTCTACGGCACAATCAAAGTTATCAAAGTCCCAGATAAAAATGATGCTGGTGATGACGGCGACGCCACATAAGCTTGGGCCGACGGGTGACTAGGTTGGCATAGCGAGCCGTGCGTGCGTTTGTGGGCCCGGCCCGTGAATGGGCTTTGGAACTTTTTATGACCACTTTGTGAAAAGTGAAGGCACGAACACCTGTGATTTGTCCCGTCCCGGTCGGAAGGCAAAGTTTTTTGTTCGAAAGTCCGTTATTGGCTTAATCTTTAGACAATATTGAGAAACTAATTTAAATATTTTTTATTTTGGTCCAGTAGTTTTGTTTTTATGCGCTAAAATGTTTTGTTCCTATGACCGCCAACAGTATGCAGACCGTCGCGTGACGTCATAAAACCGTATCTTTGAAACGTTGTAAAATCCAAACTACTGAACCAAAATAAAAAATATTGAAATCAGTTTCTCAATATTGTCTAAAGATAAGATTAAGCCAATAACGGACTTTCGAACAAAAAACTTTGCCTTCCGAATTGCGACGCTTTTGGGTCACGATAACAAACACACTTGACCAGAGAAGGGACCATCTTATTTGACATCAACGCGTTGAGCATTTTGGTAGAGACAAAGTGGTCTGAATAAATTGTTCTTTCTTACAATAAATCAATGCAAAAGAAATCTCTTAACGATTGTTAATTTCTACAGTGTGGCCCATTATTAGTGGTCCAAATGATTTTTTTGCTAAACTGCAACTTTTGGTCAATTACGATGCCATCTAGCCGAAAAATATTTGGACCACAGTAAAATGGGCAATTCTACATCTTTTATTTTATGGACTTCACCTCTAGGCACAAGTTCGCAAATAACTGAAAATCTTGTGCTACTCACGTGGTACTGAAAATTCTAGCACATGTTGAAGTTAAAAATAATGTTTTTTGGTGACTTTACTTTTACTTTGAATATTGTAATGGTTATTAATTAACAGGATTTACAACACGATAAAATAAATTAAATTATAAAATAATTGATATCTTTAACAAAAATTACCTTTCCTAATCTTCTAGTTTGTAAATGCCCTACTGCTTATAATACTTGTGTTTTTAAATTTGCTTTAATTTAAGCCTAACCTAAGCGCATCCTTTTGGTTTTGGAGATACAGCCTGTCACTGTCAGTGATGCGCATTTTCCCCCAAAAAGTGTCGTGAATTCAATGAAATTTAATTTGGTACCAAAATGATTCCTCTAGGTAGAGCATGGATACCGGTTTTCGGTAATACCGAAAAACCGGGATCCCGGACTAAATATCTACATTTGGAAAACCGGTATTATATTATCTTAATACCAGAATTTCGGTATTTTCGGTATTACAGATAAAACTCTGGAACAAGTGTGGAATATCAAAATTTCGCGCGCTTGCGATGCGTGCGAGTGCGCCGTGCCGAATAGTGATGTGAACCGGTTTTAGAAACTACAAAAAAAAAGTATTTTGTAAAACCTATAAGTATAAACGCCGGTTTTTGTTTATTAATTAAAACCGATTACTTTCTTATTTTGGATTGCATTCCAGGGGCCTTAGCCTGTAACGCAATGGTGCCAAAATAGGCTCCGAGTTGACGGCTTCAATGGAGGATTTTCTGACAGCTTTAAAAAATAAAAAATAGTTATAAAAGCTGTGACAGATGGCGTTAATCCGACATCACAAAGTAAATTCGTGCTTACTACAGCGAAAATACTTTTTCACTTCATTGCTCTGTGACTTCGTCTTTCACCTCATTCGTAGAACCGGAAACACTACATTTTGCTCCATCAGCAATACCTAAATATTGTGTTTGGACGTATCTACGAAGCCCAACAAGCGCGAACTGGCTTATAAAAAACATATCTCGTCAGCGACATCCAGTTACAAATTTGGAACTACAACTCATGAGCTGTCAGAAAATTGCCCATTACGATTTATTAATGCGGATTGCGGACGGTCCTTTTAATGGTTTTGTAGTACAGCAAGGAATATTCTGATTCTGCAACTTTTTCTCCAAGTGCGCGGACAGTTTGTGAGTGAGTGAGTGAGTGTGTGTATTTGTTTTCACGCTAGAACTGCAGGACGAATTTGCCTGAAGGAATGGAGATAACTTAGAAACCAGACTAACATAGACTATAAATTACGAACTAAATTCGTCTGGTAATGTCGATAACGGAAAAAAAAGTCTACGCGGACGAAGTCGCAGGCAAAAGCTAGTATAAATTAATATTATCATTCAATTAAATAAACTCACTTATTTTAAATTTTCTATTTGTCTATTTTATAACAATTTAATATTTTTTAATATAATAAAAATTTTATACCGAAAAATACCGAAAAACCGGTATCCCGGTATTTAAAATCTTGATACCGAATGAGTACCGGTATTGGGAAAAGGCTCCGGTATTCCATGCTCTACCTCTAGGTCTCACCGTTTCCTTAAAACTCTGTAGGTACTCATAGTATTACGGAAAAATTATAAAAACTTATACCTTCGCTTGCGCAATATGACATCTGTGCGTTACACGACCATTGCGTGATAAAATATTTTTCAAAATTATAACCTAAAAATCCAAAATAATTTCCCAGTAATAATTTATAGAAAAAGTACTTTGTTTTGGTGTCTAGTATGCGTGGCTTTCGGGTCTGTTGGCGGTCTTTTAACATCCTGTATACTACGTACAGAATAGATACAAATACAAATAAGGATTGAAATTATGTTATATTTATACTTCTCGTAGACATGTTTGACGTAAAATCAACGGTTGAAGCATTACGAGTATGTAAAAAAATACAAAATTTGACCCCTTTAATCCAAAATGGCGGCTAACGCTCTCACCCCTCGAGGTCGAGAACTTACATTTTTCATGGCTAGCCCATACCTAAGCAATACCAATCAAAACATTTTCTACTCCATCTTTAGTAAAGCAAAGCCTCTTTTTTGTCCCCATTGCTCGGATTATAAAGAGAGCCTAAGTTGAGCTCAAATGGACAATATATCAAATAATTTAAAGCTGAAATTTAAAAAAAAAACGTTTCTAGGTTGAGCCTCAAGTAATACAAGAAAAATACTTAAAGATTTTTCTGCAGTGTTATTTCAGAGAAAATTGGAAAATTGCAAAAATTTTTAAAAAGCCGCCACCGCGTCTCTATAGCCTGTACGCCTTTGCCCTCAGCCTAAGAAAATTCGCTAAACAAAAATAGTTCAGTTTAGCTACAAAATGCAAAAAACTGTGAAAATTTTGAATTTCCCGCCATGTTGCTATCGTCAAACCTTAAGAACAAACTATAAATGGGTTTTTTTTCGTGAATTTCTAATGCAGATCCTACTGACATATGATTTTAAGCCTACCTGCAATGTTTTTGTCCGAATCATCCAAAATAAGTGAAAATCGATTGTAATAAATTTTTTAATACAGTTGCTCAAAAAGTGGCATATTGCAGGGACGTATAGCGTTCGGGATGTGGGCTATTACACACGCGTGCTTTTTTTTTACCTTTCCCGCACTCGTGCGTTTTCTTTCCCAACTGTCAAAATAATGTCTATTAAAAAGAAAAACCAACCATGAAGTTTTTACTAAAAAAGTTTTTATGATTCATGCAAATACGTATATTTCTAAAAAGAAGCTACTAATTTGTTTCAATATCAGATTTAATGATTTTATTGAATGAGTTTGGTTAGGTTTCATTTCATTAAATTTCATTTTCATTTCATATCAATAAAAAACTTCTACTGAAGACTTGGCTGTATGCATAGTTGCCTTTGCCTACCAGAATGGGTGAAGAAAAAAAAACTCTGCTTATATTCTACGGTTGGCGCCATTTTGATTTTTCAGAATTTTTCTTTGCTTTAGTTGTTTGTTGCACAAAATGAGTAATTTCGACCCTAGTTTTTTTTAATTAACAGCCACAGGAACTCAGTATTTGCACAAAATGCTTCGGAGAACATTTTACCGGAAAAGTCAAAAATGCTAGGTTAGTTGAGTTTATTGTGTTTTTATTATTTTATTAAATTGCTTCATTTTTTCGCAACTGTATTAAAAATAGTCGTTCAGTACACGTGCGGAACCGTCATTGCAACTTGTTCCGACTGTCAACCCTCGCCTTCGGCTGCGCCTCGGCTCGGGTAGCCATTTGTCGGAACTCGTTGCAATGACAGCCTTTCCACACTTGTAATGAAATATACTATTCTTCCAACTCCAGATTTACGACTTTGATCGCAAATTACTTGAATAAACGTCCCATAAAGTGACAGGTTTTTTGTACTATTCTGAGGACTAAGGCTTTGGGAAAGTTTTTGAAATCAATAGAAAGTCCTTCAGACCTCTACTTATTTTTTTCCCCATACTAACTATTTCAATGATTTTTTATCGAAAACAATTTTTTTGAATTTGGATCAGAATTGCGGTAAGTTTTAGAAGTCCATAGCTGATCATTATTTTTTCAGTGATAGAAGTTATCTGAGACCCTAAAGAATAAATAATATCTCTGACAAGTCAAAAGAAAAAAAGTAACAAAATCAAATCCAATCCAATTTTTTTTAACTACCTAATTAAAAAAAAAAAAACCTTAAAAGCCTCATAACTTCTAAACGACAAAAAATAGCTGAACATACATTTGGATAGCCCTTAGAAAGCCCCATCCATGTGAAATGCGACACCGTATAGATACCCACAAACCCATAAGAAGTCACGCTTGAGTCCGACACGCACTTGGCCGTGTTTTCAATTTTTATTCTAAATAAATGCATAGAATGGTGGTACGGAACTCTCGCGGTGCGCGAGTCCTACTCGCACTAGGCCGGTTTTTTTTTATTCGTTCAATTCTAGAGTTCTAGAATTCTAGAGTTTCTAGAGTGGTTTTTTGTCTAAGCAAGTCCTAATCAAAGGAAATAAATAAGGTAGATCGAAAGTCATGCATTCAGGGATATTCAGTCAGAAAAAATAATATACACGGTGTTTCATAAAGGTCCTGTGACACTGAAAGGGAAGTGGGTGTCTTGTCTACCTACACATAAAATCTATAAAAGCATGGCGCGTCGGTTGATCATAGGATTTTGTCAGAAACTTCTTCTGAAGGAAGATATGATTTTTTCAACATTGGTGGCGCTAGTTGGCCTTAAACGCACCCTTAACTCACCAATACAAGCAACTTTTGAAATGGGACGAAGTGCGAAATCTCGCAAAAACCGCTCCATAGTAAAATTTGACAAGACCTTTCCGAAACACCCTGTAAAGCAAATGTGTTGTAGGATCTTTAAAAAAAAACCTTCATCTATGCAAATTGTTTTATTTTTATTTGTTAGATTATCTACTATAGTAATATATTCGGGTTTCGGGCGCCCTTAAAAGACAGAATCCTAAAAAGCAAACTTTTTCAGTTTAAATTTTATTTCGTATCTACTCGAGTTATGGAAGCTTTTTTTTCTTGTAATAAACTGCAAGAAAATTGATCACTGGCATGAAAGTACTCGGACGTTTAGAAAATCAAAACAGTATTGAATCTTGAAAATTTCCGGTTCATACTTAAGGCGCTGTACATAGTGAGTAGCCCGCGCGCCCAGAAAAATGCACAAAATCGAGTCCTGTATCAAATACAATAAAAAAATCGAACAAGAATAAGAAACACAAAACTGGCTGTTTAAGATAGCTCTCACCTAATTCTAGGGTTTGATATGTGAACATTTTCGATTTGTTTAGTGTATTTGATACAGGATTCGTTTTTGTGCATTTTTTTTGCGCGCGGACTAATTCACTATGCCCAGCGCCTTAATTTTTATTCAATCCATGCCATAATAAGTAGAGTAGGCGCACGAGAGCGTGTGTGAAGGAGGTTGGCATACAATGGCATGTGATGATTCCGTAAAAATTATGCTCTATTATTATCTAAGTAGGTAGGTAATCAATATTTATTGAGCAGGTAATGTTTTTATTTACACTCTCTATCAGATACTTACACTACACGAAGAATGCACCAAAACCTTGACAAAAACTTGTAAGTACCTATAAAAAACGAGAATTCTATAGCATAAAGAACCATATAAAACTGTTTTTATTAAGTACTTTCATTTTATTTGTATCCGAATAGTATTCTATTGTGTAAATATTACAAGAGCTGTTGTAGATGATAGCATCTATAACGCATGCTCCATACCGACCGTTTCAATTTGTTGGTAGATGTAAGTAGATATAGATGTAGGTACCTTCTTTTGTATTAAAATAGCTTGTGGGGCGCCAGCTTTCTCCGGGCGGATGCCGGGAAATTGTGATCTTTGCAATGCAATTGGGTTTTATTATTCAATTTAATATCATTCTGGTATTAGCTACTCCGAGGCGCTTTAAATTTATTTTTGCAAGTGAAGTACCTATTCAGGATTTCAGAGCTTGAAAATAAGTGGGGGGTCTTAAAACCCGTGGTTTACCTGGTGGTATGTTTTAGAAGGTTAGTACAAAAAAACTTAATCTCAAGCATATTTCTGAGTTGCATATAGTATGTTGTCATACTTGCGACATGTATCCATCCATGTGTTATACACAACGTAGATAGGTATCCAATAAATAATATAAAATAAAATTGCAAAGTAAATTCGTGAGGAAATTTAAATAAATAACTTTTCTGTTTGCACATAAAAAGAAATATATTGCGGCACAATGAATGTCGGTGGGGGTTTTGGGGGGGGTGGGCGACACTCACGGGGAGACATTGGGGGCGGGGAGGCGCGGGGCCCGGGGGGTGACCCACTTTAACGGGACAAGTAATATTACTTTTTACTTTTAGGTAACTATTTCATGTTTTATAGCGATTATAACATAAAGTAGGTACCTACAAATATAAAGTTTCCCTTTTCAATCGAATTGATGTTTACTGCCAATATTATGTCCGACGTTTTCATTTTATACGTCCAATATTAAAATAAGTTTTATTGGTTATCGTATTGAAATTGTATTATTTTTTTATACATCGGTAAGTACAGTGTAAAAGCTTATTATTATAAATGTAAAAGCTTATTATTATCTAACTTTATCATAAATCACGATCCCTTTCAAATTGACGTTTGAAAGATGTTGATTTTTTTTATTTGGCAAGATAAGAGCTGCTCTATCATTTATAGCGATCGTGATCACGACTCACCGTCGAAGGATATAAAGTAGAGTGAACAAAATCGCAAAATCCTTCATCCATGGATTCTTCAATTTGTATGGAGTTTTGACCGATTCGTTCCGGAGGCGAAAGTCATTTTAATAGTTTGACAATTCCATTCTTAAGTAAGTTTATCTACACTCATGTCGTAAGATTCGAATTATGATCTTAAAAGTTGACACATAAGACTGAGTATTATTTCACAGACAACTGTAAAAATTAAAAAAATATATTATCCCATACTAACCCTTTGTAGCTTTTAAGATTATACTAACAATATATGGGCTTGTTATTTTAGATCTGTAAGAACTTATTGCCTGAAATAAACCATTATTATTATTATTATTATATTACGATACAAGTTTTGTATGAGAATTTTAGCCAACCTGTAACGTAAAATAACTTTTTTTGTTATTACGATACACTTCCGGTGTAAATTCTCCTTGCTGATACACTTCCGGTTAAAATTCTCCTTGCAGTAAACTATTCTGTGAATCGAGCACTGGCTGTAAGTAAGTATGACTTCTTTGCCTCTATACCACAGAACTATACCAAATGGAACGAATAAAAAAAAACGTCCGCTTTCTTTTTCTTTATTTTTGACATTAGTGTTTACTTTGGATTTGTTTTGCCGCCATTATTAGTTTAATTTTTTTTTCTGTGCGGGTTCTGTGACAATTAAACAAAAAAAAATGAAAATGATAAATGAGTGAAGATAAAGTAGTGTATGCATCTGCATACATATAAGACGATATTAGAATACTCGTGTGATACTATTATCATACTCGGCTTCGCCTCGTATGATAAACCCACACTCATATTCTAAGAATCTCTCCTAGATGACAGTTAATAAAACTACTAATCTATCACAATCATAATCGCGGTACCTATGAATGGGGTTGCGATATACAAAGCTGCGCGTGTTGAGATGGGTTAGTATGGGGAAGTCCGAAACAAAAAGAGACAGGAAAATATGTTATAGGGAATTAAGTCGTTGATTTTTAAGATATAATATATAAATTTTTAAGATATAGGAAATACTCACAAAATTCTCAAAATCTCATATTTTATCTACGTATTGGATGTAACCTATCCCTGTATTACTTTAGTTAAATAAGAGCAATTTTCCATCAAATAAACCGGTTTTGACGGTTATCGGCGCGAGTTGTTTTTTTTAGAATAGACGTCATTGAAATCAAACTAAGCCCCAGGTTGTGAGCCTGTTACATCAAATATTAAAAATATACAGGTTAATCCAAATTTTGATCCAGGTTGATTTTTTTAGATTCCTTACACCTAGGGGTATTTAAAACACTCCATGTATGTTCAGCGATTTTTCGTAGTTTAGATAGAAGTTATGATTTTTTCAATGTGTTTTTACAAATTTCCTTCCGTAACGTCTAAAAATAATCATAACTTTTACACAGTCTTTTTTTCACCTTTTTCTTTTGTGACGTTATCATCTTGAATGTCTCTTTCATACGTAAATTTGATAAGAATTTTTGTATGGAAAAAAGAATATGGCGACTTTTTTCATATTTTTGGCCTTAAAATAATAACAAAATCATCAAAAAATACCAATAAACTGAAATTGTTCTCCATAAAAAAAAAGTTTGCTGTTACCTAGTAACTTACGATCGTGTAAAACCCGAATTTAAACTATCTGCATTTTTGTGCGCTTCGAAATTTGAACGCGACGCCGGGACAGTCTTTACCGCGCCTTATGGTTGAAAAAGAAATAAACACTGGCCGTTTAAGTAGATGCCAAATCCCGACGGAAAAAAGAGCCTCATTCATAGTTCGTTTACACGCGTATTTCAGCGAAAGTGATTGTTCGTGCCCATTCTCTATACAAAACTGTGAATGTAAATGGGGCATAAGCATCTTTTAAAAAGGTAAAGTCACGGAATAGAACATTCAGAAACGCGGTTTCTTATTATAGTCTTTACAATATTTTGTACACTATATTTATTTTATAATACCAGTAAATAAAAAAAATGCTTCGCTTCTGTTTTATCAAATAGAATTTTGGTTTGTTAAATAATTTTTTTCAAACCATATTACTTATTTAATTTTTTATCTCCTAGAAATTTTAAATTTATATGGTAAAAGTTCAGAATGCACCCGGAAGAAATAACATTCTTTTATTTACATTATTTTAATAAAACGAATGGTTTTAATACCAACGAAGCTCAAAACTTTAGTGCTGCAGCCGTAACTACAGTAAAATATGCTTTTAAAAGGAACTTATTTGACTCACCTGTTTTGCTTGTAAGACGTTGTCTATAGAGTTTTTCCCGCTTGGCTAACAAAATCATTTCCTCGCTTCTGTGAGATGAAAAGTTTTGTGTTTCGCACGAATGCAATAGTATTTGCGTCTCGTGCTCCTGAATACCTCGCTACGCTCAGGTTTCTTTTTTGAACCACTCGCTACGCTCGTGGCTCAATTTTAGAAACCTTCGCTAGCTCGGTTTTCAATACAAGCACTCGCCGCAAACAATAATTTTGCATTCTTGCATAACAAATAACTATTGTTAGCCATGCGGGAAAAACTCTATAGACAACTACTTACAGGTGAGTCAAATAAGTTCCCTATAAAAGCATATTTTACTGTAGTTACGGCTGCCGCACTAAAGTTTTCAGCTTCTTTGGTATTCAAAACATTAGTTTTGTTAATAATTTCCTGAAGTTTATTTATCCAGACACAAAAATAATGTAAATTAAATAATGTTTTTTTTTTTCCTTGTGCATTCTGAACTTTTACCATATAAACTAGTGGTTCGCCACGAACTATGAACTCGCAACCCCATATCTCAGCAACCCCTCGACCGATTTGGCTCATGTTCGAACTTAAAAATTCTCTTTACGTCATTTACATCCCTACCAAATTTCATGACGATCCGACTAAATTTACTCAAGTTATCGTCGAACGAACATTCATACATACATACAAACATACACATACAAACATACAAACGCCGGATTGTTCAAGTAGACTCGGAGAACTTCGCTCGCTTTGCTCGCTCGTTCAATTACTAGTGGTTCGCCCCGAACTATGAACTCGTGACCCTATATCTCAGCAACCCCTCGACCGATTTGGCTCATGTTCTAACTTAAAAATTATCTTTGCCTCATTTACCTGCCTACCAAATTTCAAGACGATCCGACTAAATTTACTCAAGTTATCGCCGAACGAACATTCATACATACATACAAACATACAAACGCCGGATTGTTCAAGTAGACTCAAGAACTTCGCTCGCTTCGCTCGCTCGTTCAAAAATTTCTAGAGATAAAAAATAAATTCAATTATATCGTTTGAAAAAAACTATTTAACAATCCAATCTATTTTATAAAACAGAAGCGGCGCATTTTTTTAAAATACTGTCATATAAAATAAATATAATAAATGTACAAAATATATAAAAGACTGTAAGAAGAAACCGCGTTTCTGAAAGTTCTATTCCGTGACTTTAGATGCCTATGCCTCATTTGCATTCACAGTTTTGTATAGAGAATGGGCACTTTCATGGAGGCGTCTAAACTTCTTCTTTCTGAAGCTTTTATGAACTTATATGGCATCAGTGAAACGGCCAGTGTTTTTTCTTTTTCTACAGAAAAAGTTCAAATTTCGAAGTGCACAAAAATTCAGATTGGTTAAATTCGGGTTTAACACGGTTGTAAGTTGCTAGTTGTTTAAACTTGGATAGGCTCAAGGTTCGCCAAGTGAGGGAGAAATATGCAGACACTTTGGCCACTGCCATGCCGCCCGGGGAGACGGGTGAGGTCGAAGCTGACTGGAAGGCCCTATCAAACCATATCCTAGACACTGCTACGGTTACTCTAGGTTGTAAAGTCCGTAAGAACGAGGACTGGTTTGATGATAATGACGAGGTTCTGACTGAGGCTATCGGCAAGCACCGGAATCTCCTCCGGCAGCATAGCAATAAGCACCAAGGTGGAAGTGTGGCGGAGATCAGACAAAGTAGTCTGGAGCTGCGAAGGTTATCTCGGGAGGCTAAAGACAATTGGTGGCAGGAGAAAGCCCGCTACATGCAGTGGCTCGCTGACATGAACCAGCTCGGAGAATTTTACGGCGAAGTTCGGAAACTGATCGGTTCATCCTCTGTTGCTAAAGTGCCAATAAAGTCTGCAAATGGAGAACACCTCCACAAAAGCAAAGAAGAGACTTTGATGCGCTGGGCAGAGCATTTTAATACTTTGCTCAATGTCGACCGGTCTGTGAACATGGAACACGTCCGTGCAGTTCCACAACTTTCAACAGCTGTTGAGCTGGATGAGCCGCTGCTACGTAGTGAGGTTGTTCTCGCTATAAAACAGCAACAAAACAAGCGCGCGGTAGGCATCGATCTTATAGCAGGAGAACTAATGAAATGTGGCGGAGAGGAGTTGCAGTCGGCAATATGGGAACTTTTTGTACTTATGTGGGAAAAAGAACAAGTCCCTACTGATTTCACAGTATCGCGCATTAGGGCTCTGTATAAGGGTAAAGGTGACCGTGCCGATTGCAATTCTTACCGCGGCATCTCATTACTGTCAGTTCCTGGAAAAGTCCTTGCCAGAGTTCTTCTAAACCGCCTTATGAGCCTCTCTGAAAAGCTCCTGCCAGAATCCCAGTTTGGCTTCCGTCCTGACCGAGGGACCTGTGAGGCCATATTTTCCGTTCGACAGCTCCAGGAAAAGAGTAGAGAGCAAGGTCGTCACATGTACCTCTGTATCGTCGACCTTGAAAAGGCTTTTGACAGCGTCCCTCGAGAGGCCCTCTGGGTGGTGATGGGAAAAATCGGGTGCACGGAAAAGTTTGTGAGACTTCTCAGGCTCTTGCATGATGACCTACAGTGTTGTGTCGCTGTCGACAACGAACAATCTAACTTCTTTCCCGTTACCTGTGGGGTGAAGCAAGGTTGCGTGTTGGCGCCTACATTGTTCGCATTGTACTTTGCAGTAGTGGTCAGGGAGGTCTTACAAGCTTCTTCTGAAGGTCTTCGCATCCGTTTTAGAACTGATGGCAAACTTTTCAATCTGGCTAGATTCAAGTCCCGTACAAAGGTCTCCTATGAAGTAGTTACTGAGATTATGTACGCGGATGACCTTTGCTTCATGGCAGAGTCCCCAGCAGGCCTGCAACAGCTAATGTCAGATTTCCACGAGTCCTGCCAAAGATTTGGCTTAAAGATCAGTGTCAAGAAGACGGAAGTTATGTCCTTAGACATACATGGTCATGAGGCACTGACTATTAGACTCGGCGAGGACCAGCTGAAGCAGGTGGAAAAGTTCAGATACCTGGGGAGCACAATATCTTCCAAGTGCGACCTTGACGCTGAGGTGAATAGCAGGATTGCGGCAGCAGCTGCAGCCTTCGGCAAGCTGGATAGCAAGGTCTTCTGCTCACACGACCTGAAGCTTTCAACCAAATTGGCCGTATCCATGGCAATTGTGTTGCCAAACATTCTTTATTCGGCCGAAACTTGGACGCCCTACCGCCGCCACATACGCATGCTAGACCGCTTTCACCTGAGATGTCTCAGGAGAATCCTGAAAATCCGATGGTATGATCGCGTACGGAACACCGAAGTGCTGCGAAGAGCTGATGTGAGCGGCATTGAAGCTTACCTTATGCGTCGCCAGCTCAGGTGGTGCGGCCATGTGTCAAGGATGGCAAAAGAGCGAGTGGCAAAGCACATCTTCTACTCAGAACTTGAGGAGGGCAAGCGTAAGCAAGGCGGTCAACTCCTCAGGTTCAAAGATGTGCTCAAGCGGCACATGAAAAAGTGCAGCATTGATCCCTTGCAATGGGAGCAGGCGGCGGCTGACCGACCAGAATGGAGAAAAACGGTGAATACCAAAGTCTCCGACTTTGAATCGCTTCGGCGATCGGAATTGGACGCGAGAAGGGATGCACTGAACGCCCGTCCACCTGCGGCGATCAACTATCACCATGTGAACGGTGTGCTCGCATGTCCGCTGTGTGGCAGGACTTTTACAAAAAAGATCGGCTATGTAAGCCACATGCGTGCACACGAACCCCGGAGCTGAAGCAGTCGCCATGGCCGAAACCGGCCGGGAAACATCATCATCATCATCAAGTTGCTAGTAACAGCAAACTTTCCAAACATGGGTGATGAAAAAAAAATTCCATACAAAAATTCTAATCGAATTTTTTACCTGACTACCTTTGGAAGACGATTTTAACGCAAAATGGTCCATTAAGTACTTACCACTTTATTTTTACTTTTTGACTAGCTGATAAACCACAGAAGTTTTTGAAACTGGTTTGAGCCCCTTAGCCCCCCCCCCCCCCCCTAAATCCGCTAGTGTAATTAGTAATAGTTGGACGTCCTTATTTGGACCACCTAAGTAATTCCTGCCTAAACACTTTAAATTTAAGCATTGTTGTTTATAGTGTAGTGTAAATAGGCATTTGAGCAACGTCCGATGCCCATGGAGCATCATTGTTTCGTTTCAGCCGCGCCGCGGCGGCGCCGCCATTGACATTTTAAAATAATTTCCGTCCGCCCCGATTAATGAGATCAAAGAAACGAGGGCATTGTTTGATGGATACCTAATGAAGTTGCTTATTAAATTAAGGGTAGGTAATGTGATACGCTGTGTCGTACTTAGTACCTAATAATACGTACTTACTTGGGTACATTTTTAGTCGGCACATAACTTTTTCTTTGCTGGGCATGGAAAAGTGCGGAAAATTGTGGAAAAATATTCGGTCTTTCCAATTGTAGCAAAAGTATGATTACCTAGCCATTGTTGATCCCCGATATTATTATGGGCATACTCCCAGTGCCTTGATCGAGACTTGAGTCCGCAAGGAGGAACCGAAGGTAGTAGGTTCGATCGAGTCCCAACTCGGGAGATATGTTGAATCCCTCGATACCTACACCTTTCTTCTTCTTTCTATCGTGTACAACATCTTAAAATTATTGAGTCTCATAACATGCAGATAAAATTGTACTCTGCACTCTGGACCCCCCTTTCTGATTTCGCAAACCGGCGCGGCAGGTATCGCCCGGACACTCGTTGACTTTGACTCGGGGATATCGTTTTTCCGAGCCGGGAGAGATCAGTGTAACATTGAAAAAGCCGGGCTTATCACAAAAATACTTGTTTTTTCTCTCTACAAAAGTTCTATCCTCGAGGGGGAACCGAAGGTTTCCCATCAGGGGTTGTTTTTCACAAAAGTTTTCTAGACAAACTGTTATGAGACTGAGAACTAGATTAATATACGAAGCAATTTTAGTAATGAAACGAAGACGAGTGTTCGTTTATAAGCGTGATTTAACAACTCCGGCATATTGATTTTTACGTCGCCGTGGGCCCACCCCCTCCCCCCGGGAAGAGTTGTGCACGGGGGTAATGCTAAAATGCTTGTTCCCCTATTTGAGAGTACATACTGGAGGGACGTTCAATGGCAGCCCGCAACAAATATTCTTTTTCACTATTTGTTATTTCTAACCATTTATTACCACTTCTAGCTATCTTTAGTGTGTACTTTAAGCAAGATTTACGACCGGATGCCTCCTCATTCAAACGTGAATGTGACACACTTTCCATCGTATCTTATCATTTTTGGTATTGTTTTTTTTTACTGCTCTTTATTTCAAATTGTAAGTGCTTTTAAAATATTTATTTCTAAGGATTTATAAAAGTCTTATTTCCACAGAGTGACGATTAATTTTGCTGCATCGCTCAATCCAAGCACCCCGCGCTACAATACCCGCTCTCGCTTTGACACTTGCACTTTCACCTGAACGAGGCTAAGTGCTTTCAGGATGTATCCAATAAATGAGTCTGTCCCGACTCCCGTTTCATTGGCATACGGCATCCCGTAATGTTTTGATAGAATCAAGAGCAAAATTAGGCGAATGCTAGGTGCATTCGCCTAATTTTGCTCGTTCTCACACTCTAATAACGCGTTCTCAAGCTAAGCAAAACTTTCCTTACGGTTGATTAACCAAACTAAGGCCCGGTTTCTGAGTTGAGAATTTTGCTAAGCAAATGGGTAAGTATCGTCCTGTCTCTGCAGATTTCTCACAAAAGAGCGTGACAGAGCGATACGTAAGTATGTGCTTACTAAAATTCTCAACTCAGAAACCGGGCCTAAATAAATAAATGTGTAAATCGTGCAGAAAGAAGGCTTCTAATGAAAATGCGGCGTGGGCCGCAGTTGAGTGTCCCCGCGAGTTTGCTCAGCCCCACCCGCGCACTTTTCAGCGGCCCCCCTCCCCCGCCGCACCCTCCGCTGCACCCCATGTGTTATTCTCCGTTCCGTACCGGCCCGGGACGCTCCTTCATTTTATTTTACTCCAATTTTCAACTGAAAAAATCAAATAAACATTTGTAGAATGTTATTTGAATATTTCTCTTCTTCTGTACCCCGAAGGCTGAGAGAAAACTTAATACTCCTCACGTATTATGAATTTCAGAACATTTTTGGAAAAATGCTCTCACGTGATGAGTATGGAATTTAAGTGCTCGCTTAAGTACTCTATTCGCATGGCTTTTAAGCATCTGCGTCTGCAAATCTGCACAGAGCCTATAAAGTTTATATTCAGAATAAATAAAGTATCCGATTTGGTTAGCTATAGCCTTCTGGCTCGGAATCTGGACTAATTCGTTCGGGCTCATTTTTTATCGGAAAATTCGGAAAATTTGTTCGGAAAAATTATACTCGCTTTTTATCGCCCACAAAATTAGAGCATGGTATCACGCTAAGGACACATGTGTCTCTATTCCGAGCAAGCCGAACGAAAGATAGGCCCATGTGACTCTATATGGTGAGCCAACAGGATAGGGTACGCGATAGGAGTGAACATTTCAACTTTACATAGGATTCTGCCTATCGCTCACTAGTCATGATTTCGATTTGTAGAGTCAATGCAGGTAGGTATGTATTTTTTTCCGTTCGCTGATAGTATAGTCACAAGTCTGTGTAAATAAATAACTCATTATTATGTCTGATATTGAACCGTATTGCATGACAATAAGGTAGAGCCAAACATCAAACCGCAATATTTTGTTCGACCTTAAAATTCCCATTCGAAATTAAAACTTCCTTTCATATGATACGGATCAGTATCATTACTTATTTAACACAAATCTTGATTGGAAATTAGATAATGGTTTATATACTCGTAATAAATCTGACTTTATCTACGTCTCAAAAATGAGCGAAATATTCCTGACGCGCAGTTTTGCTTTACTAGTTTTACTACCAATATCTACTGGTAGTTGATTGGATTTTTACTTAGGTAGTAACATCATCTCAATTCGAGTGAACGTAGGATATGATTGTCTAGAGTCAGTATTAGCATATCTAATCTGTGGTATTACCTCTACACAATACCTCTAGTATAACGAGGTAGGTATGTGTAGGTACTGTATAGAACTTTCTAATAAAGGGCGCGGGGCGGGACACCCCACTAGTCGAGTGGAGTGGAGGTTGTATTGTATAATTAAATTTTATTTACATTCATTAAAAATGCTACGATTCAAGGGAATTCACATGCAACAACATTAGTAATTAATTCTTGATGTGTATTTTGAAATCTTGCGCAAACATGTCTCTACAATTCGCATTCTTACTGTGAAGGTAGGTAAATCTTCACATCAAAAATACGAGTATTCAGCATTCGTAATACATTTCCATTCATCAAGAAAAGAAAACCTTTTAAATCGTTTCTCGATGTTAATAAATTTTAAACAGATAAACCCGTACATCTCGAGCTCGCAGCTCAAAAAACAAGTATAGAGAGTATAACATCCAGACGAAAAAAGTAGTCGTGCAACATTTCACAAGGCACAACGCCCCGCTGCACTTGTATTGTGTGCCTTAACAATATCCACTGTTGGGTCTGGGCACAGGGCCTCTAAATAAAACAACGGCCGAGCCATCATTTTCACAAATCAAATACTCTCTTGCCAAAGACAAATCGACCACT
Organism: Zelleria hepariella; assembly: GCA_949319315.1. Classification (NCBI taxonomy): domain Eukaryota; kingdom Metazoa; phylum Arthropoda; class Insecta; order Lepidoptera; family Yponomeutidae; genus Zelleria; species Zelleria hepariella. The sequence goes on from OX439384.1 coordinate 15,537,030, forward strand.
AAGGGACTTGCAATGTTTTGTTGTAGTCAAGTGGGTATGTCGTGGCGAGGGCTGAAAACAAGTTGTGATTCGACAAACATTTCAACGGTTATTCTATGTACCTACCGAAGATTAGTTATTAGGTTATTAGGTATGATGCCAAAGTTTCAAAATAGGTAGAGTGTCGTACAATCAATGCCTATCCAATGTTTCTTTCTACCCTTTCTACCTTTTGGAAAACTGCGCCGTGCAAAATTATGGGCTCATAAACCTTGTCTGATCATTACTTTTCTTAATACAAAAAAATATGTTCCCTCTCTTTGATACAAAATATTTTTTCTCGACATAATTGTTTGATACTACCAAAACGGGTATAGAGCCTCCTAAGTGAGGGGTCGCAAACAGGTTATGACCCCGACAAGTTGCTCGCCCGAAGCCTCTTATAAGCGTCCAGTGAGAGAAGACCTCCGACCGATCACGTACGCGACCGTTTCCCTTCGTGTTTTTGAAGGAGGCAGCGGGACGAGGGAGGTCTTTCCAAAGTAGTTACTCGTTGCCTCAATCCAGTATTCCAAAACGGGATATCATAAAAAATATCCCTTGACTTCTACTTGTATCTGGTTCAGCTTGTTGACGCTTGTCATCCAAACAAAAGGGTACTTTGATTTACCCAGAGCAAGAGATTGCTTCTACTCTACATGTAACTTGTGCTGTAAAGATGCAAGTGATGCAACTACCACAGGCACACTAAAAAGTGCTAAGCAAATAAGACCGACCGTCCTACCAAAAATGACCGAACACGCGCAATGTGCGTTTAGCAGGTGCGACCATAGACGTTTATTCTAGTTTTTCCTTTTATTATAGTCAGCAAAATATTTGTTTCCCACTAAATATCATTAAATTATTGGTGGTATGTACCTAACCCTCGGTGCACGAATCCTACTCGCCGTTCGCTGGTTTTTAGGGTTCCGTATCCAAACTCACCCGTCACAACGTTACTCTGTAGTTTTCTGTATTTATTTCTGCCTGCTTGTCGGTTTCTATACGTCTTTATGTCAAGGATCTCTACCTCGTAGACGAAATAAGTTTACGTAAGGATTTTTGATGCATGGAATCTTGAACCAAACCTAAAATTAAATATTTTCAATGGCCTTGTGCTCGCTGAGTGGAGAACCTACGTCAAGCAAACATTTCCTTTTTTATCTTCATTTAATATTGATTTGTATTCATATCTATGGCTATTAAATTGTGATAATCTTATCTATGTCTTCTCTTCTTCCTATCTCTACATGGTAGAAAACAAAATAGGCGCTTTCCGCGTTTATCCGCTAACTCCTTCTTAACCACACAAAGAATTTTGATGCAGTTTTCATTGTGAGTTAGGTAGATAGTTTTTCACGGAAGGGTAATTTTATTGTTTTTAGGGTACCGTACCTCAAAAGGCAAAACGGAACTATTGTAGGATCACTCGTGCGTCTGTCTGTCAGTCCGTCCATCTGTCACACACACCCAATTTGCTCCGAAACTACTGGAACAATTGAGTTGCTGGTATTGGTACACATATGAAAGTCGGTGAACCAAACATGGTGATATTTGTTTTATATTAATTTAATTATTTATTTTTAAAGTGAATATACAGGGTGGCCCAATCATAGAAGTCAAGCGAGAAAATCTAGATAGCCGATGCCGAGGGCTACCCGAATCACTCCCATGTATGGTCAGCCATTTTATGCCGTTTAGAAGTAATGAGGCTTCTAAGTTTAAAAAAAAAACCCAGCATTGTATTTTATTTTGTAACTTTTTTTCTTTTTAGTGATATTTTTATTCTTTAAGGTATCAGATACTTTATTTGTCACCAAAAAATAAAAATCAGCTATGGCCTTCTAGAAGTTACCGCAATTTTGATTCAAAATTAAATAAAATGTTTTTAGAAAACATCACAAAAATAGTTAGTATGGAGAAAAAAATTGAGTAAGTAAATCTTTTAATTTCAAAAACTTTCCCAAAGCCTTAGTGCTCAGAATAGTACAAAAAACCTGTCACTTTATGGGACTTATTCAATCGATCAAAGTCGAAAAACTGGAGTTGGAAGAAATTTTATTTCAATAGATTTTAATTTATTTTAGTTTATTCGGACAAAAATCATTGCAGGTAGGCTTAATATCGCCTGTCAGCATGGCTTGCATTCGAAATTCACGTAAGTATTTTTTTCAAAAAAACCTTAAAAGCCTCATAATTTCTAAACGGCAAAAAATGGCTGAACATACATGGGGGTGATTCGGGTAGCCCTTGGTGTCAGCTATCTAGACTTTCTCGCTTGACGTCTATGTTTGGGTCACCCTGTATAGAATATATTCTGTGAATATTTCAAATTTGCTCGATATTGATAACGGCAACAGGTAGACTCTTGAAATATTCACAGAATATATTCTTTTTATTAAAAAAATAAAACTTTTTATTAAATGTTGTTTTTTTTTTAATTCAGGTTTACTGATAGATGATATAAAGCCTTTCTGCAGTGTTTTTTGTCATAACATAAGCAACAAAAATAAAAGAAAACCGATCGAAATTACATGGCATTAAAAAAATTTTATTTTCACATTTTTGAACTTCACATATTCACAGAATGTAATAAAAAAAAAACTGTGAATGCAGTTCTTAATATCTCAAAAAGTTATGGATGGTCTCCTAGGAAGGTTTTCCTGTAACTACAGGGTGTTGTTTTAGTAAGTGACTTAGGGACGATAGTTTTAGTATCTAACGCTTGAAACTAAAAATATTTTTATTTTTTTCACAAAGTTTTTGATGGACCAATTACCTTGTTCAAGTTGTTCTTCATATAATAACTGGCCTGCTCAAAGTGCGTGCGCGATGTGGCGCCAGATATTGCGAGTGCGGCTGCAATCGATAGTAGAATATAGTAAGGAAGGCCACAATTTAATGATTTTTGGGTATTTTCACTGAATTATTTTTATTTTTTAAATATATTTTTTTGTTTCAGTATGTGTAATTAATCACCCCTGAGTCGGTTGTCACTTTACAATACACCTTGTACATTTGTAACTCTAAAGTATCTGCAAAAGCAAATTCAATTGTAAAGATAAGCCTAAAGGAAGGTACCACAATAAATCTTTTATTGAAGGGCACAATAATAACAAGGTCTGGCCTGCATTAAGTATAACAATGCAGAGATTTGTTTAGATGCTTTTTTCCGAAGCCAAGAAACGAATATATTTCCAATATTACCACATAATACTCCATTGTTCTTGGTTCGCCGATGTTTCTCCATTTCAACGCTTGGACGGTATTTAAGTGATACATGCCTAGCGGAGCATGAACTCTGCTCAAGAATGTAAGAGTTCGCAATTAAATATTTACTGAACGCTTGCTACAATACAGATTTTAATTATCAACCAACTACATCTCACCTATTTTAGGAGAAAGTTATATTGTTAGATTTTTACATCTGTACACCTACTACAAGAGACAAAAGTCAATACAAAAGACATCAACGATTTGCTATAATAAAATCATAATAATTGTTAACTATTTAATTAAAGCGTTAAACGATAGGCGTATCGTTGACAATAAATGTTGTTAAGTACAACTTTTTGCAGGGCCAAGTTACTCTCCTAAGGACGGGGAATCCCTTTAACAATTTTAACGAGTTACTGTAATGACAGTGGAATGACACCATACCACTTGCCACTGGAGTGCATGCAGGAATTCCACGCACGGAGGGGAACAAATGTTTATGTCTGTTACGAAACGAAACCATACTGTTGGGCACCGTGGATGCACCATCTGCTAGCCGTCGTCGACAAAATGAGAAAAAACAAACATTCTGTAAAAATAAACATGCGTGTATAAATAGACGAAACCGTGTAACTAAGGCGGCCGAGATACGAGTTTTGTAAAAATCTTAGTAGGTATATTATACTTATCATTGCTCCATGCTCCATTTAATGAGATTTGAGTGTTTTTCGTATAATTCCTAAAGTATGATTTTAAAAATAAAGTCACTGTATGGCTGCCTTTTCTTCTTTTCTTTTGACTGTTGCCGTTTGGTTTGTTTGTTTAAGAAGTTTGAGAGTGATACTTTTTTTTTCTGAAAATTTAGAGTCTTGTTACTCGCAGCTTTGAAATGAAAGCTCTAAAAATATTACAGCTTATTTTATGCAGGGTTTCCTATTTTCTACCACCACAAAATGCTATTATTACCTACGCCTTCAAATGATAAGTTATTAACTCGCAAAACATCTCGAGCCGAGCTTTAATCCAAGGCCCTGACTCTTACAAACAATGTTTAGTCTGAGCCCAGTATTCCTACACAAAAAGGAAAATAAAAAAGATTAAAAATTGTAGAACCGGTCGGAGCCGCGCGGCGCGGTCCGCGGGTGGAGTGACCTCGCTTGGCCTTGACAGCTGCGCTCACTCCATCGAACGTGAGCCTCACTTCAGCCAGCCTGATTCAACCTATACTAATAACTTCACTACAACATTATAATAAAAACGCTCACGGTGCAACTATGCGTTACATGACCGACTCACACATCCGCACGCACGCACACACGCGTCACCGCGGGACATACAGCCTGCAGGGATGTCCTCTCGTCAAAAGTTGATTTGTGGCTCTAAACACATTTGTCTTGGGCACCGCTTTGTCAGCATTGTATCCTTTGTACCTCTCTCCGACAACTCTAAAATACAAGCTTTGTATTTAGGTAGTTGTCTGCCCCTCTACCCTTGACGATTTTTTTCAATACAGCCGGAATTTGGCGCAATTTACAAAATTTAATATTTTACAAATTAATACGCATTTTGTGTTTTTATTGAACAAAACAGCCTTACCTTTGCATAAACATTACAAAGTATTTAAAATCAAAGCATTACTATGCGAATATCCAAAGGGAAATTAATTTTAAAACTTTTTCAATTTGATCGCAATAGCGTCAAGGGTAACCCCCGTGGTTGGTAAAGCAGAAGAAAATGTAACGGCGATTAGCTTCATCGGTTTAACTACTATTATACCTATGACAAACTTTTGCAATCACGTTCTATCATAAACTCAATTATCTCTTTAAATCATGACGATAATATTCAATTGATCTTGCTGCAACGACATTCATATTTTTATACAGGGTAAAGTAGTATCTCTAGACTCCAATCGAATACAAAGAAAATAATGTCTTACGTTTTGTAAAGGAAATCTTTTTTAATAAAAGCCCAATGCACATAAATTACTTTTATGTTCGACAACTAGCAATTATTTCAGACAAGTTTAAACTGAGGGATAATCATAAGTTGGATCGGAGCCATGTCATAGTAGTTTTGACATAAACACCAGCATGTAGGAATCAAAGTCGCTATTGCCGGAGACACAATGGGCATTCCAGGCTGGAGGGACGGTGCGGGGTACGGGCGGGGGCGCGGGAGGGGGGGAGGAGGGGTACGAGGGGTCGCGGGGCTGGCCCGTCTGTAGATATTCAGCTCTTGTTCCTGTATGCTCTTTATGTTGAACCCTGGCGTTTTAAATTAGCAACATTGTTATGTAGCATACATACAGTTAAGTATTATCAGTGCCATGATTGAGAAGGTCGTGGCTCTAGTTGTTACCTATTTAAAAGAAAAAAAAATCCCATTATAATCTGTCGGTTTCAGATTTATTTTAAAAGGAATGTGACTTCGTCGAACCGAATATGATTAAAATGGAGACCATCGAGATTTTCGCAAAATCGGAATATCATGATAATGAAAATAGGTAACTACTGTTTCTCAGGGTCCTACAGGTAAGAGACCGGCGTTATATTTTGTACTATTCGACATATGCGGGTGCTTTATTAACAAGCAAATTGATTGTTTTATCTTATCCTTGTTGTTTTTATTAAATTGATCCAAACGACGCAGTAGGTACATTGTTGTGATTCCCTCCACACTTTCATTGCTATTGCTTTATTGTTACATAATTGCCTAATTACCTATCTACCTAATACTTTTAGCACAGTATTGATACGAAAAACCTTGGCTTACTTAGGTGCAGTAAATGTTGATAAAAATAGGATATTTCAGTGTTCGCTTCGCTCAGGTTTCTAAGATTGAACCAAAAGTGTAGAGAGACTAGCGAGCTCGTGGTTAAATTTTAGAATCATTTGTTTGCTCAATATTCAATTCGCACCAAAAACTACTTTGAAACAAATAATTTATGTGAAGTGAGGGGCGTGGGGCCCAGCCCCTCTACCCTTGACGCATTCTTTTCAATATGGCGGAATTTACAAAATTCAATATTTTACGAATTAAGACTTATTTTATATTGGTATGGTACAAAATGGTTTTACCTTTGAATAAACATTACGAAGTATATAAAATCAAAGGATGACTATGCGATGTAAAAGAGAAATACAATTTGAAACTTTGTAAATATGAACGCATTGGCGTCAAGGGTAACCCCCCAGTACGGCGAATTGCATTCTTCTTTTAAAATTACTTACACTTAACCCACCTATTAAACCTTAGTACCCACTCATACCAATATTCAGTATGGAATTTCTCCTCCTGGTGTCTTTTATAGGTGAGTGGAACCTACGTAATAAGTAAGTGGTCTGTGTTTGTGTCAACGTTACTAAGGAAGTGAAAGTTACCTATATTTAGTAGTTCAGCCCCTCTACCCTTGACGCATGTTTCCAATGCGGCCGCAATATGGCGCAATTTCCAAAATTTTATATTTTACCAATTAAGACGCATTTTGTGTTTTTATTGAATAAAACAGCCTTACCTTTGAATAAACATTACAAAGTATTTAAAATCAAAGCATTACTATGCGAATTCAAAGAGAAATTATTTTTTAAACTTTTTCAATTGGATCGCAATAGCGTCAAGGGTAACCCCCCAGGTACATTAGCTTTTTTTTTACTTGTCTTGCACAAAATATTATGCACTTTTAAAACCTGTCTTGTTGCTTTTAAAAGGTTACTTATTTGGCATTCTACCAGGAACACAAATATGAAAGTACCTATACAACGTGTTAAAAAACATCTTAACTCTTTACAGGATGTAATCTACTGGTCAACAGGATGTCAATTCTGTAAAAAAAAGATGAAAAAAACAATTTTTATTTATATAACCTCAAAATTGATTTTTTTTCGTAACTTTGTTGTTTTTCGTATTAGCTCAAATTTAAAAATATGTTTATGTGTGTGTAGTTGCTTTTGCATAGCTTTGAGTGGTTAAAACATTGTGAAAGTCAATGAAAACAATATTTAAAAAATACTTTTCTCCCGCCACAGCGTTCACATTTTATTAATTTAAAAATTAACGGAACATCAGAGAGCAAAAAAAAATTTGGTTGTGTTTCCTATCACCGGGTGCTATTAACCTGTAAAAAGAGTTAGGATCTTTTGTAACACCTTGTATTATGCGAAACCCACAAGTAACAGCACTAAACTTCAACTTCAGAATCGAATTATTAAAAAATATTCTCGCACCCATTAGTCTGATAAAACAATCTTGGATGGAAATTTTTGGAGCTTGTTAAAATCAAAATAAAACTTTAATACGTACCTAAGTAATAAAATAAAACAACCGGTCGTCGTCGTAGTCATAAACTAACATTGGTAAGTTTGTTTAAACGAGAAACCGGTTATTGTAGAGATTTAATAGATACTATACTTACACGTACATTTAGGTCGCCAGGACTTTTTCTGAACCAGTGATTCGTTTTTGAGTAAGTACTTCAGTCTAGTCTGTTCTAAATGAATCATTAAAATTTTAATGTCTCTTGAATAGTCTCTAAAATTTGTATGTAAAACCTAATTATCAGTAGGTAATTAATATTTAGAGGTGTGTAGTTCGCGAATGAATGCTTCGATTGAATGCATTCGTTATATGAAACCATTCATTCATTCATTCACTACCAATCTTTACATATCACATTCACTCTAGTCCACGTAGTTCATTCTTCAAGAAACATTCTTAAATCTACCACACTAAGAACCAAAATTCTGTAAATCTTTATATATCACATTCATTCTAGTCCACGTAGTTCATTCTTCAAGAAACATTCTTAAATCTACCACACTAAGGACCAAAATTCTGTAACTGATGTGTCTCGCCTTTGTCACCTTTGTCATTCGCGGACTACCGTGAGTCAAAAGATACGTGAACGAACTACTGAGCTATGAACTATGAATGAGCTGTGGACTATGAATGAACTGTGAACTATGAATGAACTGTGAATGAACTGTGAATGAACTATGAACTATGAATGAACTGTGAACTAAAAGAGTGAACTAGTTCAGTGAAGGAAATGAACTATATCATTCTTTTCTTTTCACTGAAGCGTTTCGCGCACCTCTATTAATATTAGTCTACGTACGTAACTTAGGTACCTATATTACATTTCCTAAAGCTGCAATGATATATGGTGTTGGTATATACACAAGGTTCCCTGTTTTATAACTTGGTCGTAAAAACATTCATAATATCAATAAAAATACGATCACAAACATATAAAATGTAATAATGCAGACTAGTGATTTAGTACAGGTTTTGCTTGTAAGATTCTATATTTCTTAGTTCGCATCGAGGGAAGACGTTATGACTGAAACCAAAATCATTAGAATAGTTTGCATTTTATTACATAATTTATTTTATATTTTACTTGTGGATGGATGAAAAAGTGAATTCATGCTTACTAATAGCTGAAACTGGTCATCCTTTTAGATTACAAAGACGTAGATTAAAGTAATATTATGCCCCTATAATACTACATAATACAATTATACATGAGGCTTTAGTTATAATGATGTCCTGATGAAACGATATAAAAATCATAGTAGGTACCTTGTGGATAACATCAAACACTAACTTCTAGGAAACGCACCAGCAAATGAGACAAAACAGATACCAATAAAACTGAACCGATTTTGTTAAGCCGTTGTTTTTATATTCACACACAGCACTACAACAGAGAAATGTTTTTTCAGATGCTTAATATTAATATTTCATGAATCTCCAAGGTTTCCCTGTGCTCCCGGCAAAAGTAGGTTTACTCACACTACGGAAAATCCAATTCGCTGTCGTGTCTGTACACACTCACACAGCAAACTCTGACTTGAGGGAAAAATAAAATTTCTCGCTAAGTTTATAATGGGAAAACTTTGAGAACCACTTAATTATGTTAATGTTCGAAACAAAATTTTCGAAGAGACGTTTAAATATGGCAATGTTTTAGTTCAATATAACCTTATTTTGGAGTATTTCAACAAAGTAATTCGATATTAATATGAATTCTGACTAAGTGACTATGTAACATAAATTCCACTTTTTAGATCTTGAAACCATCTTGAGTTTAGCCCAATTTAAAGCAGTATTTATTTTGGGAAGATATTCCATTAGAACTTTCCTTTCGTAACTACACGGTAAAGCCCTGTGAGACGTTGATCGTATAAAAATAGAGGGGAGTCGGTAGAGCTTCGATTGGGTCAGGGTTGTTTTGTGAAATTGATGTTTGTTTTGCGGTTTCTTGAATTATATTAATTGGTTTAATGTACCTACCTCTTAAAATGAAGTTAGAGATTTGCTTAGATTACATTGGTTACCTAACACAAAATTGAGTAATCCTGCCTGATATCCGCTACTTTACTGATATAGATATTGTGCCAATTATACTCTATGTAGAGCTGGCCCATTCTTTCGCTACGTATAGCTAAAGGTCATGGTTGCGACCAAAGCCGATAGGAAATTATAAAGCACCTCCTCATCTTCATTTGTAATGAAAATATAATTTCCTCTAAAGGAGGTATATCCAAAGTTTACATCCGTCATTTTGCATGGGCCAACGGTCGACGGGTGGAGGGGTGCAGGGGTGCAGGGGTGCAGGGGTGCAGGGGTGCAGGGTGCCGGCGGGTGGAGCGGCGCCACCCCGCGAGAGAGCCCCCCACCCCACCACGCGGGATCGATACGTCATTTGAGCTGGTCTCCATGGCGACCGCGAACGGAGCGGGGCGGCGCCGCGGGATGTGGGTGCAGGACTCGCGGGCCCGCGGGCCCCGTCAAATGAAAAAATAGATACAGCCTTATTTGGGACAAATCCTCTTTACTTTAAAAACACGCTAGCCGAGGAATCGGTCGCGGAAGTATTCCCCCTTAATGCTTTTAGAGAATTGCTTCTAAGAAATAGAGTATTCGCCTTGCCCCATTTTTATTCTGAGCTGAAATTGTTCTTTCGTGATTAATTATCCCTCATTATTAGATTTTTGTGCGGGGCACGTTTGGATTTTATTTTAATTGACGCTCTACTATATTTAGATAGTGCAACATCAATTCCCATTGCCCACTTTAATAGTTTCCCAATTTTTTCCCTGTGCATAATAATAACAACATACTATTCTTACTATTTAATAAGTATTTGATCATAGGATAAAATATTACTATACAAAGTTAATAGATTTCACTTCTAAAATTACTTCATGAAATACCAGCATTAACGTAGGTATAATAAATACCCTTCAATTAAATAAACTGACAAACACAGAGACGAAAGCACTCATTGTTACCCACACAGGCATAAATAATAGATTGCTTCACCAAACGAAACTACACGACTCGATAAAGAATCTCATCCCAGTTGAGAGAATTGAGCTTCATCATAACTATATAACTATATCCTAAAGTACTACCTATAGATATATCTACTCTTCTATGCAATCGTAGCTACGCCGGATAGCTATTGAACATGTACCTAGATAGAGTCGTATTTTAGATTTATAAGCTTATCTCAAGTTGCGGGTGAATTAATTGGAAATAATTTCGGATGTCTGAAAAACAAAAAATAATTACAGTAATCCTGAAATAAAGGAAAATTTATTGAATAATGTAAACGCCAAAACGTATTAAAACTCTAAGAAAGCATATGCATATTATTGTACCAAACAACCTACAAATACAAACTTTCAAATGTATTTGCTTATACAAACAAGAAAGTTAGCGAACAATATAAAAGTAATGGGATAGAGTGAAATGGGTAGTGTTGCCTGGCGCGAGCGTGAGAGAGAAAGAGTTATTCAAATTGAGGGTACATATTTCTACATAGGTAACAAATAGCAGGCTGAGAAAGCATGGACATGCCCGCGAGAATACTGTGAAAAGTGACATTGTTCTAACTGGTTTTGAAGTTAATATAATATTTTCTATTAGATGTAGCAAAAAAGTGTCGAAGAGTTTTGTCAATTTAAACCACCAATTTAATTAATACTAATAAGATAGTGAAAAAAAAACTAATGTGTTTTTCATTTTTTTTATCCGTAAGTTCCGTAACCCTTTTTAGGTCTCATCTTTAAAATACCTTGTTATCTGTGCTTCGTATCTGTACCTATAAATATGAGTTTCGCGGGGCACTTCCATGTTATTATTATTGAACAAAAAGTAGAAAAGTTGAAGAGAGTTGCCAGAGCAACTCCAAGAACAGGTATTTACACTGTTTGAATATGTAGGTTGTGCAGGCGGTTTGAAATTATTTAATACTAGCCTCAGCCCGCGTCTTTACCTAAAATGTTATACGGCACGGAATATCAAATAATGAAAAGTTATCTAAATATAAAGTAAATTATATGGTTTATTTGAATTTGATGAAAATGAAAAAGAAAAAGGTCTTTATTTAAAATAGTGAAGTAACATTATTGAAGATGACATTGGTGGCCCCCACACTTAGGCATAGTAAGATACTAAGTAATTTTACGTTTCTCCAGTATTTCTTCAATAATTTCACAGTGGGTTCTTACTTTTAGTAACATCTATCTATATATATAAAAATGAATCGCCGTGCATTAGTCTCGCTAAAACTAAGAAACGACTTGACCGATTTGCATATTTACTGTTTTGTTTAGTTCACCATAGTTCAGGGTAGGTTTAAAAGCAAATAAATATGGGAAAAGTTAAAGGATAAGCTAAAAACTGAAGAAATAAAAATTGGTCATTTTGTATTGGAATCGCCATTTTTGACGCGGAAAGTCAAACTATTTCAGGTGATACGAAGTTCACCGGGTCAGCTAGTACATAATAAATTAAACATTATGATAATAATACTCGACATAATAAATCTTGTTCGCTTGCTATCGTTTTATGAAGACTTAAGACGGTAAGAAGTTTGAAAGTTCTGCAACTATTCTTTCTTTAAACAAATTCAACAAGTTAATGAAGGTTTTTTACTGTTAATGTTTTGTACTTGTTTATTTCGCCCTCTTGAACACAATGCATGTCATATAAAAAGAAAAAATAAAACGTGTTCCAAAATTTATCCTCGGAAACTTAAAACTGGTGTGTAGCGACATCTGTCGAGAAAGCTTCGTAGCCGCGTAGCGCGTAGCGGCCTTCGTAGCGTCGTAGCGCGCGACGCGTAGCACAGATGGCTAACAATCGGTCTTGTGAAATGATTTGAAAACCACTACGAAAGCAATAAATTCCTTTTTCATCTCCCACGCTCGGAAAGTTTGCTGTTACTAGTAACTTACGATCGTGTAAAGGCCGGATTTAAACTATCTGAACTTTTGTGCGCTTCGAAATTTGAACGCGACGCCGGGACAGTCTTTCCCGCGCCCTATGGTTTAAAAAAGAAAAAAACACTGGCCGTTTAAGTAGATGCCAGATCCCGATGGAAAATAAAACCTCATTCATAGTTCGTTTAAACGCGTATTTCAGCGAAAGCGATTGTTCGTGCCCATTCTCTACAGGGTGTTAAAAGACCGCCAACAAAGCGGAAAACCACGTATTGTCCTCATCATAAGGAACATTTTTGCCCAAGGAACTATGCCTGGGAAATCAACGGTTTCCAAGATAATGAGGTTCAAAGTCGGACTTTTCAAAACTTTTTTTTTGCAGAAGTGTATTCAGTATCGAGTTTTTAACATACCTTCTCAAGAAGCCATATCAAAATTATAAATATTTCTTACAAAAAACGATGTTAAAATTGCAACCCGCAATGTATTCTAAGCATCGGCACTTCAGGCTTAAGTAACATAAACTGATACCTACGCTTGCGCAATATGACTTCTGTGCGTTACACGTCCATTGCGTGATAAAATAATTTTCAAAATTATAACCTAAAAAACCAAAATCATTTCCCAGCAATAATTTATCGAAAAAGTACTTTGTTTTGGTGTCTAGTATGCGTGGCTTTCGGGTCTGTTGGCGGTCTTTTAACACCCTGTATACAAAACTGTGAATGTAAATGGTGCATAAGCATCTTTAAAAAAGGTAAAGTCACGGAATAGAACATTCAGAAACGCGGTTTCTTCTTATAGTCTTTTCAATATTTTGTACACATATTTATTTTTAAATACCAGTAAATAAAAAAAATGCTGCGCTTCTGTTTTATCAAATAGATAATTATGTTTTGGTTTGTTAAATACATTTTTTCAAACGATATTACTAATTTCATTTTTTATCTCCTAAAAATTTTTAATTTACTAAATTTTTAAAGTTCAGAATGCACCCGGAAAAAAAAACATTCTTTTATTTACATTATTTTTGTGTCTGGATAAATAAACTTCAGGAAATTATTAATAAAACGAATGGTTTTAATACCAACGAAGCTCAAAACTTTAGTACGGCAGCCGTAACTACAGTAAAATATGCTTTTAAAAGGAAGTTATTTGACTCACCTGTTTTGCCTGTAAGTAGTTGTCTATAGAGTTTGTCACGCTTGGCTAACAAAATCATTTCCTCGCTTCTGTGAGATGAAAAGTTTTGTGTTTCGCACGAATGCAATATTATTTGCGTCTCGTGCTTCTGAATACCTCGCTACGCTCAGGTTTCTTTTTTTGAACCACTCGCTACGCTCGTGGCTCAATTTTAGAAACCTTCGCTAGCTCGGTTTTCAATACAAGCACTCGCCGCAAACAATAATTTTGCATTCTTGCATAACAAATAACTATTGTGCCATTTAATCATTATTGTTATTATGGATTATTCTGTTAATGACCATTTTTTTTTGTTGCATCAATAGCTGGAAATTGTTGGGGAAGGGTGGGAACTTAACGTTATACACTCAGATTTCATACTTAGGTTCTTTATTAAATTGCTTTAATTTTTAGGGTTCCGTACCACAAAAGAAAAAAAAAATGGTACCATTTTTTTATTTTTTTTTGCTTCAGTATCGTGTAAATTATCACCCCTGAGTCGGGTGTAATTTTACAAAACAACACCTTGTATAATTTTGTTGTCCCTCCGTCTATCCGTTTATCGGTCTGTCAAGACCTATATCTTAGGAAGGCGTAAAGGTAACCGTAAATTGTTCCTCTTGCTTGGGCAGTAATTTTTATATCTAGGCCTTCATTAAACATTTTTATTTCTTTCTTTCGAGTGGAAACAAAATGAAACAAAACATCATTTGGAATATTTTATTTAAAAATCGTTCCGGGTCTACGGTGTGCCAAACTAAGATTGAGCATACATTTTTTTTGTAGGGGTTCAGTTGAGCTTAAACAACGTCGGTAGGGTTGTATTTCAACACATGTTAATAAAAATCTGCTTTGGAGTCGTTCAGCTACAGAGTAACTGATAAAATAATGGTTACCGTAACGATTTTAAATCAATAGTTACTATTACTATAATTTTAAATAAATAAAGACGAAATATAACTAAAACCTAAAAACACAGACAGGTTTGTACGAATTAATGCAATCGCTTTATACATGATAACAGATCCAGGAGCGAACACAAAGTTCATAAATGACTTCCGTACCAACCTATATCTGTCAGTTTCAATTTATTTAAATGTCTACCGGCACTATCGTATCAAAACTTACAAAAGTCTCTACAATATGTTTATATCATACTGTAAAAGTGTTTTTACAAAAGACGGTTATCACTAGAGTGTGCCAGCAGCCATGTGTGCGCCCGCGCATCGCTGAAAACAAGTCGCGAGCGGTCACTTTCAGCGAGGGCGGGCGCTTGGGCGGATTGGTGGGCGGGCGGCGGCAGACGCGCCGGCCAAGGCGGCGCCCTGTAGGGCGGCGTCGGCCGGGGCTTCTCGCGGCCGGACGCTCAGTGCAATTAATCACCTTCCGCTTTATTTCTAAATTATAATATTCACTGGTCTTGAGACATGGCTTAAGTACTATACACCTACACTAGATAAATTATTACAAAATAAGTAAGGCATTTACAACATCAGGAATACTTAAGTTACTTTCTATTTACACGATACTAGATCGCTTTTGTAACATCGTGTAAAGAAAAGGAATTGACTAAACTTACATCGGTAAAAACAATAATTAAATACACAATAAATGGTCAAGATTTCGGCGATCTTCATGAGTGACCCTCGAAGCTAGTGTTAATTGTTATTGGAAGCGTAAATTAGTCCAAGTAATGTTCGTAGACAGGTCGATAGCTCCGCTTTGGTCAATTCGTTACAAATGCGTGATGTTAGTAATTTTGAATATAATTATTATAAAAGGCATAGTTGTTTACAACTTACCACTATCGTTTGGCACTGACTTTTTTTACGAAAAGATTAGATAATATATAACAATAAATTAGTCTGCATGTCTCTTGATTCAGACCAGACTTCAATGTTAACGAATCAGATTATGAAAATAAATTAAATTTAATATTTTAATCACAGTCAATATTGTTTGTTTAAAAAGTTGAGTTGTACGTGCCACGAAGACGGTTTATGTGAAAAGTAAAATTATTATAATATGTATTACATATATGACACGAAATCTTACACTACTCCTATTCCATCGGTTTCGACATTTGAGCATTTTTCTTGTGCATATAAATATTGATGGGATCTCACAGGTCGCTTATCCTTGTGATGATGAGGCAGTCGATAATATCGTTGGTCAGTCAGAGTTGTTTCATCTCCTTCGCTTGGCGGAGACGGCGGCGGCGATCATTTGTCGTAGCATGGGCTCCGGCGTGCATACCTTGGGGTCGCACTTCATCTGTCCATCGCCACCGCACCTGCAATGCACCCAAAATGTTTCTATTAGAATTCATGTTCAGCAATACAACTTTTCTTTCGTTGATGACAGTCCAAAAATTACGTTTCAGAAGTAGGCAGTATGCGAAGTAGTCACTTTGAGAAGTAGGCTGAATGCGAAATAGGCTGTTTGCTAAGTAGGCCGTTTGCGAAGTAGCCAAAAAGAGAAGTAGGTATGATGAGAAGTTGGCCATTTGAGAAGTAGATCTCTGGCGTCCGAAGGGATTCAACGAGTTTAAAATCGTTGGTTTGACCGCTTGAATATTCAGAAATAATAGATGGAGCGCTGGTGACCAATCGACTTATTTCGCCTTAAAAGGCTGGGAGCTTCTAGGCTGGTAGTTTAGACTCCGCTGAACACGAAAATACTATTTTTTAGCCAGTCGCAGTTGAACGTTTACACTTTTTAGGTTATACTACACGTTTACTCGCGCACCGAGGGTTCCGTAGCACCATTCTACGCATTTATTTGGAAGAAAAATAAAAACGAGGTACGCTCATAGGCTGCATACGGTGCCATCTAGAGTTGAGGTTTGGAACTCTCATAGAGGGCGCTAGGCTGCATACAGCGCCATGTAGAGTTGAGGTTTGGAACTAATATATATTATGTAGAGGGCGTTAGTTTGTCGTGTTACAACCCCCCATTTCTTGTATAGGGAAGGAGCCCATTTTATGTCGTATCTTTTGATTCCGTTAATTAATTAATAAATTTTTATTTATTTATTAATTTAAATTTAGGACTTAACTTAGAAGCTTGATTTTTTTAGGCTCCAAGGTACTATAGACCGCAGTATTTTGATATTAATTTCAACCTGATAACTCCACGCGTTCATGAGAAAAAGGTCTTGACAGACATACAGACGGACAACAAAGTTATCCTATAATGGTTCCCTTTTCCTTTTGAGGTCCAAAACCCTAAAAACTAAATTTCAACCACGCTTGGCCTATAATAATTGTGATTTCGTGATCAACGGAGTCTAAATACTCGTAAGTAAGCAGCCTAGAAACTCCCAGCCAGGGTACAAAAAAAAAATACATGACTCAAACATTTACGCTTTCAAAGTAAAAAAAATCAAACTTTTGCCCATGACCGGCAAAAAAAATATATTTATTGATCATCCGAGTTTAAACAACCCGTCTAGAAGCTTCCAGCCTTGTAGGTCAAAATAAATCGATTGGTCACCAGCTCTCCAGCTATAAAAGCAGAAACAAACTTTGGCAGACACCTCATTTACAGGATTTTCATTTGCTTACTTGTGTATTTTTAGTTCTTAGTATCATTGTACTGTGTTTTATCTTGTGAATCAATATCTTACTTACTTACTTACTTACTAGGAAATACAAGGTCAGTAAGGGCGGAGGACAAATACAATAATAATCAAGTAAATGTATTATACTTACGTGCAATGTAAACAAGGTCCAGACGAGGCGCGGACGACTTCACCGACTTTGTAAGTGTTTCCTTTGATCAGGCAACCTCTCTTCTGTGCCGCGCCGTTGTAGGAATGCGTAAGGAAGTGCGGCGGCAGCGTGGTAGTAGTGGTGGTGGTGGTAGTCGTCATATTGAGTGTTGTCGCCATCGACACGGGACATTCGTAGCGCGGACAGCAGAAGCCTTGGATAGGCTCCTCGTGGCACCCGTGGATGGGAGGCGGACAGCTTTGTTGCAAACAAATGATGTCGCTTCTGAAGCAGAAGCAGAAGTCACAGGGGTCATCTCTAGGTATCTGTTGAGCGGATACGTATACTTTTCCACCATAACGGCAGGTACCAGGTCCGAAGGCCTGGTCTTCCTCCGCGTAGTCGGGCTCTTGTCCATAGCCGGTGCCGCTCGGTGGGAACTGGCCTGAGTCTTCTTCAGATGGCACTTCCTCGCTACTCGTTGGCTTGGCGGTTTCTTGAGACATGGGCGAAGGCAGTTCAGTAGGTTTAGGTTCGGGTGTGGTCGCTTTGTCACTTGGCGCGAGGGTAGTTGTTTCGTCGGCACTCTTAACCGTGGTAGTCCTAAGAGGAGTGAAGTCTTCTTCTGATGATATTTCCTGTGATGAAGTAACCTCCATTGGTTTATCCGTAGGGGGCGCAGTTGTGTACTTTTCAGTCTCAGCTTCTGGCTGTGCGGTCGGTTCAGCCTCTTTCTCGGTGACCGGGAGGATGGGCATAGGAACTGCCTGTTCGGTTTCTGGTACTTTTTCCCCAACTTCCTCAGGAAGGGTTGTTCCTTTAGTATCATCTACGTCACTCTTCGGCGTAGATTGTTCCTGAGGTGGTGAGGTATCGATGTCGGTGCCTAACTTAGTGTCTAATAATCCTGCTTCCGTTGGTACAACTTCTTGCGAAGATGTTGGTGCAACGGTAAAAGGTTCTATGCTGGAAACTTCCAAGGACTTTTCAGTGGTTACTGGCTCTTCGGTTTGTTTCTCTATTTCAGTTTCTGTAGGAGTTTCTTCTGGCTTTTCAAATACTTCAGTTGTTTGTGGCACAGAAATATCCTCAGGATTAGCCGTACTAGTCTCAACTTCAATCTTGTGTGTGTGTTCTTCGAGTTCTACTAAATATGGTGTAGTTTCAGAATATTCAAGTTTGGGTGCTAAAGTTTGCATATTTGGTTCTTCAGTGGCAGCATCTGGGACACTAGTGGCTATGTCTTGGGACTCTGTGACTGGAATATCTTGTTTTTCCGTCACTGGAGGCACGGGAGCATCAGTGGTGATACCTTGAGTCGTTATTGTTTCTGGGCTTTCAGTGACCTTCTCTTCTGGAATTACAGGTTTTTCAGGCACGTCAGGCTGTTCAGGTACCACAGATTCTTGCGGTTGTTCAACCGGAGACTCTGTTTGACTTTCTTCTTGAACAGGAGGTATTTCAGGAACGTTAGTTGCAGGCTTTTGTGCTTCAATCGCAGGTTGTTCGGTGGGTTGTTCTCCTGGAACTAAGACTACAGGCACATTAGTAAACGCCTCTTGCGATTCGGTGATGGGCGATGCTGGAGTCGCTGTTGAAATATCTTCTTGCTGAGGTGCTTCGGTAGTGATTTGTTGTTGTTCAGTCACATGGGATTCAGGAACCATAGTCTGTCTATCAATATCTTGCTGAACAGTGGATTCGGGTGCGCCTGTACTTATTCCTTCAGATTGTGTAACTGGAACTATTGGGATATCTTGCTCTGTTGCCGGTTCGGAGCTCGAGATTTGTGATTCAGTGACCGGTGATTCAGGGGCATTAGTGTAAACCTCTTGATCTTCTGGTTTCAAAGGTCCATCGGTACTGATATCTGGCTCGCCACTATTAAATTCTTTTTGTGTTGTCTCAATAGGAGATTCAGTAGTAACCGTTTTAACGTCTAGTTCATCAGTTTCAGGTGTTTTGGTTGCAGTTTGTTGCGACTCAGTGACTGGAGATTCTGGAATTTCGGTCTGTTGCTGAGGCTCTTCTGTTTTTACGATTTCAGGTAGTTGGGTAATAGCGTCTTCTTTCTCAATTACTATTGGACCTTCAGTCTGCCTATCTTGTTCAGACAAAGGTGCTATTGTTGTAGACAAACTGTCTTGTGGCTCTTTTTCTGGAGCCTCAGGAATATCAGTGATTTTATCATCTTCTGATTTCACGGGTTCTGTTGATTCCGTAATTGTTTCTTGGGACTGAGTTACTGGGGATTCTGGCTCATCTTGCTTGACGTTTTGTTGTTCTACAGGTGAAGTGCCGCTTTCCTGGGGTTCTGTCACGTGGGCAAGTGGAGCCTCCGTTTGGAAATCTAGATTTTCTGGTGTTTTGGTCCCAATTTCAGGTTCTTCAGTTGGTTCTTCGAATTCTGTTTGTTTCATTTCATCTTTGACTGTAGTTTGTTTGTCATCAACTTCTGGTGCCTTCGTTGCAGCTGGCTCAATGTGTTGTTCTTCAGGTACTTGGGTAGTTAATTCTTGCACTTCCACTGTAGATTTAATTTCTTCCTCTGGTATTTTAGGAGTCTCAGTTACATAATCTTGTGGTTGTGTTACTGGCACTTCTTCTTCACTAGTAGGCTGCACTGAAGGAACTTCAGCTGGCTCTTGAGATTCAGTTGCCAATATTTCCGGAATTTCTGTTTGTTTTTCTGGTTCTTGCGGTGCTACAATTTCAGGAATCTCCGTACCAGCTTTCTCTTTTTCCGTAGTTGTTACTTCTGGTACTTCTGAAGGAATATCTAGTTTTTCGGTAGCTTGAGAGACTGTTGCCGGAGATTCTGTTGCCTTTTCATCTTCTTGTACCGAATGTTCTGGGGCAATTGTAACAATTTCTTGCGTTTCTGTGACTGACGTTACAGAATCATCGGTTGAGGTGTCTGGTTCTGAGGGGAATTGAGGCAATTTAGTCTCAGAATCTGGAATGTTAGCATCTGGTGCCTCGGTTGGTTTTTCTTGGTCTTCAGGGAATGGTTCTATGGGGGCTACTGTACTAACGGTTTGTTGTTCGGGTGATACTGGAAGTTCAGATTCAACACTTTGTTCCTCTGGTACATTCGTTGGTTTTAATGTAGCCTTATCTTCAGGCGTTTCAGTAGCAACCTCTTCTATTTCAGTGGTAGGTTGCTCGGTTTTATTTTCTTCAGTTGTTTCGGGTGCCGAAGTTACAATTTCTTGTACTTCAGTAACTGGAATTTCAGAGGGCACAAGTTCTTTTTCTGTGATGGCCCCTTCACGAAGTCCATCAGTAACTGCCTGAGACACTGTTACAGGGTAAACGGAGGGTGTAGTGTGCTCTTGGTCAGCTGAAGTCGGCTCTATATCTTGGCTTTCAGTTACAAGATCTTCAGGGATGACTGTTTGCTTAACTTGCTCCTCTGTCATAGGCATTTCCGGTATTTTAGTGTAAATATCATGAGACTCAGTTGTAGCCAATTCAGGAGTTTCTGTGCTTGTGTCTTGTGATGCTGGTTTTTCAGGTGCAGCAGTAGTAATGCCTGAAGAGCCAATTTCAGGAGATTCGGTATTATCTTTGTCGTCCATAATTGGAACGTTCGGTAGCTCGGTACTTCGTTCTTGGGACTCCAAGGCAGGTTCTTTGGGAGCTTCGGTGATTATATCTTTTTCATCTGAGACTGGTACTGATGTAGTTCCTACTTCTGGTAATTTTGTGGCAAGCTCGTCTTCAATTGGCTGTTCAGTCTTCACATCAGTATCTGCTTCTGGAACTTCAGTGGCTTGTTCCGGCGTCTTAGAATCTGATGTGATTAAATCACCTTGTGATTCTGTCACTGGTGATTCGGGTTGACGTTCAGTAGCTACTGGTTCTTCTGCCATAGATTGTTCTTTCTCTTGAGATTCGGTAACCGCGGCTTCTTCAGGTAACTTAGTAACTTCAGTATCTTCAGGTTCCTTCGACGAATCGGTAGGCAACGCATCAGGCAATTCTGTGTTTATTTCTTCCTTTTCAGCCACAGGGACTTCTGGCGACTCAGAGACCTCTGGTTTGGATGGTTCTTCATCTACTTTAGAAGGTTCGGTTGTGTCCATAACAGTCGGTTCCGTGGTTTCAATTCTGGTTTCAAGCGAGGTTACCTCTAGTGGTGCATTTGTGAAAATACTTTCAGGTTCCTCTTTTTCAGTTTCAGGTACAGTAGTTGCGGTTTCTGGTTGTGATTTATCTGTAACAGGCGATTCGGTTGGTCCGTATACAGAAGGCTCAGTTTGTGATGCTTCACTGTCCTGTGATTCCGTTAAAGGAATTGCAGTAGTTTTCTCGGCTTCCTGTGACTCGGGCAACTCGGTTATTCTATAGGTTTCAGTTGTAATTTCTGGAGTCTTAGTACTGATTACTTCAGTGGCAGGTTCTTGTGAAGCGTTGTCATGAGTAGCACTGGTGGTTTCTGACATTTCCGTATCAACTTCTTGCTTCTCTGTAGCAGGTTGAGCAGTTGTATCTATCTTCACTTGTTCTGTAACTGCCGCGTCTGAGACAGTTTGTCTTTCAGTTTCAGTTTCGATCGTTTCAGGCAGTTCAGTACGTTTTTCGGTTGTTTCCATGCCTGGCACAGTGGTTTTTGGTTTATCTTCCAATTCTGGTAACTCTGTACTCAAGGGACCAATATTCGAGCTGGGTGCAGTAGTTTCTTTTTGCACACATGATTCATCAGTGCAAACTGGTGAAGGTTTATCTTCGATAACTGTGACATCCTTTTTGATACAAGTTTCGTCAGTGCATTCTGGCTGTGGTGTTTCACTTTGGTCAGTTTTCTTGCAGCCTCCATCAACACCACAGGCTTCTTCTTTTTGTTCGTCAGGTGTAGTCGTTACTTCAACCGGTACATTTTCACATTTTCCGGAACCACAATCTTGTTTTATCACTGTGCATTCTTCTCCTTCGCAACTTGGCTTAGTTATGTCAGGAGAGCTCTTGCAATCATCTGGATTTGCACAGCCTGGTGGGTTATCTTTTACGTGCTCGGTAGGTTCTTTCACAGGTGTGGTATCAGCACAGTTTGGTCCTTCACAAGTTTCCTGAGGGAAAACAGCGCAAGGTTCATTTTTACCGCAATGCTTTCTTGTAGGCAATTGGCAGCTCTCTCCAGTGCAATCTTTGGGAGGAGAAGAGCATTCCCCACCAGAACATACTACAGGTTGAATAACATCTTCTTCTTTAGTTGGAGTCAAAACTGGTATCGGTTCCCCTGAACATCCTGCTGCACCACATTCCTCAGTATCCACTTTGTCGGTTTCAATGGAACAATCTCCTGATGTACATTGTGGAGAAACTGACGTGGTCGGCGTAGCTTCATCTCGTTTATTGCATAGTTCACCATCACAATCACCTTGAATAATAGGAAGTTCAGTTCCAGACATCTGGCTGTGCGGTTTTAGTGGTGGCGTGTCCTTGACCGGCTTGCAGGTGTAATAGGGGCAACAGGTCTCTTCTGATTCATAAACAGCTTGACAATCACCCATATTTTCAGGCGGAGGTGAGCACATAAGTTCTTCACATTTCACAATGCTGCTCACACATCTACAACTAGATTGACACTTGTGACTGGTTGGAATGGCGCTGTCGTTGTTGTAAGTTATTCCATCAATCAGGCAATTACCTTCACCAGGAATTATGCCGGGAGTTAAGATAGCCGGTCCCTCTTCATGTATCTCATTCTCTAGAGGATTTATTGAGGTTGTCTCAGGTATATCAAGTTTGCTTGTAGTTGTAGTTTGTAATTCTTCAATTGCAGGTTGCGCAGTGGTATACATATCTGGATCCTTTATTTTATTTTCAGATGTGGTATATTCTTGCACGGTCTCCGTGGTTGCTTCTTCTGGTTTCACAGTCTCTGCTACGGCAGGCACGTCAGGAAGTTGAACTGTAGTAGATTTTGATTCCTTTTCATCGAATGGAATAGAGGTTTGAATATCGAGTTCTTCCTTTTCTGTTGTTGGGGAAATAGTTTCACCTTGTTTATCAATTATTGCATTTTCTGGTTGCTTACTTGTGACACTCTCAGCAGGAGTGACTGTAACTTCCTTGTCTTCAACTATCAATGCTGGTTCAGTAGTAGCTGTTTGTGCTTCGGTGGTTACAATTGAACTTTCTGTGAACACCGATGTGTAGGTTTCTTGGGTAGTTGACGATGGTTGTTCTCCTTGTTTGTCTTCAGAAGGAATTTCTGTCTTTTGTTCAATTGCTGGTGAACTTTCTTCACTCGCCTTTATAGTTACAGGAGCTTCGGAGGAAGGTACATCAAATATTGATGGAAGTGTCGTGTCGTCACTTGGTACGGTATTTTCTCCTTTGTCTGGTTCTGTAGTAGGTTGTTCAGTATAAGCGGTTGGAGGTTCCGTACTGCTTGGGATATACAGTGAAGATTCTTTAGCAGTAGTGGCTTCACTTTCCTCGTCACTGACTGAAGAGGTGGCTTCTTCGATCGGAACTGACGTAACATCAGCATCAGATGGTTTTTCGGTTCCCTCTTCCTCTCCACTACCCTCAGTCTCATGTTCCAAGAACGGTGATTCA
Source organism: Zelleria hepariella (assembly GCA_949319315.1). Taxonomy (NCBI): domain Eukaryota; kingdom Metazoa; phylum Arthropoda; class Insecta; order Lepidoptera; family Yponomeutidae; genus Zelleria; species Zelleria hepariella. The sequence goes on from OX439384.1 coordinate 15,560,965, forward strand.
GTGAAAAGTTCATCAGGTTCGTTTCTATAACCACTGCCTTCAACACTAGTTCTTCTCGGTGGCACAAAAGTAGTTGGTTCTTCGGAAGATGCATCACTTGATGCTTGGCTTGCCTTTTCAGTAGTTGCTTCACTTGCAGCTTGAGTTGCTGCTTCGGTACCAGCTTCAGTTGCTTTTTCAGTTGCAATTTCAGTTGCTGCTTCAGTCACTCTTTCAGTGGCTGCATCAGTAGCTGCTTGTGTTGCATATTCAGTGGCAGTTTCACTAGCGCTTTCAGTTGCTGCTTCGCTAGCACTTTCACTTGCTGCTTCACCCGAACCTTCAGTTGCTGCATCACTAGCAGCTTCTGCTGCTGCTTTAGTGAATGTTTCAGTTGCTGCTTGAGTTGTTACTTCCATTGCAGCTTCTGTCGTGGTTTGTTCAGGTAATTCAGTTGCTGATTCTTTTGGTCCTTCAAGTTCTTCCTCTTCCGGTTTTTCAGTGACTAATTCTTTCTGTACTTCGGTTGTTTCTTCAACTGGTATCTTCGTCGTTAATTCTTTAGGTACTTCAGTTGCTGCTTCTTTTTCTTCTTTAGTCACATCGTCTAATGGAATTTCGGTTATTGCTTCTTTCTGTGCTTCCGTCATTGATTCCGTCGGTACCTCAGTCGGAAGTTCAGTCGGTGCTTCAGTTGGAAGTTCAGTCGGTGCTTCATCGCCTTCGCAAATATATGTATCAGGGCAACATTGACCTTCTCGTGGTGCCAGAGACGTGCAGTTCTTGCCTTCATTTTCCATTGGTGTACCGCATTCTTGAACGACACACACAATATCCCCCTTCATACAATAGCAATGTTCACAGGCCTTCTCAGTCTTTATGAGCGCGCCATCTGGGAATATTTGATCATCGTGCACGCATTCTTGAGGGATTTGTGTCACTGATGCCATAGTCGTAGTCGTCAGCAGGAATCCTGGTGTTGGACGCACCGTCGTAGTCATATCATCCAACATTGGCACTTCGTCGTCTTGATGATCTAAAAAAAAACATTGTGTTTTATCTTCCATGTATAGTAATAATATAATTTAAAACTATTTACTGTTGTTATTGTAACGCGTTAAATTAGATTAGAAGCATACACTACACTTACCGCAAGAGTATCGGATTGGACAGCAGACTTCTTTGTGGTAGATGGGCGTGCATCCGTCGACGTGCAGTGTACATTCTTGCATGACACAAGTCGTCATATTGCGAATGCAATAACAGTGCTCGCACGGCTTGTTCGGTGACGGCGGCACCTTTGCGCCTTCGGAGAAATATTTTCCGTTGATGCTGCAGCCGTATTTGTCCAGACGACCGACTCCAGTTGTGCCGTACTCAGCAGGAGACGTGGTTGGCGTCGAAGTGAGCAAGTCAACTGGAACTGGAAACAAATTAGCTATGAAATCCACATTCAAAACATTTTATTATGACTATACTCTGACATAAACACTACAGGACCTCAAGTTTATAAGGTTGTAAGAAAAAAGCTTTTCGAGCAAAGGGCTATTTTGCTCCGTGAGCTATAGACCTCGCGAGTCTGTCAAGTCTGCGAAATGTTAAGTGGGGGCGCTGTCGAGCCGCTCTGAGTTTGGTTCAACGCGGGACTCGACCTTCGGCCTGGTGACACGGAGCTGAAATTCCTACAGCTCGGCCTTCGTCCATTCGGATTTCGGATTGAGGTGTCTGATGGGAGCGTTCAGCCTTCGGCCTCACAAACTTTCGCCTAAAAAGAGTAAAAATCCCATACAATTTGTACTAATAAGCGTCATTTATACAGAAGATAATTGCATAAAAAATTGGTCACTTTTGACTGTTATATCTCGGTCGCCATATTGAAAATTCACGATATCGTAATTTTCTGGTATACTACGGTATCTCGTGTCTTCATCGACGATATATCAGTAGCGCAATCTCATTCCCCCATGTCCCGAGCTTTTTTCCGAAAATCAGTTTTCCACAAAACGAAAATTTCAATGATTAAAGAAAATTTTAAAATTTCGGACATATTCAATTTATTTTTTTAATAAAAGTAATTGTTTATTTCTATTCTAAGTTTGAGCGAAATCGGACGCTGTAAACAACAAAGTTCGACATTACTTTCGACGTTTGCGAGTGAATCTACAAAATTGAATCGACAAAAAAACCATATAATTATCAAATCTGCTCACAAAATTTCACAAGAATCGGTTGATTAATGCGACAGATTAGAGTAGAGTAGGTACAGATATTCGCCGGACAGCAGAAAGCATTTTTGCCTAAGCTGAAACGTCTCACTCGCTCACTTCTTCGTTAGCCCTGTCTAGACTAGGCTGTTAGTATTGAATCACACTGCAATTCGGAAGGCAAAGTTTTTTGTTCGAAAGTCCGTTATTGGCTTAATATTATCTTTAAACAATATTGAGAAACTAATTTAAATATTTTTTTTATTTTTGTCCAGTAGTTTTGTTTTTATGCGCTAAAATGTTTTGTTCCTATGACCGCCAACAGTATGCAGACCGTCGCGTGACGTCATAAAACCGTATCTTTGAAACGTTGTAAAATCCAAACTACTGAACCAAAATAAAAAATATTGAAATTAGTTTCGCAATATTGTCTAAAGATAAGATTAAGCCAATAACGGACTTTCGAACAAAAAACTTTGCCTTCCGAATTCTCGAAATAACAGCACTCGTTCGTCACACTATGCTTGAAAAATTGCGTCGAGAGTAGTTCGTCAGCATTAATTAAAATCATTACCGTCTGGGCACGTGACGATCGGACAGCATTGGTCCGCGCGCTTCTCCACAGTGCAGTCCTGACCGATGGGCTTGGTGAAGGGGCAGACGCGTAGGTAGCACATCAGCATCCGATTGTGGCAGGTGCAGTTGAGACAAGGCTCGTTCGTCATGATTCGGTCCCCCTCCCCGTAGTGTTGGAAGTTGTAGTAACATCCCTCCGCGGAATCTGGAACCGAGAGAGTTCATCTATCAGCCTTGTGTTTGGTCGTATCACAAATCTCCACGTGCGAAAGTAAATCTATTCGTCACGCTACAAGCGTTCGATGATTTGACAACACCTTTAAATGATAAAAATAAATAAGAAGGCCCTAGCGAACAGGGTCAATTCGATGAAAAATAAAACATGAGAATTTAAATTGGGAACTCACCGGCATCGTATAAGTCTAGTGCTGTTTGGTTGCTAGCCGTAGGTGCTGTAAAGGAATATTTGAAACTATTAGTAATTGAGAAAAAAATTAAGATTTTAATACATATGTACACAAAAGTATAAATATCAATCGAATTCAATGTAAATCCTTTCAGTTACTACGAGATTGTACCTATGTTTTTTATAGTGAGGCAAATAAATTATAAAACAATGATTAGAATCTAAAACTCATTAAATGCAGTATTATTTTCTTGTACAATAGTTTTCTATTATATTCTATTCTATTGTCACAAATTGGCAAAATACCTCTCAAAATCAGTTTAGTAGTTACATAGTGCCTATAATATACCTAGATAGGTAATCTAGGTGTATTAGTAGGTTAGCAGATTTCAAGTGACTTGGTAACTATAGGGAAAGACTGTTGAAGACAATCAAAAGATAATGGTTGTTTTTAGACGTCTGAAAACTTGTATGTCATCCTTATCACCGTGAGTCGTGTGACGGTGGTAATGCATGCAAAATTAGGCAAAGCCTCTACCTGCGCGTGCAAGTCTACGTCAGAAGTTGTGCAATATGAGGAAAAAATATTTATCAGGTTATACGCTAAAAAAGTCACCCCTTTAGAAATGGTGGAAATTTACAAAATAATTCAACTTGTACTCGACGCATTGATGCTATTATTATGAGTATAGGTTTAGCTTTGTAGTAAATATTTTTAATTACCTAATCCTTACAATGGATAGGTACTGTTTTATAAATAAAATTTAAGTTCATAGAAATTAATAATAATAATAGTTAGTACAACATTAATGGTACCTAGGTACTTATTAGTAAAACAAGTAGGTAATAATCGTTCCTTTGTGTTTGGCTAGAATGTTTTGTTTTGTTTGTATGCGAGCTCTTATGAAGACATAAACGCATATGGCATATAGATAATATTAAAAATAATTATTGTTCTGGTTATTGGCACTGTGCTTTTGCTTCTGCCGTGCTTTAGTGTAATGATAATGATAGAGATTCTCAGAAATAAACAAAAGACAAGTGTCGTTGTTTATGGGCTATTCGTCAAATCTCAGCTCGACAGGAAATTAGCTGCAAATCGTTTACAAGAGCAATCAGTCACCCAACGCTGGCCGTTTTACACATCCGTTTAATTGTGTAATTAGTGAAGGCTCAATAGCCTATGCCAATGCCAATGCTCAATGGCCAATGCGCGGCGTCAAATGTGTAATTAAAATAACGGCGAGCGTTACTTCGGAACCTAACTTTACAACCGAATGGCACACAATAATAACTTCAGAAGATTAACTTAGAGCCATTTAGAGTCAATAATCAAAAGTGAAGTTAGAATGCTACGCTGCAGGGCCCGGTGTATTTTGCTATCCTGCGCCTCTATTGTCTAAAAATTCCACTCAACCTACGAGCGTCAGAACACTCGAAAATAGCCCTTATTGAACAATCCTTTTTTTGACATTTAAAAACCGTTATTTTTACGGTGGATATTTTAGATAATACAGGGGCTGAAGGCATTTTTACAATAGGGTTACAATATGTACTTGGGAATCTGTATAGTAAACTTAGGGCTTTACATATTTTTATCCTAGCATGTAAGATGTAGGGCTTTAATTATTTTTATCTAAGCATGTAAGATGCATGTTACAGCATGACACCTCTCATCACATTAGTTGGGTGAAGAGGCCACTCAGATGCTGCATGCCTGGGACATGCAGAGGACTAGGCCAAATTAGCTTAGAGGATGGTGTAGTTGCTAGGCTAGCCTATTCAATGTAACAGCTAAGTTACAGGTCGCGTCAAAAATCAAGTTTTTCAGGGGGCAAAACAGGTATCAGCTATACAGTGAAAATGTGCGCAAAGCGCGGCGAGGCAACTTCAGAGGAACCCAGATGTTTGATGCGACCTATGTATACAGGGGAAAGTCAAAAATTTTACAGTTTTTTAAATTTTTTTAGGCAAACTCAGCGATTTTAGTTTTATGACGATAAAATGGTATTCTTTTGATTATTCTAAACAATAGGGCAACAATAACTAGTGGTTCGCCCCGAACTTCGAACTCGCGACCACATATCTCAGCAAACCCTCGACTGATTTGGCTCATGTTCGAACTTAAAAATTCTCTTTACCTCCTTTACCCGTCTACCAAATTTCATGGAGATCCGACTAAATTTACTCAAGTTATCATCGAACGAACATTCATACATTCATACAAACACCGGATTGTTCCAGTAGACTCGGAGAACTTCGCTCGCTTCGCTCGCTCGTTCAATTGACACTTTCGCGGACACGCGTATCCTATAGCATACGTGGAAATAAAAATAACACAAATACACGTGTCCGCGAAAGTGTTAAGCTGATTTGTTTTTCTGGTCGATAAACCCACTGCCCAAAAACTAGAAGTTCGAGTAAATAGCATAATCAGCTGAATTATTGTTGTTTTGTTGCTTAGAATAATACTAGTGGTTCGCCCCGAACTGTGAACTCGCGACCTATAAACTTAACAACCCGATATCTCGGCAACCCCTCGACCGATTTAGCTCATGTTTGAACTTAAAAATTCTTTTAATTTCATTTACCCGCCTACCAAATTTCATAACGATCCGACCAAATTTACTCAAGTTATCGTCGAACGAACATTCATACATACAAACATACAAACATACATACATACATACATACATACATACATACAAACGCCGGATTGTTCCAGTAGACTCGGAGAACTTCGCTCGCTTCGCTCGCTCGTTCAATAAAAACAAAACTATTTATTGTGGTGAAGCAAAAATCGTTGAACAAAAATTGCTCAGTTTAGCTACAAAACTGTGAAAATTGTGCATTTCGCGCCGACGTGTTCATACCACTAGTACCACTAGATTATTGGCTCTAGATATGTTACATCGATTCACTCTAGGCAGTTTGAGTTAGCTTTCTGTTATAAACCTTCCTATTCACAGTCATACCTTAATGCTCGCGGGACGTGTGTTGTGTACGGCGATACAGTGATTGCTCGATGTTACGCCGTAAATACAGAGATAGGTACTTATACCGTTTAGCCTGCGGTTAAGCCCGAGGTTTTATTGTTTGTCTGTCTGTGGGTAGGTATCTGCCGCCAAACAATGAGTGCGCTACAGAGCGCTGCGTGTGCGGCGCGAATCTCCAGAGCTGTTACTGAGCCACGACCTTTTATTATAAACAGGGCTCAATGAAATAAGACAAGTGCCAGAAAGAAGATAGATTTCACAGAAATGCCTTTTAAAGTGTAATTCAGCGGAAGATTCCTACCATAAAGGTGGTAATGGGTTAGTAAATGTCCCGGCAAGCGGTCGCTGATGGAGCGAGTGGTCGCGGCGTACGTAGGTCCGGGCACCTAACGGTCGCCAGGAATGCCGTTGGCGGCCAGTTTTCGCAATATTTTCAATTCAATGTTTTCTTCGACTCACACGAGGCGAATCGATCATAAAATGAATCACAAACACCACTAGCGGTAAATAAAAACGACTGGTATTTTATTATAGGCATTATTGTATAAATAAAAGAAAGCAGCCTTACATAGTAGTGGTCATAAATATCAAATTTAAAACGTATTGGTGTACTAATCATGTTTACGGTGCACCTCCCAACACCGAAGCATTGCATATTAACATTGCTCGTGGACGATGACGTAGGTTTATCACCACGCATACGTCTATCATAATAATGTGACTTGTACCACTACGTAAATAAGTGTGACCTTAAACATTGCTTTGCATTCGCCAAGAAACAAAAACTGTTTAATTCAAAATCGTGCGCTTAGAAACATGGTCCGAGGCAATCGAAGCGAGGAGACAGCTTGAATTCAAAATTTGCACTGCATTAATATGGATTGCTGTTTCAATGAATGAATGTCACCGTGGTCGCCATGCGTGATGAAGTTCACACGGGTATAGACCTGACTTACCATTGTAGGCCGCATTTAAATATACTTCCTATGTAACATAAATTCAACACGAATTCTTTGAAGTGACCGTGCTGAGGATACTAACTATCGGCAGGACCAAAATAGCAACAAATAATTAAACATGCATCTGTAAAATGTCCATGCAAAATTGTATACAGTTAGGTACAGTCGGCCACAGTCTCAGATACCCCTTTTTGTTCGATTGGCGCCCTTATACCGCGCGCGGTGCGAGCTGCCATGGGGTATCTGTGATTGTGGCCGACCGTACTGCATCGCTTCTCTTTTACTTGAAGCAGCTCAACAAATGGCAAGCTTTTAGCTTCTCCTAATAACTAGGTTTAAGTGTGCCAGGTTACTAAAACGATCCATCAAAGTAGACTTGGCAGTTAAAACTTTCACTAGTTAATTGGTTTTCACTTATTTCCATCAAAAAAATACAATGTAGGAATTTAGTTCACTGATTTATGAGTACGTATTAAATGAAGCTACTACAATGTGAGACCTTGAGAAACGATATAAAATACTACCGTTAGCATAAACTTGAACTTGTAAACTATGAATAAATAAAATCTGACCTATCAAATACTTAATAGTAAAAAATATGTCATTATCATAAAGAAAACGGTCCAGTGAAATTTATGCAAAACCTTTAGTTTAGATGAATAACTGTAAAACCTGTTAAACGTGGAATTATTTATATCGCTATATTTCAACTATTACATCCTGTCGGTATTTTATTGTCCTTATCATTAATGTCAGTCACCTCTATCTAAACTCGACTTCTCAACAAAATTTCGCTTAGAGCCTTCATGTAGAGCTATAATAAGTAGCTTTTCATTAATTGCTAGGTACCTAGTTACTTGATTTGTTTGGTAAGGGAGAATAAATCTTGAATGTTCTTGAATAAATAGGGATTAAATAATACTAAAGTTTTATTAATTTGATTCTCTCCTTACACGGAATATTTTATATTAGTATTTGAACTTTGACCAGATTAGAGAGCTCGCCAATTTATAACAATGTCTTTGAATAAAATTTTACGAAATTGCTTGTTCTTGATAGATATTATAATGTCAACGGAACCGGCATATTCCGTAAGGATTACGAGGCTGTTCTGTTAGCTATTAACGAGATTTTCGATGATATCACGATAGTATGTGAATGCATAATTGGAAATTAAGGAACCAATTATGCAGTGAAGAGTGGTGTAGAGCATAGAGCATGATACAATCAAACTTTAGGAGCTTGTTAAATCCCTAAAAACTTTTATTTATGAAATATTAAACAAAACAGCAGTTTCATAAAAAAATTACTACTGCATCAAATGTTTGAATTATCGATTTATTATAAAGATATTTATAAGGTTAAAAAATTCGCTCGGGACAGGATTTGAACTCGCAACCTCTCGAATATTTATAAAGTTCCCTAGCATGGGTTAGTGCTTTAGAAAATACAAAAAGTGGTTATCGATTTATTCCCAACACCTGTGGCCAGGGATAAATACTTGAATCTTGAGCCAGGGGCATACATTTGAAAAACTATTACCGGGTACGTTTGATAGATAGATATTGAGATTGAGGGTGGTGCATTGAGATTTTTAAACCTTATTAGAGACCTATCTCTAATAAGGATCTCTCTCTCTCTTTCTCTATGGACACCGATTTTGAGGAAATAGAAATCTTCATTATATATTTTTTTAATCCAATAGTTACACAAGCCGGGAATTCAAATTTGTCATTTAAAAAAATTTATACTTTGTATAGTACCTAACACCACGAACGTTACCTACCTACAACTTGTTTTCCCAGCGTCCCTGGTATAGTTCTCGCCAAACATCTAATCTAATCGCTCTGAAGTTGCCGCGCTACGCATTGCGCAGGTTTTCAATGTGTGCAATAGTGTGGATAAACTCACCCGCAGTAGCGCACGCGAAGAACGCGGCCAGCGCAAGCAGCGCCCCCGCTGCGCGCCGCCGATCCATCTGCCGGAGCCCTCCTGCGACAGACAAACAAACAAAATCACACTCCCGCACACTCATTCGCCTCGCTTACCTCCACCCAACCCTGTTAGAGATAAAGGCCAAAACAATAAAAACGAATCCGCACCGCATTGCTCCTCGGCTCTCCATTTACCGCAAAGTTCGTTGAACGTAGCGCCGGCATAATGGAGTAAACTTTTTGAGTAGATAAAAAATATATCCGCGTCAGGTGCGCGGCTCGACCCCGAAAGTTAGCCCGAAGTTGGACCGCAATTTGTTTGGTGCGTCCGAGGGGATGAAAGTTTACAAGTATTGGAATTGTAGGTAAATCGGCCCTTGACAAAGACACGTCCTGTGGGATGGGGCCGCGCGCGGCGCATGGGCCGGACTGAGCTGTCGGGCCGGGCCGGGCGCGCGCGTCGGAGTGCAAGTATATTAGTAAACTATGATGGCGACGGATGAAGGGGCGCGCTCGCCCCGCACCCTGCCGCCGCCGCCGCCCCCACAGGACCCACCAATAACCCATCACACATTTTTTTTCGACGTATCTATGTCGGTGATCCTCAGACAGATCCTCAGACCTAAAGATATTGCTATTGTGTCAAGGGTGCTTTGCAAATTTACTTCTGAAGAGTTATTGGTTTTGTTTGAATAACATATGAAGGTAATAAAAGTAGGCTGTAAATATTATGTTGTAGGCATTGGTTCTCCAATGATAAACTAAATAAATATAACTTCGTCAAGAGCCAATTTGCAACACAACAAGCGCCCATCGTAAGACTACAGAGACTTGCTTCACATGACAGAGTGTTGGTGACGAACGGACCCTTTGTTAGCTGGGCGGCGCGATCGTAAATGATGATACATATTGTATGTTTGTTTGTAGGTATAGAGTGCCGGGGAAAACAATAAAACCCGAGGTCCCGCCGCCGCCGCCGCCGAGCGCGGCTGCCCACGTCGCGCGCGGAGCGTTCCCGCCTGGATCCCGCGCGGACGGAACGCGGAAACGTGAGGTTTGTGGAAAAACATATTTAACTTTGAGTGAATAGGAACTTTAACTGTCCATTCAGCGACCGGCCCAACGAGCCTATTGAAAACAATGTAGACATGAAAGAAAATTTTCTTTGAATTACAACTCACACATGCCTCTTACAAAGTTCTGCGGTCGGCTCCCACGGGTAAGTATGCACTTTAGTGCGCTTCAAATAATTTATAATGCAGCTGAATGAATTGCACTAGAAATTTATGCATTGCGTTGCGTACCATTTCTAGTGCTTTGCATAATAGTTTGCAATTAAAAAGCTATTTGTTTCCATCCAGCAGATAATGATAACGAGTTATAGTACGATGATAAATAGTATGCTACACGCAAGCATCCGGGTTTACAGGCTGTCTTTACTCTACCCCGAGATAAGTAGCTAACTTATATTTATGGTCCATCAATACGGCAAGAGTCAATAACTGCGGAGCAAATTATTGTAGCTCGTATAACCCACGCGTTACCGTGGGAACGGATCCGCTCGCACCCGTTGTTCTGCACACACGCTCGTCTACATATATACTACACTACATGCACTTTATATTAACAACCATCCGCCGCGGCACACGCACTTCCCTCGCAGCCTCCCTCCCCACACACCTCTGGGCTCTGACAACGGCACCGGGAAACTTTTCGCGTCTCTTTTCTTTTATTTTTCTTGTTTAGTCGTTCCGCTACGTGGACCACAAGAAGGTAATTTACAATAATTACTTAAACTTCTGGCGACAAAATAGAGTAGCGTGGATAAACAAACATGCCACTATACTTTGATATAGACACCGAATATCATCCTTCTGCAGTAAATCGTCTCAATTAGAATACTTATAGCTAAAGGTGTGGTTGTGTCGCTCCCCGCAAGGGTTCCCGTCTAGACGCTCTCGAACCCGCGAGGGTGAGGGTGCCGACATCTCACAACTATTCTATTTGCTCTACTAAAAATATCACCTGCACTAGACGTTAAGGGTCATCCAGGATTTCTTGACGACGACCTCAACGGGGGGCGTTTTTGTACGTAACGTAATTGATTTAGGGATGAGGGGTTCGAAACCATAAACTGACTGAAAACCACAAATACTGATATTTGCGGATAAGTTGTTGCTGGTTTTTATTTTCTGCAAATATAAGCTTACGGGACCTTAATACTAAAGGTACCATTTTGTGTAAATAAATTGGCATAAAACTAGAGCAGTATAATGTTGCGATGGTAGTTGTTCTGTGTAGCACCCGCACACAATACGAACCCACTTCTCAAGCCTAATTTGGCATACCGTTTTTTCCCAACTGAATTGCCGTCAGAGAAACGGTTAATCCGATTAAATTAAACGAAAAACGAGACGCATGCGAAAGAAACTACACAAATGTGTAGCGCTCTTAATTTCCAAACGAGATGGGAGGTAACTGTAGATGAGCGCTGGCTGTGTCATTGTCACGATTTTAATCTGGGGACTCAGCAGTATGAGCTCGTTAAACTAACTACTTAGTAGCATAATTTTCATTAGATGTTTTTTTTTCTTGACCTGACAAGTTGTTATCCCCTTGACTGGTAAGAGCGCCTTTTAGTGGTCCAAAAACGTTAGGTTAGGTTACGCTTTTGTCGTTCCGCCACCACGGGGGATAAGTACCTCTATAGTTGATAGGAACCGAATGACAGTTGTGCACATATCGGTCGCGGGTGGCGAGGCCGTCAGGCAGGCAACATTGCACAACATATTTTTGGTACATACCACAGGTATTTCTACCCTACAACCGCAGGAAGCATGCATTGACATGACATTAAGGGTAGACGATAGCATTCGGTGGCGGGAAATTCAAAATTTTCACAGACTTTTACATTTTGTAGCTAAACTGAACTATTTTTGTTCAGCGAATTTTCGTTCGCGAGAATAAAACCGTATTCTTTTTATTATTGTAAACAACAGAAACCACAATAATTCAGCCGATTATGTGTTCTGGTCTACGAAGCAGTGGTACTGCCCAAAAAACTTGTCGTAGACCAGAACACATAATCGGCTGAATTATTGTTGTTCTGTTGTTTACAATAATGAAAAGAATACGGTTTTATTCTCGCGAACGAAAAATCGCTGAACAAAAATAGCTCAGTTTAGCTACAAAATGTAAAAAACTGTGAACATTTTATTTCCCGCACACTTCTATCTTCCAGCCTTAATAAAAAAATACTTAGTGCTACTTTTATGTGTGGACATTGAACAACCGTTCTAAGGCCAAGCACAGCTTATAAGCTTTCAATTGTTGGAAGATTCAAACGTGTTAAAATTACTCGCGATATTCACACATAGGGGGTTACAATGACTACTCTCGCCTCTACATTTTACCCGTGACCACGGCAACTGTAACACTGTAGAGACATCGGCATAAATAATGTTCTTAATTAATTTTAAACCGCCAATGATTTGGCTAGCTCCGTACGCATCGACCTTGTTCTCCTGTGAACTAGGCCGATTAGCTGAGAGGATGGTATCTTTAGTGCTGTTTGGAAGCCTCTATCGTCCACTGCAGTGTCCGAGTGGTCGCATCTAACATACCTGATATTTAAAGATAAGTTTTACCTATAAGTTTAACTAAAATAACTCCGTTACGTTACAACCCGTTTCAAACCATAAAAAGTAGTTAGGTGTATATTTTTTAAACAAAAAAAAAGTATGTAATAGCCAGTTTTCAACTGACAGTTAAAAGCTGAATTCAAAGCCCTTGGTAGATGGCGCTCATAGGCTTGGCCATACAAGGATCGGGATGTGGCTGTCATGTTTCGCTTACAAAGATTAATAATATCTTCAGAAAAAGCGAAATTTGACAGCCGTGAAAACGGCTCATTGTAAAAGTGCTCGATCTAGACCATACTGTCCGAACGAGACCAGTGAGTATTCTTACCTTCTCTATATTCGCTAGCATTGTTCGTGAGATTGGTCGGCAAGTCGGCAGAGGCGGTATGTGGGCACAGGTTCTCACGTATAGTTAGAGAGCTGGTGACCAATCGAGATATTTTTTCGTACAAGGCTAGGAGTTGGTAGGCTGACAGAGTAGACTTCGCTGAGTCTGGGAAAAATATTTTTTTTGGCACAGTCGCGGTTGAAAGTTAGATTTTTTCGACTTTGAAAGTTTAAATGTATGGGTTCAGTATATTTTTTTTGTCGTACAAGGCTAGAAACTTCTAGGTTAGTGGTTGAGACTCCGTTGAACAAGAAAATATTTGTTTTTTTGGCCGAGCGTGGTTGAAAGTTTGATTTTTAAAACCCAAAAATTCACACTTTCTAGGTTATAAAAAACAATATTTCTACCGCGTTTCGCTAGTAATAAATAGTGATTTCGTGATCAGCGGAGACTAAAAAGGCAGCCTAAAAACTCCCAGCCTTGTAGACAAAAAAGAAATGACTCAACCCATACATTTAAACTTTCAAAGTCGAAAAAATCTAACTTTCAACCGCGACCGGACCAAAAAAATATTTTTCCCAGATTCAACGAAGTCTACTCTATCAGCCTACTAACTCCCAGCCTTGTACGAAAAAATATCTCGATTGGTCACCAGCTCTCCAACTAGTATGACGGGTTGGCTGGTTGCCCCGGGGGCCCGGGCGGGCGGCGCGCTAGATGCGCGCGATGACCAGCGGGTCAGTCGGCAGGAGGGCACTCAGTCGCGGCTTCAAACGCGCGATCGAGGCCGGCGCCGACTGCTGCTAATCTCCCTATAATCTCGCGCGGATCAAAGGTGTCAGCTTCAAATGTATGAGGTCTCTTTTGATCTGCTGGCCTGTCTATTTAGCGTGCCTCACGGGCGGGTCGTGACATTGACTTATTGACTTTAGACAGCAATTTGATCATAGGTTTTCTTGGAAGTTTTCTGCAAACAACTTATTCGGGATTAGGATTCCGTCATGTGTGCATTGCGTGTGAGCTTTCGCTGTGCGGCACGTTCTGCGCGGGCGCACACGTTTGCACAACGCGCTCACGTACGCATGTCGCGATTATCGAGCGTCGTAAATTACAAGTGATTAGCATAGGCGTCGTGGACATGGCGTCTGGTGCTCGTTATTAGGTTCGGCTACAAGCCACATCGACGTCGCCGCTGCATCGTTATTAGCCGATAATTGTCACCGCAGTGTTAGCGGTCGATTAACGGAGCCGCTTGTGTTCCGGCACATATTAAGCAGTAGTGTACACTTCCATACCCAGAGCTCGGGACCGTGGCCCACACGCTCCACTTGTTGTTACGTCATCCATCACGCATCGAGGACAAAGCTCGCGAATAATCGGGCGTATCGCATCGCAGTATCATCGTTAATGGAAGGCCTGCGGCAGGCAGGAGCACTAATGCGGAGGAATAAGTAATTACCGTCGGATGTGAAGGGTGCGACAATTTCGTTTACGTCGCGCGAGGAAGGGCGGACGGCGGCGGCGGCGGCGGCGGCGGCGGGCGGCGCGGCGCTCTGTGACACTCGCGCGGAAGTAACTCTACAAGGCAGATTCATATTCCGAAGGGAAATGGGATGTAAGACAAATATTATTTTCGCCGCGAGACAGTTCATTGACCCATGTGCAAAATTTGTGTCAGGCTTTGATGTAGGTAATACTTAAGTAAAGCTATCTAGACTATCTCATCAAATAACAGTACCGCACATTAGGATTTTTTAAAGCTTTCATTGTCTTATCACAGTGAATGCATCTGTGCCGTATTTTGAGTGTGGTTTTAGTACGTTTCATTTTATTCAAATTACTTTGTCATATAAATAATCATGTTATCATGATTCACGATCAGAGATGGGCACGTACCCGGGTATATACCCACCTGTGGGTATTTACCCGATATGTACCCGGTAAATACCCGTATGCACCCATTTGCTGGGTACATTCAATTTGTGATTTCAAGTATAATGAAAATTATTAAAATGAATAACAAAGTATGCCAATCAGTTCTAAACCATGTTCCCTACGCAAAGTACGTCTTAGTAATTTTTCGTTGAACGCATATTTACAAAGTTATGCATGTTTTTGTGATTTCTTTGTATGAAAACGAATATTCATAAGGACATTTGTCTTATATTTTTATAGAATTAACAACCGGTATATTTAAAAAGTACTTTGTCATACTTTGAATGACTAATATAATAGTTTTTAATATGAATTTAACAATAATTATTATTGATTAGGAACCAAGTGTCAAAAATTCATATTTACATTGAAACGGTATACAATACACTGATGAAGTCAGGTCATTTCGGTCTAATTAAAATGCGAAGACGGGTTAAGTGTTGCAAATAACAAAAATGTATATAATCATAAAGTATGGTTTTATGTTTGTTCTTCCCGAACTAAGAATAACTAAAACTTATTAAATTCGTTTATTTTATTTTGCAAATGGCATTGTGCTCAAAATGCTATACGGTGAAATGTGAGTCGTCCAGCCACCTCAATACGTCCGAGTCGGTCTCATCGACACCGCCGCCTTGGATGGCGAACAGCGGGTAGGCGTAGTTGATATGGGACATCGTCTGACCACGCCCGCACACGCATCTAGGGTCCGACCCACAGTTACATTTTGTGTATTTAGCTCCGCACACCTTCTCCGTAAGACCCGGAATCTATTTATTTGAGCCCAGTGCTTTCTGGAAAGATGGAAACCTGGCACACGGATATCTGGCTCGGACTCGAGATGCTTGTTAGCCAGGCCCACAGATGTCCACTGATCCCGCCATTTTCCATAAGCGTTCTGTCATCCTGCAAGAGTTCGTGGGCCTGCATGGCATGGCAAAAGACCTCTCTGATGGAAGGCGAAGATCACTGCGGGTTACCTGAAAATAAGGTACTAGTGGTAGGTGCGGCATATGGTTGATCTTATCATAGTCCATTCTGATCATTAATTCTCTTCACAGACGTGACGGGAATATGTAGGAAATGACGGGAAGCCAATTGGTTTTTGTGGGTCTGACGGTTCCGGATATGTTCCTAATGGCGCTGTTCAGTTCAACGTCAATTAGGTCAATATGATAGCCGGCCTACACTGGCTTCGGCCGCACTATGGACAAGGGCTAGTGTTGATATGCGCAGTGTATCCGCTTTGCAGCCCCATGTTATCACTGCCAGTTTCCGTATCAGGTTGCAGCTGTTTGATACCATTTTCTTTACTTTCTTGAGGGGGGCTTTAAAAGTGGGAGTTCTATCTTGAGTTACACCAAGATAGCCTGGGTTAGGGTCGTGCTTCATTGCAGAAACTGCGTTTAACACCTTCACTTACTAGCTTGCCTATTGTTGAGGTAAAAGGAGCAGCTCACAGTTTTACATGGGTTAGGTTTAAGTCCCCAGTCGATAAAATAGCGCCCAAACTTTGCAACGGCTTCCTGAACCAGTGTTGTCGCTTTGTCCATTGTCGAAGCTTGTGCTGTGATGGCAATTTCGTCGCCTACATAAATTATCCCGGAGACTTTTGGTATGTAACTGACGTAGACGTTGATAAGCGTAGGCGCCAGGACTAAGCCCTGCGTAACACTATTTGTTCAGAGTTTAGCGTTTGAAAGGAGGGCGTCATAAAGACGATACGTGTATTTCATTAAAAAAAAATTACGAACTCGTAGGGTAGTCCCTGATTGTCCCTGTTTCCAGACATGATCCAGAGAGTTTCAAATGCTGAGCTGAGATCCACGAATATCGCCACTGTTTTGAGTTTCTTTTTTGGAATCGTGCTTCGATGTTAGAAGTTAGTACAAGCACTTGGACAAAGCAACCCTCAATTTTGGTGAGATTTTGACCGAACCGGGGTTGCATCAGAGAATTGCAACCATCATGGGCCTGCATGGCATGGCAAGCCATGCAGGCCCATGAACTCTTGCAGGACGACAGAACGCTGATGGAGAAATGGCGGGATCGGTGGACATCCGTGGACCTGCCTAACAAGCATCTCGAGCCCGAGCCAGATATCCGTGTGCCAGGTTTCCATCTTCCCAGAAAGCACTGGACTCACATAAATAGATTCCGGGTCTAACGGGGAAGGTGTGCGGAGCTAAATACACAAAATGTAACTGTCGGTCGGACCCCAGTTGCGTGAGTGGGCGGGTTCAGACGATGTTCCACATCAACTACGACTACCCGCTGTTCGCCATCCAAGGCGGCGGTGTAGATGAGGCCGACTCGGACGTAATGAGGTGGCTGGACGGTTTACATTTCACCGTATAGCATTTTGAGCACAATGCCATTAGCAAAATAAAATAAACGAATTTAATAAGTTTTAGTTATTCTTTGTTCGGGGAGAACAAACATAAAACCATACTTTATGATTATACATTTTTGTTATTTGCAACACTTAACCCGTCTTCGCATTTTAATTAGACCGAAATGACCTGACTTCATCAGTGTATTGTATACCGTTTCAATGTAAATATGAATTTTTGACACTTGGTTCCTAATCAATAATAATTATTGTTAAATTCATATTAAAAACTATTATATTAGTCATTCAAAGTATGACAAAGTACTTTTTAAACATACCGGTTGTTAATTCTATAAAAATATAAGACAAATGTCCTTATGAATATTCGTTTTCATACAAAGAAATCACAAAAACATGCATAACTTTGTAAATATGCGTTCAACGAAAAATTACTAAGACGTACTTTGCGTAGGGAACATGGTTTAGAACTGATTGGCATACTTTGTTGTTAATTTTAAGTCACAAATTGTATATACCCAGCAAATGGGTGCATACGGGTATTTACCGGGTATATACCCAATGTACCCGGTAAATACCCAAATGGGTAGATTGGGTATATACCCACCGCCCATCTCTGTTCACGATGAATAAAAGTGGTTACTATCGTTTAACGCAAATGAGTTTGGTCGGAGTCTTAACACGTGCTTGCCGCCAGTGTAATGATATGCTTCATGCACTTTGACATAGAATCATAATGGCTGCGAATACCTAGGTATTTTGTGGTAAAGAAACTTTACAAGAAGAATACATGAACAGGAAATCAATTAGAAAACGAGTCCGGTGCATGCTCAATCCTGGTAATTGTTATGTATTGAGGTCCGGTGGAAGATTGGAGCGATATATCGAAACATGCGCAGACGCACGCACCAACAACGTTTTCAGAATATTTTAGGTAAATCCGCACTAGACGTCATCCCGTTACCTAGCCTTTTAGTATTCTCTAGAGCGAGACTCCCTAGTACCAATGGAGAGCCAACGGAGAAGTTATGGATTTACGACTGCAGGTGACGCATCGCATTGATACGAGTATTTACTTAAATATATGTGTACCAGCGCTGCCAATTTGACCAAAGCTGCTGTCTACTACACAATAGCGAATCTAGCACTGGGCTCTTAGCCTGTAACACAATGGTGCCAAAATGGGCTTCCGGTTGACGGTTTTAATTACGATTTATTGATGCTGTTGGTCCAGTGTCGGTCCTTTTAATGTTATTGTAGTACAGCAAAGAATATTATGAGTCTAATCCTAGAGGATTAGTTCCCTGGTTGTAGGAGAACAACGAAAAAATCCCGGTTTTGTCCTTCTACCTAGGACGCCATTGAGACGCCATTGTGTTACAGGCTAAGGCCCCTGGGCGTGGTTAGAAATGAACATTTCTGCACTACCTACCCGGCACCATTTGATCTATGACCCTGACCCTAACACCTACCTACTTCCATCAAATCGGTTACCCTAGCCACTGTGTGGTATTAGATGAGATTGGTTTTGGGCCTGCCAAAAATTTCACACCCTTTATTATTGTTTGATTATTACTTTTGCAATTCTCATTTGTAAAATCTTTACGATTAAGCATCGCAATTTCGTATGTCGACGATGACAACAAAAAACGCTAAAAGGAAAATTGAGTTTTGGCTCCATCCATGTAGAAGTCATTGGAAAATACAGATAAACGTTCGAGGAAAGAGCTTTGCATACCAAATGGATCTCGAAGGCTCAGTCAGATTGCTCCTTGATATACGCGCGCCAGAAGAAAGCAAGGCTCCGTTATATGGCTCGGGTGACTGTTGCTAAGCTGCTATGCTGCACGTAGAATTTGCGATTGTTGTTGGCGCGCTCACACGATAAACGTTGCCCCCTTTCGGGGCCGCCCGCCTTACCGCGCACTACCCACTGCAGCCTGCGCGCGCGCCCGTCTGTCCACGCCTGCTTGCTGCGCCGTACATTGTTGGTAGCGAGCGAGCGATCAAATCATTTAATTGAATTGCCTTTGGCTCATGCATAAAAAGTGGAATCAAACGTATCGCATCGACCCAGAATTTGTCTTCTCACAGCTTGAGGTATTTGTAGACGTCTCTCCATTCCAAAGATTTCTAAGAAGGTCCGCTTTGGAATGAATGTATCGCAGATGAATGCGCCCTCCGAGTGCACTCGCTCTGCCAGTCTCCCGCGGGATGTGACTGCGACACATGGCTGACACTAATTATAGGGCGACCGCTGACCCGCGCCCGGCACCCTCCCGGACTCTACCGCGACGCTGTTTATTTGATTGAACGATGACTCACTGATCTAATTTGTCTGCCTTCTGTCGCAAATGTAATAGCCAAAGTGCCGCATGCGTAGCTTAGTGACTTAGTGTTCGTAAGTTTTGATAATTGCATATAAACTATCAGATGAGACGATGAGAGAATGCATGTGAGTTTTGTTGTGTGAACAGTTAGTCCCACCAGGAAGTGAGCGTCTCCGAGCGATGTCTATTGACTTGTATTCGCAGCCATGTTCGAATGCCTCGTGTCGAACAGTGTTTACGAGCGGCGAGGCGATAGGTAATGAACCAGCCAGTCATTACTGGCCATATCTCTATGTAAGGATGAATAGCAAGCACTTACAAACGCTGGACCTAAGCTTTGAACGAGCGGCCACTGGCACGTAGTTGGGTTAACTCTTCAAACGTTTTCCGTTAACTGTTTTATTGCCTGCACCGTGCCTTTCAAGAAAACATCTTAACTGACTGTTTTAATGCCTGAAAATACTTATCAATTGACTGTTCTGACCTGACTTGACCTAAAGAGTTCAAGAAGTTAAGCAGTTAGTTAAAAAAAACTATAGTAATGTAGTCTAGTTTAAGTTAATGCGGCTGGAATAAGAAATGCTGAGAAACGTCAGGCATTATGTGAAGTTGTAAAGGTGATGGGGCGGGAACGGGCGGGTATAAACTTTCCCTGGGTGCACTGAGTCGAATAGAAAAATAACAATAATAGTCACAGCTCCTGTATTCGCAATGGAACTGCATTGTAGGGAACTGGTTCCCGCGCAAAAACGATAATAAAGAGCCCTAGCCATGAAATATTTATACATCGCATTATCATATTACACGAGAATCGTGGTCATCGCTTAGAAAATTATGCGATTCGTTTTCACTCGGTAACCACAGGGATCGTAAAAAGTGTGCAGGAATAAAAATAGCTGAAGAGGTGTGCTATGATCCGGAGCTGCTGCGGGCCGGTGCCTCCCCTTGTGACCTGTTGCCGACTTGCCGCAGCCCGGCTTATTAACACGGGTTCTCTATAGGGCTTCGGTAATTATAAGAATCTCATGAGCGATAAAAGATGCACTCCTCCCTCTAATCACCATAATATCATCTACTAACCGGCCTTTTTATTAAGAGGCATAAATGAGAGTGCTGTTTTTGATGGACTGGACTTGTTATGACTTTGCAGTACAACTAAATATAGGGGTAGTGTTACTCATCTATGTGGTTTCACTTTGAGAATAGGTAATGCTTAATAATAATTTCACCTTGGAAATATGAAAATTTTGTGTCCTTACAGCACCCATAAGTGAGAACAATGTTGTGTGTGTTGCCGCACACACACACACATGTACGAGGTGTGAAGCTCGCCTGTGCCTGGGGCTGCAGGCTGCGAAGCACTCGTGAGTGCATGTGTGTATAAACTATGTTCCGACTCTATATTCTCCAGCGAGTTGAACGAATTACCCTCTGGCAGTCGGCTGGGGTCAATATGTGCGTGCAATACCGACCCACATTTGAGGAACCACAAGTAGTAGCAGAGAAAATTTACCGCTAACATTGCCATATAAGCTGTATGAATTTTAGGTCGCTACAAGCAAAGCATGCTCTTGTGCCGACATCTGCGCAAATATTGATTTTGTAAGTCCGACCCACAATGCGGGGCCGGCTGCGCCCGCGCGCCCGCGCAAGGGTCGGCGGTGTCAAGATCTGCCTTCCTTCACTTCCATCTAAGCATGCATTTACAGCTATCACCAGGGAAATTACTTCTCGGGCTAAAGTAAACTTTGCAAGAAGCGCACGCAAATCGAAGACGATATAGACAAATGAGTTGTCTTTATACCTAAGTAATAGCTAGACATTTCTGATCTGAGAGACAAGCATTATGTTAATACGTCAAGGTGTCTGGCGGATAAGCGCTGGGTGCTAACTTTCCTTCTCGACGTTTTTTCAATAGACACAAACGCCTCTTGACAAAAGAAAGAGAAACAAAGGAATGAGAATTTAAAATTGGTACAGTGACCTACGAGGCCCGTGGTCACCGCGGTGTTTACTCACCGATCATTTATTCGAATAAATAAGCCGTACTCGGCTCCACCATTATGAATGTACCATGTGGGATTACTCACTTAATATATTGCATGATAATAAATGACACTCTCTTACGCATGCAACAAAAAACTCTGTTGTATAAATTTTACAATTTAAATTCTGGGTAATGGATACAGAAGCTTAGAAAAGTTGGTAACTAAAATGGCTCAAGCATACGATTCGGTACTTTTAAGGTGGAACAATAGCAACGTGGCGGGAAATTCAAAAATTTTCACAGTTTTTTACATTTTGTAGCTAACTGAGCTATTTTCGTTCAGCGATTTTTCAATCGCGGAAATAACAAAGTATTCTTTTCATTATTGTAAACAACAGAACAACAATAATTCAGCCGATTATGTGTTCTGGTCTACGACAAGTTTTTTGGGCAGTGCCACTGCTTCGTTGACCACATAATCGGCTGAATTATTGTTGTTCTGTTGTTTACAATAATGAAAAGAATACTTTGTTATTTCCGCGAACGAAAAATCGCTGAACAAAAATAGCTCAGTTAGCTACAAAATGTAAAAAACTGTGAAAATTTTGAATCTCCTGCCACGTTGCTATCGTCCACCCTTAAACATCATTCAGCCGGTAGGTAGGTAATAATGAAGAGTCCGAAACAGGAAATTGACTTGTTAGACTCATGATATGTCATTACACAAGTTGCAGCATTTACTGGGCGATTTTCGACCGTTATGCGCTGCAACAGTCACTTGCAGCGTATAAACATTGCTTATTTACGTTTCAGTCGAAGAACGGATCTAATTATGTCTTTTTAGATGGAAAAATGCTCGAGTTCTTTTGCTTTACAGTAATGTACCGTCCACTCCAAATAGATAGTCACCGTCAATATGATATGGTAGTACCTACCAATACTTAGGTAATTTGGGGTACACGATGGTGAAAAACATTGTTTCTGATCGTTTAGAAGAAACTTATGTTCTACCAAAATTGTTATAGTTTAGGTTTAGTAGCTGTTTTTTTTAAGTTTGTTGTTCTCTACTTTTTTGTCATAAAATCCACCATGGTGTAAAAACTATTTGATCGAATCGAATGAAATTAGGCATAAGAGTAGCTGAGTAACGAAGCTAGCTTTCTATGTCCCAAACTTGCAGGTGTCCCATTTTATTTATGGTTTTTTAACTTTCTGTATGATTTCAATAATAACTTTCGATTCCGATCAAATCACTGTGAAAAAAAAAATTGTCTACTACAGAAAATTTGCTTAAAGTACCTTGACATGTGTACAGTCACTGGACCAAACATCTATTGACATAACATCATACAAACTGAAGTACTAGGTCGCTCAAATTTAAAAGTTATCGTTATTATAATGTTGAGTAATTTAACTTATATTCTTAAAATAAAAGACAGATTTTATTTAGATTTACTTTATTAATGTATATGAAATATCCGAAAAGTTTTTAATGCTCAACGGCAAAAAAAACGACTTTGTCGAAAGCTCGTGGCGAAAAGTTGACCTGTTTTTTTTTTCATCTGTAGCCATTGGTTTTAGGAATAAAAGTTAAATTACTCAAAATTACGATAACTTTGAAATTTTAGCGACCTAATACACAGTAAGTATGTAAAGTTTTATGAACATACTTAATGATCTTTTGTCCAGTGACACATTTTAAGAAACTTTTTAGGCTAATGAGCAAATTTCCTGTAGTACTTTTTTTTCCCACAGCGATTTGATGTTAATCAAAAGTTATTATTGAAATCATACAGAAAGTTACAAAAACGTTAAAATAAATGGGACAGCCTATGAAAACATGCAAGTTTGGACATAGAAAACTAGCTACGTCACTTAGGCCCGATTTCTGAATTGAGAAATTCGCTAAGCAAGCAATTAGACACGTTCATAATAACGGTTAACTTCTGTGTTAGATTCAAACAAAACAACAGCATTGACAAACAAGGAAACGTGGAACTAACGTCAGCTCTATTCTTATCAATGTTCTATAATCGACATCAAACTTTTTTAAACATCGACGATCGTGATTAGCTCTAGCATGGAAATATTGAATGAACGCTTCTTAAATATTATCATTATTAGAAAAAAACAGACAAAAACTCTTATGTTCTCTCAAGGTGAAGACGTCGGCACATAAATACTTAAAGCAAATTCAGGGAAGCGCCACGATGCAGGAAGTTGATAGATTCATACTTATGTTTTTTTCTACTCGTGATAATATTGTTTAGCTCGTAAGTAGTTGTTTTTCAACCCCCGGTAGTTCTGCATTTAATTGGAACGACTAGGGAGCTTGGATTATATATTTCCAACAATAGCTTAAGTAATGGAAGCATTTCCTCTTTGTCTTCCGATAAAGGAAATAAAAATATCTATTGGTTTTTCGTTATTCGTTTCCTTTAGGGACTCAAGGGTGCGTATTATCCCTGTGTGAATAATTCATGCGGAGTCTCAGTTGACATATTACTTCCATCGCATTTGGGCGAACGCGACGAAAGATTAAAGGGAGCCAGGGTATACCTAAAAGAAAGAGTCATATACCTTCTTCTCTCAGAGAGTACTCCCAGGGGTGTTCTCGAACTCGCCAACTTTTATTACAAAACTTTACTACGTAAAATTTTGATACGAAGTTAGTAATAGAAAAAGTCAGAGCGGCAGATCAGTGAAGTTGCGACATGGAATTATAAAACGTCGACCGGACCGCGGTAGATCACGTCGCTATCATAACAAGTCGTGAAACTAGCGGCGACGTTAGATATTGTTACAAAATGCAAGTCATATAATTTGCTCTTCCTCTTGATAATGAAATAAATATCTTTATAGTGGTTGGTGGTATCTGTGGTAGCGATCTGTCGGGCGGGGCGACGTCGGCGGTGCAGCGCCCGCGCCGCCGCCGGCGCGCGGTTAGGACAATGACATCCCGCGTTCCGCACGATAAAGCACAACCTGGACATTATGAGGTGTTGCCGACGCCTTTATGAAACTTAAAACTGTAAGGTATGTTTTAATTGCGCCATTAAGAAATTCGCTGCTGTTTAGCGAACACTGAACTTGATAAAATCCACTAATGCAATGATAATTTAAGCAACGTAACGGGTCTCGGTTTGAACTTTTGGCAAATTAATTTAAAGAAATCAAAATATTCAAGTTTGCGTTTCCGTTTCATCGCAAGTCAATGTATCATTAATTGATGACCTATATGCGTGCACACACAAACGCCACACACTTTTATTTTAGCTGTATTTGAAGCCTAGGATTTTTGAAATATTTATTAGCACAATCAATGAGATGTGTAGTAAGCCGTAGGGTTTCTTCTCTCACGAGGTCTACCGTGCGAGGCTTTTGTAATCTGTGGCGAGGCTCTATGCGGCACTTGAGGCAAGGGTGTATGAAGGTGTCGGCAACAACAACGAAATAACAAAATTTGACAGCTAGTTAAATAGATTTCAATGTATGATCAAACGTTATTTTCTGATAGATTAAAAAAACCAGATACCACAAAGAATTTAATTTTACAGTTTTTTTGTTCAATAATGGTCTTATCGTTATGAGTGATTTTTTAAAGTAAAAACCGGTCAAGTGTAAGTTGGACTCGCGCACTATGGTTTCGCTAACGTCATAATATTTTTTCAATGCGGCGTGGATCCAACTCGTGCTTGACCGTTTTCTATTATTATTTATTGTTATTTGGTTGTTATACTATAAAATAAGCCCTATATTCATGTCAAGTTTGATGCTTGTATGTTTTACCGTTTTTGCGATAGAGCAAAAAGTATAGGTACCCCCTTATTTTTTATTATTATTTGATTGTTATTATTTGTTTGGAAATCCGCCATAATAACACATAATTTGTTTAGTTTCGTTAATATTTGTTTGTCAAGGTATAGGTGCTCACAGTTGTGGACATGTGGAGTCTCTACTAACTGGAACCACACGTACCTACAGCAGTTCGGTACAAATACTAATTGTTAAAAGACCTGTACAAACACAACGTGAGAATTTTTACCCGATAAATGGTAAAGTGGACATTTCTATTTGACTTGTTGTTTAGTGAGCGCCGCGGGCGTGGGCCAGCGAGTTTCAACTGCACGTTGCTCGGCGTTCTATCATCGAGCGACTGCTAGAATACCGTGACGAGAATGTTTTAGGGTTTATTCACTTTAGTGCGGATTGACAAAATAAATTTTGGCATTAACATTTTTTGAGTTAAGTAGTAATCCTGTCTAGTAGTGGTGGAAGTGGATAACCGAGCCGACAGAGCCGCATCTCACGAAGGGCTGCGTCCTGCGCCAGCCGTACTCCACTAACAAAGGGTCGCCGTGTGAAAGGCTTTCAGGGTTTACGTCGTTGTAAATCATTCGACCGCCGTATTAAGTATATCGTTTTTACTATACTCCAACAAAAGCTTTTCAACTTACTTTAATACCCTATTAGGCCTTGCTAACAGAATACCGATTTAGGACTTTTCTATTTATTTTCAGTAGGTAACTAGTTAGGTACGACTACAAGGTGTAAGTATTTACTATTTGCCGAGATATACCATAGCTGTAAATGTTCTCGTTCTTTGATTTTACAACAAAATGACTCAATCTAGATTGGATAGAACATTAACGAGGCGAAAAGTGAAGTGACGTCAGTACTTTCACACCTTATATATCACGTATTATACTACTGTGATTGACATGAAAGGAGATAACTATTGTAATAAAAAAATGCCGGCCAGACAAGAAGCCGTACTAAATAACATAATAACCTACATTCCGATTGGTGGCGCAGAGAGCGCTGCCGCGGGCAGTGTGAATTTTAAAGGAAATTCAAGTACCGACAACATTTGGAATGTTTCTGTTTAGTCGGTCAGTGCGGCGGGCGACGAAGGCTTCCGATGCTTCGATGTAGTAACTCAAAGCTGCTCAACCTTTTAACAGTCGGGTCAAACTGTGATTCAGACCTTCACGATGGGCCACTGACAATGCCTATTTCAGTTACTCTCAGGACATGCGAAATGGTGCGTATTTCAACACTTACTTGCGTGAGCCATTTAAAATTCTTTCGCGGGCCACAATTTGGCCCGCGGGCCTGATGTTGAGCACCCTTGGTTGTAGTTGATATGCAGGTGGCGTTGAGGTTGAGCTCGGGGCGGTCGCGAGCCTTCCTCGGGGACTAATAGGTGTCGTGGTGCGGAGGCTCCAGTCACTGCATATGACTCCCGGCGGAGCCTTCCTTCACAGGCGCTGCCAGTGTTTTATTTCATCTATTTAATAAATATACATAGCAATGTGGGAATGTAATTACCTACTTCTGATTTTGATGTCCCTTAATAAGATACTAATGCCCGTTTTCACCAACGACCCCTAATTTTAAAAGGCCTTTTAACGAAAGTTATTTGCACCTCTGCAAGTCTATGGGGCATGGATGAAGGATCATACACACTCAACTCATAACGCTTGTGAGTGGAATTCGTATGGTCCTTCATCCATGACCCCTAGACTTGCAGAAGCGCAGATAATTTTCGTTAAAAGGTCTTTTAAAATTAGGGGTGGTTGGTGAAAACGGGCATAAGGGTGGCATTAATAGTCGTCACCTTAAGCTCGAGCTCAAGTAGGTCACCGACTTGAGATCTTGGCTAATGTCAATGTGAAGCCCAAGCTAGTGTCTATTAATATGCTGACAGCTACACAAGCTTGACATTAATTAATTAAAGCCAAGGCTTGAAATTATCATTTTTGTTTTCTGAGATCACCTACTTGAGCTCGAGCTTGAGATGATGACTATTAATGCCTCCCAAAAAGATACCAGATACTAAAATAAATCAAACATTATACTTTGTAAAGATTATAAAAAAAAAAATTGTCCTAATAAAGCCCTTTTATACGATACCCCAGATGATAATGATGGTTACCCCACTTAAAAATTACCCCCCCCTCCCCCCCCCATTTTTGTGACCGAATTATTTAGCAGTCAGTTTTCATCATCAGTGGTCGTCTGCGGTATCTTTTGAATCCGTTCACTTAGAAGCTTGATTTTTTTAGGCTTCAAGGGACTGTCAGCAGTGCAGACTTGAGTATTTTGATATTTTCAACCTGATACGCGTTCTTGACAGATGGATATACAGAGAGAGACAGACGGACAACAAAGTGATCCTATAATGGTTCCATTTTTCCTTTTGAGGTCTGGAACCCTGAAAATGTCAAATTTTGATGGAAATATCCACCGAACTTGATCGAAGGAAATATCCTTGCAACTCAATATATGATAGAGAGTGAGCCATCTGTTTTATTATATCACGCATAGAAATGTAGCATATCAAAGTACCAACCGCACTACGGAAACTAAGAAAGTGTTTGCACGCAGACTGATGGTGCGGCTATTTAGTTAGACAGAACCATAAACCTACATAATATGAGTGTAGGTATGTGGGTAATATTGAATGTGAATGGCATGTAACACATGTGTGGTTGAGCGGGCAGGTTGTCGGGTCAACGGCACCTGAGACTTGCGAGATTCAGTTCCCCATAAGTTGCCATTTTCCCAGGAAGCGGGCACCGCCGCGGCGACGGCGGCGCCCCGGCCCGCGCCCGCGCCCGCGCCTCCAGGCGCATTTTATCACGCCGAGACAGCGCACACGCATATTGACGCGCGCTTTCATTAATGCGAAGACATTGGAGGCATTTTTATGTTTTGAGGACACTAGCTTTATTGCGATTTATCATGTGCCGCTTATGTGTGAGCATGGATGGGATCTATCGATTCACGACGCCCTTAGTACTGACCCTCATTTTCACCACATTCTCTAATAATATAAAACTAAGGCCTTTTGCATCTACGTAATGAGATGATTTATACAGCGTCCAGTGGCACCTTCTCTCACACTAGATAGGTGAAGAGACCACTCGGCGCTGCAGTGCCTGGGACATTGTTTTAGATGGAGTAGGCTTGCCCAGCACCTATACCATCTTGACAGCTTAGTCGACCAAGCCCACAGGAAAGACAGGTCAATACGTGTGGAGCCAACTGAGCCGCGGGTTTCCTCACGATGTTTTCCTTCTCGCTAATAATATAAGCCCACCCAGAAATGAAGCTGTACAAGTGGTGTGTTAATATATTAGCTTTACCATTGTTTTTTTTTTGGAATTGCAAAAAGTGTGCTTATGCACAGTCATCACTGTTGAAGTGGCTGTTAGAACCTAGATAATCTACCATTTAGCTCCAGTCAACTAAGCGTATTTCCGTGGACTAAGCGCAAAATACTGTAAACAATGAATCGGAAGCTCAGCGACCTTGTGACCTGTTCTGTCTTTGCTACGACAAAAAGTTACCTAATGAACTCCCGGACGGTGATTAGGTAAGTCAGACGCGAAGGTAAATTTGTCTACATGATGTGCTACTACACTTTTTAGGTAGCAGAAACTGAACTATGATAATTTAAAGCCACTTTTACCTTTTAATGCCATGTTAAGTAAGGGATAAATAATTGCCTATATAAAAACAATGAGATAGCTCGCATAAGCTGAGGTAATGACGCGCAGTATGGCGAGGCAGCGCGGCGAGCGACGGCGGCGGCGGCGCGCGGACCGCGAAGCCTTCACCCTGCACTTGAACTCGCGCACCGCCGGCGAGCTTCGCGTAATCAACCGAACCATTGCCACATCCCGACCAACATTAGTGCACACTTGGTGCGAACGAAAATAGATTTAATTGTGGTGCACTAAGATTCCACTGAGCTGGCCAGATAACTTGGCTGCTCCGTAAAGGTAGAATCACAATTATTGTCGTTTTGTTTCAGGGACGACTCTACTAGTTTGGTTTTTATCAAGTCTGATTTTAGATTAGAGCCGCGCGAATACGCGCGGGCTCTCTGGAACATAAAACTAGCCATAAATGGAGTTTTAATAGCAATATAGAGTCCTGACTTGTCTTTAAATTAAACCAATCATCTTATAGTTTCTGCTCAGGTCGTGTAACAAAATATCGCAAAAACAGTGCGGTCGTTTAAATGTTTTACTGAAGTTTTTGTTGCATTTCTATTAGAAGCGCATAAGACTTTCTAAAGTAAATTTAAGTAATCCTTCAATTGTTAAGGTATAAGTATACTACTCAAAATCAAACTTTTAATGCAAATGTTGCAGTCAAGTGCGATTAAGAAAAACTCATTCGAGAAGAAGCGACACAAGAGCTCTGTACAAAGCACACATACAAATTATCTTTTTTGTACTTCCTTTGTCACAGCTATTATTAGTGTTTATTTGAGGACGTTCTGCCATCTTTGTTGATTAGGTCATTAATGACAAGTGCACGGAAGGTTGATATAACATACGAAAATATAGAGCTTCTTTTTTATTTAAAGTCTGCATTTAGTCATCCATCTGTATATCCAAGTCCATCACCTATTGTTCTTTTATGTTCCGGCTTTTTAAAAAATGTTAGTGCTTTACCAAATTATGTTTATGATATCTGTAGTTTTTTTTTAATGGGATGTAGGCCTGAGAATGTAAATATATACCTATTTCCACCTACAATCTACATAATATAGACTTAGCAACAACGAGAAAAACATATTTGAATAATGTTTTAATTTATTACATAAACAAGTGTTTTCCAATGAACAAGGAATTCATAATAACTTCAAAATCAGTGAGATTACTGGTGGTGACTAGGGTTTCTCATTTCTCGACCTTTTTTATTTCCCGGAGCACGAGAATTCTCGACCACTATTTCCCGGGAATTCCCGGGTTGTCGAGAAATATGGAAATTTTGAAAAATATGTGTGACTTAACTATAAAACTACGCTTTTTATGCAATATTCAACAACATGTATCAATCAACAACGTTCATTTTTAGTTTCATGTGATTTTAACTTTGGAAAACTTTAATTAAGCGAAATAAACTCTAGCGAGATCTTTTTATCATTATTACAAACAATTAGGACTAAATTGTCTTTTTCTTTGGAAAAATAATAATAAAATATCTTCTAAAAACAATGTCACAAACAGCACTAAGGCTTTGGGAAAGTTTTTGAAATTAAAAGAAAATCCTTCAGACCCCTACTAAATTTTTTCTCCATACAAACTATTCCAGTGATGATTTCTCGAAAACAATATTTTTGGACTTTGGATCGAAATTGCGGTAACTTCTAGAAGTCCATAGCTAATTATTCTTTTTCTGGTAATAGATAAATTATCTGAGACCCTAAAGAATAAAAAATATCTGTGAAAAGTCGAAAGAAAAAACAGTTACAAAATAAAATCCCATAACTTCTAAACGACAAAAAATGGCTGAACATACATGGGGGTGATTCGGGTAGCCCTCGGTATCAGCTATCTAGATTTTCTCGCTTGACGTCTATGTTTGGGCCACCCTGTATGTGGTTGACAAGTTCACCGACAAAAGAATTGCGATCTAAATGGGTGCCGCCAAGTTCTGTAGACAATCCTTAAATTTATTTATAATAACGTATAACATCATTAAGTAAATTTATAACACAAAAAATTGTTTTTTTACTGCTACAACAATGTTTGCTATTTAAAAATATGACATTTAAATAGTAGAATTATTTACACAAAACAAATAACTGATGACCTATTGAACCTCAACATTTACTTGGCTAGTTTTAACGGCTAGTAAACTAACTACATAACATGACTAACATATGAAAACTAAAAACTAAAGTCGTTCTTGAACTTGGCTCTTTGACACGCTGCTTTATTTAAACTGAAACTCAAACGATCATTTATTTTGTTCAATACCACAAATAACCATATAAGAATTGAAATAAAACGGACGAAGTAACATAATTATACTAGTTTATAAAAAGAAAGCCCAAGACAAAATAAACACAGCCGCGCGCGAGCGCAAGCGCGTTATTAAGTTTTTAAAATTTTTGACTGAATTTCTCGATTTCTCGATTTCTCGATCACTTTTTTCTCGTCTCGAGTAAGGCAAAATTTCCCGGGAATTCTCGGTTCGAGAACTCTCGAAGAGAAACTCTAGTGGTGACTAATGGGCGTCCCAAGTATCGGGATGCTCAACAAAACATGCGCTACGAGTAATGTTGCATGGAGAAAAATAATTTGGGGGCATGACGCGCTACCTAGAGTGGGCAATTTACTTATACCTACTGCTGAAATACACTGTCATCTCCATTACTGTATTAAGGTCCTCTACCTAAACAGAAGGAAGTTCTAACTAACTGATCATGAAACCTGACCGACTACCTGAAACTTGACTGTAACCTACGATGGAAAAATTGCCTCATGTAGGTAACACAAAGCTATTTTTACTTGTTTCTACAAAGTATTTAAAATTTTGAGACATACACAAACATACATTATATAAACTCATACTTGTATCCCAGAGGGTAGGCAGAGAGATAGAAATTTGATGAAGTGAAAAAAACTATTTTTACAAAATGCCTAGATAATGTTAGCTAAAGCTAAATCTTTAACGATCCTGGGTACCTATGTTACGGTTAAGCACCTGTTTAAAACGTTAATCGGCAAAAAATCTATGACATCGGTTTTTGATTTGGTTGCAATCTGCTTTGTTCGTACAATTATGACTGATTATTCTTGGAGGCTGTGGAGGATCGGATTGGTCACGCCCGCGCGCCGCACGCGGCTCTCTCAGACGTATCGTTTCGTTATTTATTTCCTGCGACACCAATGACAAAGTGAATAATTTTTTTTTACAAAAATTAACAATTAATGCCATAATATGTTATTATATAGGTGGTCGGATAAACGGTGATCCTGGCTCTATATCGTTTACCTACATAATTTTACATGTTGATGATCAGCTTCAGTTCATCAGTTCAATTACCGAGACAAACTTAAATTTTTTTTTTTAAATTGTTAGTCCTTACTAAGCCTTCATAAGAATTTGTAGTAAAATTGAGATAAAGTATAATATCTGAATGTCTAAATTACTCCGAATAAAAATAAAACAAACAGAACTTTATTAAATTCAGTAACGGATATAGCGCTGTTATTAGGAATATTTTATTGAGAACATTAGCCGTTATCAATAAAATCAAGTCTGTTTTTCAATCAGTGCTTATCAATAAATCAAAAGAATTTATCTCAGGATAAAGTTATTCTAAAATATTCACTTTGATCATCTTTGTCCTTTAGTGTCAGTCAGATGCATCAACTAGCTAGATAAAAAGCTCAACCGGCTTTTCAGAGGCGGCGCGGGGCCGCGGCACATGCTTGATTCGTTTGAAGCTCATTGGTTCATTTGCACCCCAACTAAAGCTGCTTATATTTCATCTTAACATGTTATTTTCTAACACACAAAAAAAGTTTTAAAATTCAAAGTATTCCCAAAAACACGCCGTTTTGCAAAAAAAAATCAGGAAACTAATAATGAAGAGGACTCACCTCTTTTTCAGTAGAGCCTGCCCCGTTCAGGATCGAAAGGCGAAGCGTTAGACGAGCGGTTCGTTTCGGAAACTGTTTGATCACCGTCCAGTGTAGTGTCTCTGGTGTTGGTTGGTGGTGGTTGCAAGGAGCGCTATGTGAGTGGCGTGGTGACTGCGGCACGGACGGGCCGGCACTGACGCGCGGCGCTCTCGCGATTCCCCGCCGCCTGCGAAGCCTTCGCGGCCGCGAGCTTTCAGCGACACTCGACCCGCACGCACAAACTTGCACACTGCACTCGCCCGCCCTACCTACTCGAGCGGTTGCGATCTCAGCTCGATCGTCTACTGTTCGGAGCGCCCGTCGCGCGTTTGAACTCTTCGCAACGGCCGCATTACCGTATAAATATGGGGGCCGGTGGCGGGGGCCAGCGGCGGCGCCGGACCACGACGCATCACGATTCCACATCGGCATACATTGAAGATGCAACCAGTGTCCTCCCCATTCATTTTATTGCCTACTTATCAGTACAGCCAATTAGCAAAATACTCGCTCCCCAAACAATGTCACGAACCACCACCTACCTGCATGCTACGTAAGCATTGCAGTTTGGGTTCAATAACCCCTTATGTCAACTATCGACTTGACATTGGTAGTCAAATGAGATACCAAAAAAGCCCGATTAATATGCATGTGATGAAATGATTCATTATGCCTAAATTAACTAATTCCGATTTATATTTTCAGGAAAGTTGTGGACAGGTCTGTGTGGCTCCAATTTCAGCGACTAGGCTTGAATTTGTTGCAACTGTTGTTAGTGTATTAAACTGAAAATGCGCAAGCCACCCGGTTTATGGAAGTACGGCTGAATGTGTAGTCTCGTGAGAGTTCTAATCCTGTCTGCATGCAATAACTAATTAATATAGATTAGAACAGTAGCGAGCTTACAACTTTGCTTTATACGCCAACAAATAATAGAATTTAACGTTTCTCTAGAGAGTGTAACTATCTATGTATCTTTATGGGTATCTCACTCAGATAGATAAAGTGACCACTCGGTGTACCGTGTCTATTTGTGAATAAACTTTTTACTTACTTACTTACTTTAAGAAACCCGGTAGAGGGTAGAAACAATATAATTTCTAAATATAATGCCAATTAGAGCCGAGATTACATTAATTGGTTAGTTTAATTCCAAAACAACGCGTAAACAAAGGACTACCTACCGGACAAGATATGCATGGGCAAATTAACTGTTCTAATATTCTCACTAATTATCGTCGCAGTCGCCGATACGCATATGTAGAATTAATTAAATAAATCTGCCTCATTAAAAGGCATAGAGTTCATTATCAAATTTAAATAACGTGTGTATTTTTATATTGGAAATATCGCAAAACAGTTATGTAAAAAGTCGGACCATTAGAGATAATTAAATAACCGTTGGTATAAATAATAAGTTAAATCAGTGAATAACGTTTCGAGAGTCATAAAATGTTAAAAGCTCACGTAAAATCTAGCTCACAATCTCAAGATGCGGCGGAAAAAACTTACTGATAGCTAGGTACCTTAAATGTTAGTCACGTTCTTGTATGATCAGCGACGTGCAAGGATACCTCAAGGTAGCTCTTACCGTGCGCGACATAGGGGCGACAACCGAATAAAAAATCTTAGCACGTTGCCGACTGTAATAAAACAACATACCTATTTAAAATAGAACTTCCTATAATTTAAATACATAAATCAGTATAGCAGTGTTTACACGTGCAAAAGCGTTGTTAAAAAGCATATAGTGCATTTAATAGTGTAATTAAATGGTGTTTGATAAGTGCTACGAGTGTATAACAGACTAACGCCGTAGCCGTAGGGCCGTAGCACATAACAACGCTGCGTAAACGAAGCGACGTCCCACCTCCACACTCCACGCCTTTCTAGTTTCAGCGATCTGACGACGAGGGTTTTAGCAATTTTTTAGGGTTCTGGACCTCAAAATAAAAACGGAACCATTAAAGGATCACTTTGTTGTCCGTCTATCTGTCTGTCTGTCAAGACCCTTTTTTTTCAGGAACGCGTGAAGGTACCTAGTTGAAATTTATATCAAATACTTAGCCCCTGTATTGACTAAAATATACACCGTAAAAGTAACGGTTTTAAAATGTCAAAAAAAGGATTGTTCATTTCAATAAGGGCTATTTTCGAGTGTGTTGACGCTCGTAGGTTGAGTGGAACTTTAAGATAATAGAGGCGCAGGTCTGCAGCTGCTTAGAGCTGTGAAAAAATCAAGCTTCTAAGTTGACGCAATCAAAAGACACGGCCGTTTATGCAGCATATTTCCGCATATTTTCGCAAGTAAATCGAACTTCCCATTGAACTAGAATAATTAAGCAATGGCATATACTTAGTACAAATTATGGAATAAATTTAGAAACTGCAAATTTTTTCCACAAAAAATGGAATCCCTATACAAGAAATGAGGTTTTTAATACAGTTGCTCAAAAAGTGGCGTATTGCAGGGACGTATAGCGTTCGGGATGTGGGCTATTACCACACCCAAGGCTATTACACACTCGTGCTTTTTTTTACCTTTCCCGCACTCGTGCGTTCTCTTTCCCAACTGTCAAAATAATGTCTAAAAGAAAAACCAACCATGAAGTTTTTACTAAAAAAGTTTTTATGATTCATGCAAATACGTATATTTCTAAAAAGAAGCTATTAATTTGTTTAAATATCAGATTTAATGATTTGATTGAATGAGTTTGGTTAGGTTTCATTTCATTAAATTTATTTTCATTTCATATCAATAAAAAACTTCTACTGAAGACTACTGTATGGGCATAGTTGCCTTTGCCTACCAGAATGGGTGAAGAAAAAAAAACTCTGTTTATATTCTACGGTTGGCGCCATTTTGATTTTTCAGAAATTTTCTTTGCTTTAGTTGTTTGTTGCACAAAATGAGTAATTTCGACCCTAGTTTTTTTTTATTAACACCACCGGAACTCAGTATAATTGCACAAAATGCTTCGGAGAACATTTTACCGGAAAAGTCAAAAAATTTAAGTTAGTTGAGTTTATTGTGTTTTTATTATTTTATTAAATTGCTTCATTTTTTCGCAACTGTATTAAAAATAGTCGTTCAGTACACGTGCGGAACCGTCATTGCAACTTGTTCCGACTGTCAACCCTCGCCTTCGGCTGCGCCTCGGCTCGGGTAGCCATTTGTCGGAACTCTTTGCAATGACAGCCTTTCCACACTTGTAATGAAATATACTATTTTAAGTGCGGCGAACGTATCATGTAGGTAGGGTATTGTACGAAAGGGCAAACTTAAACAGATTTTAATTATTTTTATGATGTATAGTTTTCGATTTAAAACGAAAAGTTTAAAAATATATACCATTTCTTCCATACAAGTGCGACTCACACTTGCCGGTTTTTTTTTCTACCGAATAAATGCATGAATGGTGGTACGGAACCCTCGGTGCGCGAGTTCCACTCGAACTTGTCCGGTTTTTTTTATATTTTACTCTCGAAGTATAACTGTTGGGGTTGATTATTTGAATTTACTCTTCTAGGTTAAAGTCTAGACGTATTGTATTTGTTAATTATCTTTATACCTAACCACCTAGGCCTAGGCTAAACGACCTTTAGCAACAGATTTTAACAAGTGTAGTGTCTAATAAATAGTGCTTGTAGGAACAATGCTTGTATGATGAGTGTCACTAACGAACTGGCTAACTCATTCAATTTCAACAACATGGCTATCAAGTACTAAAATACTTGGGCCTTTGCATCCACGTAATGAGATGATTTACACAGCGTCTAGTAGCACCTTCACTCACGTCAGATGGACACCTCTGGGTGTCACTTGACCCATGCTGCAGTGCCTGGGGCATTGTTTAGAAGGAGTAGGCTTGATAAAATAAAAGACCTTATACTCGTATGCCTTACACATGTAAAAAATATACATTTTAAACGATTAGGGCGAATAAAAAGATTTATAATGGCCAAATGATTTATAAAACTTAAATTTTTTTCTCTTTTTTTAACTGCTTTATAAAACTACACGTTCTATTTTTTTCTTGTTATCGATCCTTGCCCCCGCACTATACATATGTATTGTCGTTCCGCGTTCGTGGCTCTGTGATGTGTTACGACCTTTAATTTTTACTCCATAAAGTCAGATATCTTGATCGTCATCCGAGAGCATTATATTTTATTAAATGCATGTCTTGGCGGCTCTTTACTCGATGACATCAATGACATTAACAGAAGTGCATCGTTTTGTGTAATTAGCATTGGATTTTTATTCATAATTATTTTAATCTTCCAAAGGCTGCTCCAATGGCTCCATATTAAACTCCTTACTTGAGTAACTTCTTGCGGCTTAAAACATTTTGGAAATTATATTTCACCGATTAACGTTTCTGTCAAGAAATAAATATGCTGCTTACGGTAAGCCGCGATAGATAAGCATTAAAAAAATCAAACCCATTTCGATACCACTTACGAAAGTCATACTGGATATTACTGATATGATAGCTAATATGTAGTAGTTCGCTCCAGGGCCCTTAGCCTGTAACACAATGGTGCCAAAATGGGCTTCCGGTTGAAGGTTTTGATAACGATTTATTGATGCTGTCAGTCCAGTGTCGGTCCTTTTAATGTTATTGTAGTAAAGCAAAGAATATTATGAGTCTAATCCTAGAGGATTATTTCGCTGGTTGTAGGAGAACAACGAAAAAATCCCGGTTTTGTCCTTCTACCTAGGACGCCATTGAGCCATTGAGGGCCTTAGCCTGTAACACAATGTGTTACAGGCTAAGGCCCCAGTTGATCTAAGTTGTAATGTCCATAAGCCTAGGCGATGTGCACCATACTTTCTCGCCCGGAGCAAAGCATAAAAGAAAGCTCTCCATTTCATTCCTATGAGCGAATCGCCTGATGGTTATCTTTTACAATACGTAAGTACCTACCTACATTCAATCATACGATTCATACATGATTACTCTCACTGAATAAGCAATTATAATAACGTACGTATGGTCATTAAATTAATCGAAACGGTTGTGTGTGAAAACAGTGATATCAACGAAGGGACGTCGATTTATGTCTACGAAAGAGATTTATTACGAAACCTAACTGTTTGAGAACTCAATTCGTTCGCAACATTTCGCCGACCTTAATAAACGATGAATTAAATGTTGTAAAAGTAGGATTTTGTTAATTAGTTTTACAAGTTTATCAGTTTATAGATCTGCGACTGTCGATGTAGAAGGGTCAGTGACACTGCCGGGCGTTTATTTAATTCTAAGGTCCGCCGGCCAATCTGGAGATAGATCCCTACAGATGTTGCGAATATATCACAAAGAAAGCTATAATCAACGTAATAACTGTATTCAAAAGTGTTACGAACAATCGAATCGTGACAGGCTGTTGTAGAGGTTTTTATTTAAATAAGTCCTTAAAACTCACAGCTGACGCTTGACCATTTTTTTCTCAAGAGGACTCTCAATAACGGCTAGGTAAGTATGCTAATATATATTAGGTTATTTCCTTGACATCCGCAATGTGACATACATTTTTTTATCAAGACTTAACTGTAGCAGAAGTATGATTGATAGTTGACCACTTAAGTTGCTTCGGTTTTTGTTGATGCCGATCGATATCTTGTCCTGATACTGGTTTGAATTTGGCTAATCTTTGTACTACTGGCCTGCATCGTACCTAACTAAACCACTCATATCAAACAAAAAATTACACTCGACGCTGTTAGAAGAAGCCTAATTAACACCGTTAGTGTTCGTTCAAACACAGAGTTGACTTAACTGCATGTATATTTGCATATTATTATTTAAACCCATATTAACATTGTAAAATATACATAAATAGGTACCTAATTATATATTTTTTTATGTGAAGCTTGTTCCTGGAGACTGTAATTACAATCAAAGCAAAGGAGACATTTACAACGACGGGACGGTGACTGACAACACGAGGCCATTTTAT
Organism: Zelleria hepariella; assembly: GCA_949319315.1. NCBI lineage: Eukaryota > Metazoa > Arthropoda > Insecta > Lepidoptera > Yponomeutidae > Zelleria > Zelleria hepariella. The sequence continues at coordinate 15,599,989 of OX439384.1, forward strand.
ATCGGCAAGTATCGAGAAAGGAAACATCATTTAATTTCATTAACCTATTGGGATCACGACCCAAACACTTGGTGAGCGAAAACACAGACAGAACACCTCATACCCACTTGCCGCGCCAACATTCAAAACGCATTACAACGAATTTATACGTATCCTGCAAAGTACACACCTGAAAACCAAAGTGTAATGGAATAGGATTCGATTCTCTCCCTCGCAATCCACGATATGGTACGAGCGGTAACCTCATCAGTTACACCCGCTACACCTGTTCCCAAGACAATAAGGTCGAGTATATGAGGAGTATGAACCAAATAAAGAATCGAGACGTGTGTGCAGATTTGGAGCGGGAAGCGCCCGGCTATAATAGCTAACAGAGTCGCCCACTATTGATTTTGTCCACCCCAGACCGGGCTGGGCGAGATGCACCGAGCTGCTGCCGAACTCTATGCTATTATTAACAATTTATTGACCGTTTCCAAAATAAGGACAAACCGATCCAATCCCTATCGTGACCTCTATATCCAGTTTAGGGCGTATCTGCACGTCTGCTGTAGAGTGTAGAGTTGACTCTACCATATTTTCGATGATAATTAAATTGATAATTAATATTCATATTTTTGGTGCCTTAGGAGCCGTCCTTTGGATCTTAGTATTGAATTGTGAAAAAGATTTGTCTACAAAACGTTACGAATTTTTTCATTGTTTGGGGGATACTTATACATTGAAATAATATTTTCTTAGGTTTGCACGAGCACTATTCATAATTTAATCATTTAAACACATTTTTTACCGGATTTTACACTCGTCACTACTTTGTACATTTTTCCAACGTTTTAATACCTTTGCAGTGCAATAAAACGAGTGTTAAATCAGGTAAAAAAAGGAAAACAAAATAGCTGAGATTTACCATTCTACTCGAGTATATACAGCGAAGCTCATTGTAATACCTAGTTTGAAATTTTCATAAATACCTAAATATCAGTTCTGCGAAGTTTTTTGTTGTGTGTTAATAGATAAGTATTATTTACATATTATTCTTTTAAATTGATGTCGAAGAAATCGTTAATCCGACTATATTCTGAACTGCACCATCGTCGACATTTTCCCTTAAAATCTTCAAAATAAAAAAAAACATATCGAACAGGACCGCAACTGATGCAGCTTGCGGGTATTCCGCGAATTTCCCGATTATAAACCGGTCAAGCCTGGGAAGCGGCCGCGCATACCGACGCACCTACCCGCGCGGCGACGTGACGCTTCGCCAGACCGATTCTGAAAAACCATTCGCATAATCCTCGCACTTCACACTCACCTACTTATCATTACGCCTACGTCTAAAAATGGCAACCTGGACTCACCGGGACATAAAACCAAATATAACAACTGCATCACTACGTAGATAGGTAGGTACATACTCGTAGAACAACCACCATCAAAGACCCTATAGGGAAGAGTACGAGTCTAGGCTTTTAATTTTCCCACATTACTACGAGTCTATCATTAAGAGCTGTGTTTTATGTTGAACTAGTTGTGCCCGCGACTTCGTATGCGTTTTTACACATTTGACATTTAATTTAAATTCGACTGTGGAGGAAAACTTAAAAGGAAGGTTTTTTTTAACCCCCGACCAAAAAAGAGGGGTGTTATAAGTTTGACAGCTTTGTGAGTGTGTCTGTATAAGTGTTTATGAGGGTGTGTCTGTCTGTGGCACCGTAGCTCTTAAATGGGTGAACAATTTGGAAGCTTTAGGTTTTTTTTATTTATTTGAAAGCATGTTTTCTAGCGAATGTTCTTAGTTATGTTTTGTCAAAATTGGTTCAGCAATTTATTAAATATGCTTATTCGAAGCTAAAATGTTGGGGATATTTTAATAGTTATTATTTCTTAACTTGCGGTAGCAGGGCTCAAAAGAAAGCAATAGAATAAAATAGAATAAAAACCCTAATCTAAACAATACATTTATAAATTTAATAATAAATATGTATTGTTTACATTAAGGTATCACCCGTGATAAGATACCAGGAAGCTTAGCATAAGAATTGATTAGCAAGTAAAAGGGTTTATAATATGTATCTCCCTCGACGTAGAGTGGGATAGATAAAGTTATAAGCCCATAGATAAGGTCTTACTCATTCTCATGCTAAGCCAGCAAGCAAAGCATACGGCTAATAACTCTGTCTATCCAGCTCAACAGTAAACAATAGTTATTTGTTATGCAAGAATGCAAAATTATTGTTTGCGGCGAGTGCTTGTATTGAATACCGAGCGGTGTTAAAAGACCGCCAACAAAGTGAGAGACCACATACAGGGTGTTAAAAGACCGCCAACAAAGCGGGAAACCACGTATTTTCCTCATCATAAAGAACATTTTTGCCCAAGGAACTATGCCTGGGAAATCAACGGTTTCCGAGATAATGAGGTTCAAAGTCGGATTTTTCAAAACTTTTTTTTTGCAGAAAGGTATTCAGTATCTAGTTCTTAAGAATCCCCTGAAGCTCTGCAGCCCTCTCGCTCGCACTTTTCAACATTTTAATTGATTGTAAGAGAATTATTAAACCTTGGACGATAAAATATAGTTGCAGATATAGATAATAAAGCTATCGACATGTGGACACACTTTTGATTTCATATTCCTACTAATAAAAAAAAATATCACTGAACTTCGGTTAAAAGTAGTAGTTCAGTAATTTATTTTTTAAACTATAAATGTGAAATTTAAAGTATGTTTACATGTCGATAGCTTTATTATCTATGTCTGCAACTATATTTTATTGTCCAAAGTTGAATCATTATCTTACAATAAATTCAAATGTTCAAAAGTGCGGGCGAGAGGGCTGCAGAGCTTCAGGGGATTCTTAACATACCTTTTCAAGAAGCCATATCAAAATTATGAATATTTCTTACAAAAAACGACGTTAAAGTTGCAACCCGCAATGTATTCTAAACATCGGCACTTCAAGCTTAAGTAACATAATCTGATACCTACGCTTGCGCAATATGACTTCTGTGCGTTACACGTCCATTGCGTAAAAAATATTTTTCAAAATTATAACCTAAAAAACCAAAATAATTTCCCAACAATAATTTATCGAAAAAGTACTTTGTTTTGGTGTCTAGTGGCTTTCGGGTCTGTTGGCGGTCTTTTAACACCCTGTATAGTCCTCATCATAACGATAATTTTTGCCCAAGGAACTATGCCTAGGAAATCAACGGTTTCCGATATAATGAGGTTCCAAGTCGGTTTTTTTTTCCGGAAATGCAATTTTTTTTTTCGGAAATGTGTTCTGTATCACTTTATCAACATATCTTCTCAAGAAGCTAAATCAAAATTATGAATATTTCTTACAAAAAACGAAGTTAAAATTGCAACCCGCAATGTATTCTGAACATCGGATAGCCTAGATTGTTCCCAGAACCAGGACTTATCACGGTCCTAAATTTGACTGAAAACTGTTCAGCGGTATTCGCGTGATGAGGTAACACACAGACAGACAGACAGACAGACAGACAGACAGACAGACAGACAGACAGACAGACAGACAGACATAGACCGATTTTTTTGCATTTTTGTATTCAGAATAGTTTACTTAGTAACCCCTGATAGTTTTTTTCTAAAAATATTCAATGTACAGAATTGACTTCGCTAGAGTTTTATTATAAGTATAGATAGTATGCAATAAATTATTTTATACTATTAAATTAAGTAAAATAACATGAAGGAGTTATTTTTATGAGTCATTTAGCCTGGCACGAAGACTAGCGTCGCCCAAGCTATGATTCTTTGAAAATTCCTTATAATTTTCTCGCTGCGCGAACTAGGTATGTGTTGAGGGACTTATTTGCACTGAAGTGAGAGCACTTCAAGATGGAAGTGACCCAAACCGCTTCATAAATACTTACTTATATCGTGAAATTCTGAGATTCGTGTTATGCTTCCATTATGTCCATGTAAAACGGACTTGCTGATAAAGCTAATGCTTTCGAATTTTATATCGAAAATAATCTTAATTTAACTTATACACAGATTAAAACGGATTTAACACTCGTTTTATTAACTTTTTACATTTTCCAACGTTTCGAGACCTTTGCAAAGTTAATAAAACGAGTGTTAAATTCGTTAAAATCTGTGTTTAAATTATGTATAGTGCTCGTGCAAACCTAAGAAAATATTAAGGCTGAAAGATAGCAGCATGGCAGGAAATTCAAAATTTTCACAGTTTTTTACATTTTGTAGCTAAACTGAGCTATTTTTGTTCAGCGATTTTTCGTTCGCGGCAAAAACATAGTATTCTTTTCATTATTGTAAACAACAGAACAACAATAATTCAGACGATTATGTGTTCTGGTCTACGACAAGTTTTTTGGGCATTGCCACTGCTTCGTAGACCGTAAAAGTTTAGCTACAAAATGTAAAAAACTGTGAAAATTTTGAATTTCCCGCCACGTTGCTATCGTCCACCCTTAAACACACCAAATTTAATATATGAACAATAATTAATAATGAAACTTGACTTGGTGTCAACATTTTATTTATTGTTATCAATTTATTCATGGTGTCAAAATTAAAGATTTTTAGGTTTATTAGAAGAAGAAGAAACTTTATTAGGGTCGCAAGTTAACGACGGATTCTCTCTTGGTGCATGTTCCCATCCGGCAGAAGGTCTGAAACTTGGCATGAATGTAGCTTTCATATGAACGCTTCGAATTAGAAGTAAAAACACCCTGACCGCTCAGCAATAAATTGTTTCCCTCCTTTTTCTATCACTCATAGAGGGGTTTTTTTATGTTTCTCGGAAACCGTTGATTTCCCAGGCATAGTTCCTTGGGCAAAAATGTTCATTATGATGAGGACAATACGTGGTTTCCCGCTTTGTTGGCGATCTTTTATCACACTGTATAACGTTTTTTTTTGTCGTAGCTTTAATAAATTTTAGAGACAAGCAAGAGCAAGAGACAATCCTAAAAATGTTTGTGACATGAATGTGAGCATATCTCAAACACTAAAGGTGTTATCAAGAAACATTCAAAGACGATTTTGTAGACAATTTAATGGAGAACATTTTGGTCAATGACTGTTTTCTCCTAACTTCAGCCGTTCTCGCGAAAAAAAAACGTCGATGAGTGACAGAAAAAGGGTAAATAGTAGACAAACGATTATTATACGGTATTTCTATTTATTCGAGGCGTACATAATTATGAAAGCTACGTTCGTGCCAAGTTTCAGATCTCCTGCCAGCATGTAACATACATCTCGTTAAGGACCCCCAATATATTAGTATACAAAAATACGATTATACAAAAAAATATTCATTTATAAAATAGTTCATTGACATTCTATTGATGACATTAATGACTTTGGAATTTGCATTCATCGTTGCATATCTGAGAACGATAAGTATCTCATTTATTAATATTAGAGATGAGTGCGTCCGAGCATGGAGGTTGTACCTATTCCTCGTAATGCCCTGTCAGGGCTTTTCCTATAATATCCACCGCTTAGCAATGATTTAGTAGAGCTAGTTTGCCGGTATGTGTAACCTTCAGCACTAGATGCTAACACAACATAAAATCATGATAATAGATCAATTTTATCATAAGGTCACGGCCTATTTATACAACGTGTTACAAAACATCCTAGCTCTTTTTACAAGGTGTAACCTTACCTAACAAGGTGGTCAGCAGGATGGCAATTCTAAAAATAAAGTTGTAAAAACAATTTTAATTTTATACCCTAAAATTTAAAGGTTTTCATAACTTTTTTGGTCTTAAGCTCAAATTTAAAAATATGTTTGTGTGTGTAGGTGCATTTGCATAGCTTTGAGTTGTTAAAATATTGAAAACATTAAAAGTCAATAAAACAATAATAGTTATTTGTTATGAAAGAATGCAAAATTATTGTTTGCGGAGAGTGCTTGTCAAGTATTGAATACCGAGCTAGCGAAGGTTTCTAAAATTGAGCCACGAGCGTAGCGAGTGGTTCAAAAAAGAAACCTGAGCGTAGCGAGGTATTCAAAAGCACGAAACGCAAATAATATTGCATACGTGCGAAACACAAAACTTTTCATCTCACAGAAGCGAGGAAATGACTTTGTTAGCCATGCGGGAAAAACTCTATAGACAACTACTTACAGGCAAAACAGGTGAGTCAAATAAGTTCCTTTATAAGCATATTTTATTGTAATTACGGCTGCCGCACTAAAGTTTTCAGCTTCGTAGGTATTAAAACCATTCGTTTTATTAATAATTTCCTGAAGTTTATTTATCCAGACACAAAAATAATGTAAATAAAAGAATGTTTTTTTTTCCGGGTGCATTCTGAACTTTTACCATATAAATTTCAAATTTATAGAGATAAAAAATAAATTCAATTATATCGTTTGAAAAATTTAATTTAACAAACCAACCCATAATTATATATTTTATAAAACAGAAGCGGAGCATTTTTTTAATTGACTATTATTAAAAATAAATATAATGTACAAAATATTTTTTAAAAAGACTGTAAGAAGAAACCGCGTTTCTGAATGTTCTATTCCGTGACTTTAGATGCCTATGCCTCATTTGCATTCACAGTTTTGGAGAGTCGCGTCTAAACGAGGCTTTTCTTTCTGAAGCTTTTATAATCTTATATGGTATCTAGTGAAACGGCCAGTGTTTTTTCTTTTTCTGCACCATGGGGCATGCAGAAAAAGGGCGTTCAAATTTCGAAGTGTACAAAATTGAGATTGGTTAAATTCGGATTTTAGTTGTAAGTTGCTAGTAACAGCAAACTTTCCGAGCATGGGAGATGAAATAGTTATTTGTTATGCAAGAATGCAAAATTATTGTTTGCGGCGAGTGCTTGTATTGAAAACCGAGCTAGCGAAGGTTTCTAAAATTGAGCCACGAGCGTAGCGAGTGGTTCAAAAAAAGAAACCTGAGCGTAGCGAGGTATTCAGAAGCACGAGACGCAAATAATATTGCATTCGTGCGAAACACAAAACTTTTCATCTCACAGAAGCGAGGAAATGATTTTGTTAGCCAAGCGGGAAAAACTCTATAGACAACTACTTACAGGCAAAACAGGTGAGTCAAATAGTTCCTTTTAAAAGCATATTTTACTGTAGTTACGGCTGCCGCACTAAAGTTTTGAGCTTCGTTTGTATTAAAACCATTCGTTTTATTAATAATTTCCTGAAGTTTATTTATCCAGACACAAAAATAATGTAAATAAAAGAATGTTTTTTTTTCCGGGTACATTCTGAACTTTTACCATATAAAATAAAAAATTGTAGGAGATAAAAAATTAAATTAGTAATATCGTTTGAAAAAAAATATTTAACAAACCAAAACATAATTATCTATTTGATAAAACAGAAGCGAAGCATTTTTTTTAATTTACTGGTATTAAACATAAATATAGTGTTCAAAATATTGAAAAGACTATAAGAAGAAACCGCGTTTCTGAATGTTCTATTCCGTGACTTTACCTTTTTAAAAGATCCTTATGCCCCATTTACATTCACAGTTTTGTATAGAGAATGGGTACGAACAATCACTTTCGCTGAAGTACCCGTGTAAACGAACTATGAATGAGGATCTTTTTTCGATCGGGATCTGGCATCTACTTAAACGGCCAGTGTTTTTTTCTTTTTCAACACCATAGGGCGCGGGAAAGACTTTCCCGGCGTCGCATTCAAATTTCGAAGCGCACTAAAATGCAGATAGTTTAAATCCGGCCTTTACACGATCGTAAGTTACTAGTAACAGCAAACTTTCCGAGCATGGGAGATGAAAAAATACTTTTATCCCGCCATAGCGTTCACATTTTATAAAATTAAAAATCAACGGAACGTCATAGAGCAAAGAAAATATTTAGGCTGTGATCTCGATCACCGGGTGCCATTAACCTGTAAATAGAATTAGGATCTTTTGTAACAACTTGTATAAAACACTGCAGTAGGTGCCAAACATAAATGTATCACGCTACATCCGAGGTGTGTAAAAAAGGTAAAAAGCTGCGTTATTTTTGCAATGTTTTCGTCTAAGGCGGCCGCAGGTAATGCCCACGTGAGCGGTGTCACGTCACATCCAAAAGGGATTTAAGCGATTTAAGAGTCTCTACAATATCCGCAGAACCCATCAAACAACACTACCCTTCTAATTTAATTTTAATGTGGGTAAAGTTTATGGTATCCATCGGTGAATTACTTCTATTTTATGCGCTTTGTTTTTATCAAGACACATAAAAAAAGGGGACTTTAAAACCTTGGGAAGTAAATATACGTATTTATTTCCCAAGGTTTTAGGTACTAAGTATTTCTTTCGCAAACTTTAGTGGGTTGTAGGTATTATAATCAAGCCTGAAACTTTTGTAAAAAGTTATAAGTACGACATGCAATAGATTAACATCTCTTTTTCTTACTACGTGTGCATCTGTGATCTTCAAATTGAAATATTGTGAAAGAAAATGTTCTTACACAAACGTCGTGCCAATTTTCATCTCAACATAAAGGCTCCCACACAGGTGCGTTTTATCGGTCGGTAAGATCGGACGCGTTCTTGCGATATCTGTTTTCAGTACATTTTGAATTAGGAATGCCATTGCGATCCTAATACAAAATGTACTGAAAACAGATATCGCAATAACGCAAACGGAAAACGCGCCTGTGCGCCTTTAATCATAAATGAACGGTAGAGAACAGGTAATATTGGTATAAACACGTATAATCGTTTTTCACTACATATTAAAATAACCTGTCCTTCAATATTACCTTCATGTTTTCATCTCTATCATATCTATAAATTTTATTCTTAGTAAGTAATTAAGTAATTTATTCATGTACATGGGTAAAAAATATAAATAGGTCTTACAAATTTGATTACAGTACATTCCATGTCCTACCCATAACACATGTGCCCCCAAATGCGAAGATAACGTGTGAGAAACAAAGCGCAACTAAAGTTTCAGAGGACCTATTTTGTTTGTGGGGATCTGTGAGTAGAGTAGCAATAATCGAATGTATGGAAAACACTCATTCCTATTAAACTTATCTACATAGCATCTATATTTAGCAGCAAAGTAGATACTTATCCAGTTATAATATTAGAGGCTCCGCTCGCGGGTACAAATTGAAGGCGGCGGCGGCGCGGCGCGGGGGTCGCGGGGCGCGGGCTGGCGCCAGCAGCGCCGGGCGACGATTCTCGTTTGCGATGGCTATCAGAAGCGCAATCCCCTATTCCTCGCAGTGCTAATCAATGAATAATTACTCTGTTTAAGGGGCACCTCTATAAATAGCCGGCTGGAGCGCTGACCTGGAGCGACGAGTTAGTCCGGCTTGACAGCCGCCGAGTGCAGCAGCTCGCCCCGCCGCCGCCGCCGCCGTCGCCACCGCGCCGTTGCCAGTGCATTGCTCGACACGCCTACCACTCCGCATCCTGCCTGCTTTTTTCTGCAGAAATTACTTACAAAGAGTCCCTTGTACGCAAATCTCGCTGTATCAAATGACTTATTTTTCGGAGGCCCTGAACACACGACCCGAATCCGCTTAGTGCTGCATTCGTTACATTGGACTTATTTTGATCGTCCTCAGTAAAAAAAAACCTAGTTTCGATTCGAAGTTCTTTATGTATAATTTCGTTTGCTGTCGATGACAAAAACATCACCTTTGTTCAAATAAGTAGCAAGTATCTACCTAAATAGGTACATTACATTGTCCAGTGTATGTATGTTAGTATGGTAAGTATTACCTTTAGGTGTTTGTTGTACGCGGCTAACTGAGGACTAAAGCGTGTGATTTTACGACTAACGGCAGTTGTGAGCTAAGCTATGAGCCGAGGTATGGGGTTATCGGCTATCGCGGGTAGGTACCCACCACTACACACGTACCTATCGACGCACTCCGAGACTCTCCGCAGAGGCGAGTCGAGACTGCTAATCTCTACTTCCATGGATTCACTGAATACAACAGATTCATATCTTCAGTACAGTTTGATTCGCCGTAAAGGGTGAAATAATCGCGATTGGAAGTGCATTGTAGAGTATTATTTTTACGTCGCGTAGCATACAGTATTCGCCGAACATTTTCTCTAGTGTGCGAACATTTTATTGCCCCAACAGCAAAAAACAACACTTGTATGTAGGGCCCGACGTGTAATAAATAAAGCACCATAAGTGAGTGAGTGTCTGCAGACGACGGGCCGGTGGTTGGTGGAGTCGGACAGACGGACATTCGTCACATCTCGTCGCGGAACCAATGCGACGTCGCAGTCCTCGGCCGCACCGCACGCACACACGCACGCTGTTTGTTTAGATTAGCACGCTCTAATAAACATTCCTTACCAGTCTTGCCACCAATCGCTCTAAACCTTTTACAACAGTGATTAAGCTCGGCTCGCCACTGGCATCTCCTCAATTAATGCCCAGCAGCTTCCCGCCCGACTCATGTCGTCCAGGACCGCTCTGCGCTCGCATGACACATCATCATAAAACTTCTTTATCATTATCATCTTACAACCCCACAACAGGCTTGGTGTACAATTCAGTCGCCATAATGACCTTGGATGTAAATAGACTCCTGCGTAGCGAAGAAAATGATAAAAAGGACTCGGTGCCGATTAAACTCGTTACAATGAATTACGGCATTGCAAGGACGCAGTAAAGTTGAATATTGCATCAGAGCGGTCGCGAATGCGAGGAGGCAACGATCGCGCGGAATGTCGGCTGCAGGCTGCGGCGCGCGGCGGCGGCGCCCGCGCAGGCAGCCTGTGAGCGCTGCGCAGGCTCGGCGGCGGCGGCGGCGGCGCGCGCGCGTGACTCAGTGGGCCATCTCGCCCGCACGGAGATTGGGAAACTACGTTCCTGCATCAATTCTTACAACCCACGATTCGTTGACCGCTACCATTTAAATTATTACTCATTTGCTCTTGATATATTGACCGTGATTGTGACGTTGTCTTGAGTGTCACGGAATTTCCTTCCTTCTTCTTGGCAAATTTCCTTTAACTGTACCACAGGGTATGAGTAACCGTTTATTGTTTACCAAAATTCAGTACCACTATATTGACAGAACTTGTATCCACATAGCAAACAAGTTAATGGTCCTTTCTATTACTGTACCTAATTGTAAACACGAACTTAACTGAAGTTAGTTAAAAGTCTATAGTTACGTGAAAAACGTGTATCAATCAATCGAGGTGAAACTTTCTGCCAAAAACAGAATTTCGACGTTATTCGCTCTTCGTAGAGTCTGAATTATAACACTGTTCGCCGGAGGAGCTACCTTCTGTATTTTAGTGGATGTAACGAACTAACCATAAAGTGGTGCGAAGTTGTGCTCACTTCGCTAACACGTCACGTGGAGGTGGACTCTACCGAAAGTTAATAAAACTAGTTTACGCGCCGCAGGTAGCCGGCCCGGTTGCTTCAAATTATTTATAAGCCACCCCTCGTACCTATCTACTGAATCGATGACAGTTCTTGTGTTTGTCAGTCGCTAATATTTGGCGGTAGCTACGTAATCTATCGACGGTCAATACCAATCTCTACATTGAACGAAACACTCGTAAAGATCCCCTGACGCTGCATCTAAATTTCTACGATATTGCACAGGCATATCCAAATAAAATAACTTGTTTCAGGCTTTTATTGCCAAGCTACAGGATCCTCTTTTTACGGTTTACATAAACCCGACTGAATGTTTGTGGTCAGATAGAAGTCACAGTTTGTGTTATTATATTTGAGTCGGAGGTTGAAGCGCAGACCAAGTCGTGGGGGACCGCTAGGCTCGTAAACTTGTGTGTTGTGTGGTCGGCAGCGAGGATACAAGCTTTCAAAACTAACTTGGGAGCAGGTGGACGTGGACTGTGCTTTGTGGTCAACTTTACCTTCGAAGATTTTCCCATAAATACGGGTACTTCTATGAACTTACTATTGCTAGTTGCTATTTTAGTAGGTGGGGGCACAGCGTGCTTATTCTGTAAACAATCCGCTTAGGTGCAAGTCTGCCAAACCGGATTATTTGCAGGAAAATAATTAAAAAAAAAAATGTTTCGATAAGAGTAATTTTTTCGCAAATTAATCGGTTTTGAGGACTGGCAACTGTGCGGTTTTTTTTACAGAATAAGCACACAGTTAGTCGTAACTTAATTTTTAGGGTTCCGTAGCCGAAGAGTAATAACGAACGAACGCAGAGTAATAGGGCCAAACGGGACCCTATTACTCTGCGTCCGCTGTCTGTCTGTCTGTCTTGTATCTTTGGAACCGTAATAAATTTTCACAGATTATGGGTTATTGAATAGCGAAGGACCGAACAAATAATAAAAATTAAATAATAAAAAAAAGGAAGACACAGCAAATGTGTTTTTATGTTTTTATTTTGCCCTATCGCAATTTTTTTATGATTATAGGGCTTACTTTATAGTATGACAAAAAAAAAAAAAAACAGTCAAGCGTGAGTCGGACTCACGCACTAAGGATCCGTAGAACTAGTTTTATTTTAATGGTATCGCGCACTGAGGGCGGTACGGAACCCTCAGTGCGCGAGTCTGACTCGCACTTGGCCGTTTTTACTACATAAATAATAATTATACAACGTATTACAAAACATCCTAACTCTTTTACAGGGTGTAACCTACCATACTAAATATATTTAGGTTGTGATCCCTATCACCGGGTGCCATTACCCTGTAAAAATAGTTAGGATCTTTTGTAACACCTTGTATGTACTTTCGTGTTTTTTTTAATAAACAGTGTTCTTATTTATAATTTAAGACCGTGCACCATTTACGCATTTGGCGAACACTAGTTTCGACCCATTTCTTGTAGCCCACATAAGGAGAGCGATAAATTGGTTTAACGTCACCCCAGTGGCAGTATTAGCCGAGTGTCGTTTGTGCGGCGTCAGCGTGGGCGCTCGGAGGACAACAAAAGCCACGTGAGTAATTCCACTTGCTTGCTAAATAATGATATCGATTTTCGCGGCAGATGGGCCAGAGGCACGGCGTCGGGCGGCCCTCCCGTGCTCCCAGCCAGCGCTGCCGCCTCTCACCCCCGATTGAGATTTGTCCGTTCCGAGGGGAACCCCAAACCAGGGGGGTTACCCTTGACGCTATTGCGATCAAATTGAAAAAGTTTTGAAATTAATTTCTCTTTGAATTCGCATAGTACTGCTTTGGTTTTAAATACTTTGTAATGTTTATTTAATATTTTACAAATTAAGACGCATTTTGTGTTTTCATTGAATAAAACAGGCTGTTTTATTCAATAAAAACACAAAATGCGTCTTAATTTGTATAGTTTTGTAAATTGCGCCATATTGCGGCCGTATTGGAAAAATGCGTCAAGGGTAGAGGGGCAGAATGGATTATTCGATTTATATTAAGTTTCCGCAATTTCTGTTTAGAGGGATACGTCACGGTAAACATTTGCGCCCGGGATTATACCTAGAGTTCTTTTATAAACATTTTCGTGGGGGCATAACGTCATTCGACGGTGATTAATAATGACAATGCTTTATATTAGTGTTTATTAGGTACACCGATTGGGCCATCTGCTATCCAGGGATAACTGACCTTGATTCAAAACACACACAATTCTGTGCTGCCTGAACCCACAGTGCAACAGTGTGGAAAAATAACCTATAAGAAGCTTTTTCATATCATATCAGGAGCTTTCGTATGCAAAGGCAATCCGAGATAAAAGGCCATGAAACGACAGAGTTTATTCCATTTAGCATAATCTCCGTCTAGACGGAAGCTGCGAATTAGTCTTATTTCAGGTTCTATGTGCAACCGCGCCGGCCGCCGCCCCCGCGCCCCGCGCCGCCGCCCGCCCGCCCCACGCACGCATATCAATGTTAGCTTGAACACCAGCACAAAAACAACTCCAGCCTGCCTGCCTGCCTGCCTCTGCAAATAGAGCGCACGGAATCTGACACAGACAGATTGACAAATAAAAATACCCACTGAGCTTTTAATAGCTGAACAAGTTAAAATACCGTATCATTTGTAAAAAAATGCTCGGGTATTTGAGATATTTTTGTTTATTCTAGATTATCGTTTTTATTAATCAAATAATATTTTTTACCTAGATAATAGATGGTCACTCAAGTAAGCTTGCCCAAATTTTTATAATTTGATCTAGTCACCAACTCACTGGAATGAAAAGCAAACAGTTTGTTTACTTTACAGCAATCGTTGAGAATTCACGGCCTAGCATGACCAATAAGGTTATTGGGGTATAGAATTGAAACATGTAATGTAATAATATGTAAGTATTTATTGTTGTAGAAAAATAAAAGCGAAGCAAATTTAACAAATTGAAAAACTAAGAAGGTTCTGTACGATACGGCCGTTAAATCGACCGACGAAAAGATCACGATAAAGACTGAAAACGCTACCAATATTTTTCTTCTTTTGTATTTCTCATATTATCATATCACGAATAAATTATTTATTGTATCTGGAAAGACTACATAACAGTGAGGTTTTGTGGAATGCACAGCGCGGAATCCATCTCTATGTCAATTAGCAAACACAGAGGATTTTATTTAAGGTGAAGCGATTCTCATAAAAGTGTATTTTTTCCAAATATGTTGTAACTTTACATAATTAGAGGTATAAGGTTTTTTAATTAATATATTTATTTCGAATAAACTACAAGTATTCATATTTATATTTATCACTAAATTAAACTTGTGAAATTTTATTAATTTACCTTTTTATATGGGCTATATCAAATTATGTTTAAAAAAACAGTAGTAAACTAATAGCTTATAGTTAGAGAGCTGGGGACCAATCGAGATATTTTTTCGTACAAGGCTAGGAGTTGGTAGGCTGATAGAGTAGACTTCGCTGAGTCTGGGAAAAATATTTTTTTGGCACGGTCGCGGTTGAAAGTTAGATTTTTTCGACTTTGAAAGTTTAAATGTATGGGTTCAGTATATTTTTTTTGTCGTACAAGGCTAGAAACTTCTAGGTTAGTTATTGAGACTCCGTTGAACAAGAAAATATTTGTTTTTTTGGCCGAGCGTGGTTGAAAGTTTGATTTTTATAACCCAAAAATTCACACTTTCTAGGTTATAAAAAATAATATTTCTACCGCGTTTGGCTAGTAATAAATAGTGATTTCGTGATCAGCGGAGACTAAAAAGGCAGCCTAAAAACTCCCAGCCTTGTAGGACAAAAAAGAAATGACTCAACCCATACATTTAAACTTTCAAAGTCGAAAGATCTAACTTTCAACCGCGACCGGACCAAAAAAATATTTTTCCCAGAGTCAGCGAAGTCTACTCTATCAGCCTACTAACTCCCAGCCTTGTACGAAAAAATATCTCGATTGGTCACCAGCTCTCCAACTATTACATGAGATTTGTTTTTATAGACTAAATTGTCGATGTCAATAATCTACTGTTTCTTTCAAGGAATTTCTTTGTTACTTTTACCGTCAACAAAAATGTAAATGAATGCAAAGAGATACAATTACAGTGTATAGGTAATTATGTAAAATTTTAAAATATGATTTTTTTTTATATAAATGTGAATCGTTCCACCTCAATAGGAATTTTCAGAATGATGAACTTTCAACTATTGAATTTGCAGTGCATACGAAAGTTTAAGTTTTAAAATTAATATTGAATTTAAGCTTAGGACAGTTACTGTTCAAAGTTACATACAAAATTAAGAAAAAACCAAATAGTAATACTATAAAAACCTTGTTCTTATCTTTAACTACAAGTTTACATTATTGATTTTCAGGATATGAGTGTCAAAAAGTATAAGAAAAAATGACAAGTTCACAAAGACGCCGCTGTATCCAGTTTCGGCACTCGTCGGCTTCTTTTGGTTCTTCCTCATTAATTATAATTATGTTTCGATGTTTATTAAAGTTTCTCGGTAAAACTCTTGAAAGGATTCTTTGAATTGAGAACGCTTCTTTCAGCTGCGAAGTCATACTGGTACTGTTTTTGGTTGGTGGCTTGGTGGATGTTGTTTTTTTCGTCTGAAAGAAATCTGAAGTATTTAATTACTGCTAGGCAGAGATGGGTAAACGCACGGGTTTAAATCCACCGCTGGGTTAAAATCCATTTCTGCCCAATAAACGCCTGGCATTTTTAATAAAGGTCGTTTTAGTAAATTGTTTTTTTACTTAAATCCGGTTACAAAAAGAACTTTATTTTGACAAGAATAGGTTGGGTAGGCTCTAGGAAGCATAAAAGGTTCTATAGCTTGGTGCCGGCAAACGCACCTTTTTTGAGTTACGAGGTCTTGAAAAATATAAAACTGAAAATTATTGGCGGGCGTCGGGAAACCAGTAACTCGGGTTGGGTAGGTCCTAGAAAGCAAAAAAGTTCCTGTAACTTGGTGCCGGGAAACGCACCGTTTACGAGTTGTGAGACTTTGAAAAAAAAATAACATAACTCGTAAACGGTGCATTTCTCGGCATAAAGTTACAGAACATTTTTTGCTCTCCAGAACCAATTCAACAGGTCTCCGGTAAAAATAAAATCTGTAGTAAACTTCTACGTTCTGGGCCCATAGCGCCCCCAAAACTACACCCCAAAGAATTTTCTTTCCTTTTTCGTCACATAATATTATCCCAATAGGGTTCTTGTATACAAAAAAACTAATTTGTAGTGAATTTTCATTTATGCCCGCCGAAATGGGCAATCCATTTCTGCCCGATTAAAACCATTTCTGCCCGATTAAAATCATTTGGGCGGAAAAGGCAGAAATTCATCGCCCATCTCACTGTTAGGTATTCTACCATAAGTTTAGCGGGACTTGATTTGAGATCCTGTTCTGTTTGAAAACAAAAAACTAACGGGGTCAACCGACTAATTAGTCTAACTCTCCTATCGAATATACATTATTAGGGTTCCGTACCTCAAAAGGAAAAAACTAAACCATTATAGCATCGCTATTCACTCGTGTGTCTGTCTGTCTGTCACATCCTATTTGCTCCGAAACTACAGAAGCGATTGAGGTGTTTGCTACACATATGTGAGTCAGTGACCCAAATACGGACGTGTATCGTAAATAGAGAAATTTTAATTATGGGGGCCACTTTTGGGGGGTAAATCAGAAACTTCAAAATAAAACGTTTTTTTTTTAAATATAATTACTTGTCAAAAATCAAATGAAAAGGCTCATCACATCACAAGTGTATTTTTTTATTATTTTAAAATAAACGATGTTGAAGTTATTTTAGAAAATAGGCAAAAAATTGTGGTTCCGTAGTTTCGGAGAAGGAGGGGTCCTTCTCCGAAACTACGGAACCTAAAATTTTAACAAAAAAAAAACTGAAAATATGAAAATTACCTATAGATTACAGGAAACCTATAAAAAGTCTCTCTTAAAGTAACAAAAAAATAACATTGTATGTCAGTGCACAAATTTCTAAGAATATTACGTTATCATCGAGTTTACGTCATAAATTTTATGATCTAAATAAAATTCATGAAATACCTACCTAGTACAAATGGCTTGTATTTTTTGGATGAGTAACAATTTAGGAGGCAAAGGGCAAATAGAGCTAACATGGCATAAAAGCGGACCGCACCTGAAATTATGGGACCATCCATACCCATTATAAATTATTACCTGCTATTGCATAATATATTCATAGTAAGATTGACCAGCGCGCCCGAAATTTTCAGTCTAAATCACACAAAAAAGCTCTTAAATCAATTGAAAATTACTCAATCGACGAGGCCTCAGAGTTACAAAAAAGTTACATATCAGGCACAAGGCAAGTTACAATATGGCTAAAGTCACAAAATGGCAACGCTGGATGTCATCTCAGATTTCTTGCAGTGTTGCGTTGCTTGATGTTTCACGTTTACGAATAATAGAAAAAAAGTTCTATTGTAAAAATGATGTATTTGAAATTGATTATGTTATCAAATAATAAGGATAAAGTATGTTAGTTGAAGGGATGGCAATTGAACGGTTAAGACTGCTTGATAAACGGATTAAGAAACAAAATATATATTTTTGTCGAGTGCTTTTGACCGGCTTCGTAAAAAAATGAATTTATATATTTTCTTTGTCAAAGTTTGACAAAAAACCGCATTAAAATCGAATGCACGAAGGCTCTACCAGATTATCTGCTAAACGCAGCGAGATTCCACACGACCTTAAAGAAAATTGTTTATCGCTCGGGCACCGATAGGTTATTGATTTATATGGAAGAAGATTGCGGATTGTTCTCTTCAACAATTTTCTCGTAATTGAAGGACAATCGGACTAACAGCCGACTGTCGGACATTTAAAATAATTGGCGTCCAAATGACATCATAAATATTTGTTGGTGAAGTGTGATGCTTCAGTTCTGCTGTGGGAACTTTAATCCGATTTGCATAACTAGCTAGAGATTATAAAGTATTGAATCATCGTCTAGTTGTAAATCGGCCCGAGGGTTCCGTATTAAACGCAAATTAAGGAGACAGGCGGTTTTCTCACGCGTCACTTGGCCTGTAATAAAACAAATACCTGACAAATACCCAGTCAAACTGTTTTTACAAGTCATATATCACACGAAACCCATATGCTCGTATATTTAAGCACATTATCCTATGTACATAATTACTCAGCCAGTACCAACACCAACCGTTGGGTCACTGGCACATAAAGTTGTCAGGAAGGCAGTTAGATTTATTCTATCAGTCCAGGTGATCATTAAAATTAACAATACGGGACGTATATAGAGGTAATATAACGATTAATCTCTGCGCTTGCATTCCGCGAGCGCTGGCGCAGCGGCGCGGCTTGACCCGCCTGGCAGTGCGCCGCCGCCGTGCGCCCGCGCCGCGCACCAGAACAATGCGCGAGTACCGCAAGCACGGCAGTCGGCGACATCACCCCTCCGTGATAACATACCTAATTGTTTCCCATGCTTATCCAATACCCATCTTCTTTATAACCTATCATGTTACAATCGAACCAATCTCTTTCTGTGTCAGCTTCTTTCTCATGTCGTTGTGATAAGTACGAACGTAACATAGCATAACTAGAGTACTAGCACCATAGACTTTTCTTGTCCGGCTTTTTCTTGAGAAGCTCATGACTCCGCTAAGCGTTATTGACATAGAAGAGGCTTTAAAAAACGGGTTTGACTGGCATCAACGAAGCCCTCGCAAATTAAATCACTATTTACGTGGATCAAACAAACGCCAGTGTCAAAGCGTTTATCTTTGATTGGCTTTGATAGCCTAGGGCTCCCAGAAGGTATTAGGTTCCGTGCTTAGGGTGGTATTAATGGTCGTCTTAGATCACCTACTTGAGCTCGATCTCAAGCATGTGAACTCAGAAAAATCAAATGCTGATGTCAAGCCTTAGCTAATGTCAAACTTGTGTAGCTGTCACCATATTAATAGACATTGAGATTGACATTGACATTAGCCAAGGCTTGACATTAACATTTGACTTTTCTGAGATCACCTACTTGAGTTCGATCTTGAGTCGACGACTATTAATGCCACCCTAATTACACCAAAATGAGCCAGCCGAACTGAGGCGCCTTGCATGAAACAAAAATCCTCTGCAACGCGCTCCTCTCCACACGTGTACATTTTTATTACAACTAGCTAGTCGGACGGTTCCTACACAAAAAAAGGTTACACACAAAAACAATTAGACACGCTGCAATGTATAAAGGGCCACTGTGGAACCACTGAGCCGCTGAGCCGACAAAAACCCAAACTCCTACTTCCAGTTTAGATGGAAGTCAGCACATTGAACTATGGAACTGATTGCAGACAAGTCAAGGAGGCTCTATCCACAAAGCTGTTGTAGCAAACATTACGTACGAGAATTCACTGAACAAACACTTCCATACAATGACCGACAGCCCGCTTTGCTAGGGCTGCCTCAAAGAGAAAGAAACACCTAATCATGAAACTTCAAGGAAAATGTAGGATTCCGTCTAGAGCGTCACACAGCTACTCAAATACAACTCCTAGCTACCTGCAGGCAAGTATAGTAGTATTGAGTTCAAATAGCACGTCTAACTACCGAGAGTATGTGCAATAAAATCAAAGAGAGCTCCTAACGGTGGCTGGCTGCACCTAGGCCTCGCCGTATGTTGGTATGTGTGAGTGGCTGGCTGCAGCGCATCCCGCGGTCCTCGCGCGTGATTTATCGCCGCGCCCGCGCCGCCCATTACCGTGTCACTATCAATAACCACAATCCCGACAACAGATGGATCCTATTAGTTTACATTTCTTCCTTCATGCTGCGCACGCACTGCCTCAACGACGTATTCGTCTCTAATTGAATTAGAGCCGGCAATAATTCTGCCGAAGCAATTAGCGAAAAGGAAGTAATCTTCTCCGTCAGGACGGATTAAAGTTTTATCATAAGCAACGGTAAATAACATTGACAAGTGAATTCGGGTCGTGCATAATATTTTTATGTGGTGTTTACTTCTTGTTCGGTCAATCATCTTTAACCGTACCACCAAATCAACACGTTCGCCCACAGACTGATACCCATTAGGTCTGCAAAAAAAATGCAAATAAGTGTGTTGTCCAGGCTGCGAGTAGCGACGCTGGTTTCTTCGTGCAAGGTGAGTAAACTGGCCGAAGACACGAGCAACCAGTCCTGCAGCAACGGTACCGCCGCCGCCGCCGCCGCCGCCGCTACTCTCCACGGCTATTTTACTAATAACTAAAATTAAAAAACCGACTTCACTGGTGAAAAGGTTCACTGTCATATTTTAGCTACTGCACTGAGAGATCTGCTGCTATCCATTGAGGAGTTCCGCTCTCCATCCCCGAAGTTCTTCATTGATCTACGCCATTTTTTATGGGACCATAGGTACAGCAAGTATAACCTTCCAAACAAAAAAAGAATCATCGAAATAGGTCGTTCGCCTAGAAAAACGTTCTGAGGTAACAAACATAAAAAGTAAATATACGGGTCGAATTTAGTACCTCCTCCTTTTTTGAAGTCGGTTAATAAAAACAAATCCAAATCCTCAAAACATTAATGATTGCCCATACACGTTGTAGACTTTTCACAGTTTTATTAATTTGCATGTGTACCGACTTCATCATATCGTGAATAAATTAGTGTGTCAGCTCTAAACAACACGGTTATCCAAATGTAATACCTACCACATTAACATATCTACTAATAAAGATGTTAACGTCAATGGGATGAGCTGCAAGTATGTCCCATCTGTAAATCTTTGGATTAACAATATTAATGTTGGTGAAGCAGCACCCTGTATGACTGTAATGGCTGGCCGTCGAGCCTCGGGTCCGTGAACTAGAAGTATCGTAGGGGCATGTTCGAGCACTTGTTAGACTTCCTTATGTTACAACATTGAAACAACACGCGAGCGCTGTTAAAAGTTGCTTAAAATTGCTAACAAGAATTCCTTGCTTACTCTCGGCTGGTATTTACATAGAAGTTCTCGGCGAAGTCCGTGGGGCCGGTATGTACCTACTCGGCTGGTAGGCAGGTCAAGTGAACGGAGAGCTGGCGGCCGGAACTTGTGTTTGTCTTAACGCAATACCTGTCAATAGCCGCCCTCAAGTTCATTAGCATCCCGCTTTGGCGCATCGCTGGCTCACTTGCGCGGACGCACCAGACGCGCACGAGTCAACACCAGCGCCCATCCACGCTGCCTGTCCCACGAAGTGACGCTCGCC
The DNA here is from genome assembly GCA_949319315.1 of Zelleria hepariella. Classification (NCBI taxonomy): domain Eukaryota; kingdom Metazoa; phylum Arthropoda; class Insecta; order Lepidoptera; family Yponomeutidae; genus Zelleria; species Zelleria hepariella. Next base: position 15,621,624 of record OX439384.1, read on the forward strand.
CGTTACCGATGTTCATTAATTTACCATTACCGGCCTCACCTCAATGTTCTGTTTACAATATTCCGAAATCTCTTAGAAAAGACATCAACGCGCGCACATGCGCAAGCGTCATGAAAGTTCAAAAAATAAACTCAATAATTTCTGTTATTTTTAGTGCTCACTTTGCTTTCATGTAAAAGTATGGGTCAATTAAAACAGTTATTACTACTGTTCCAAGTTGGAAAATTTAGCATATAATTAGCAAGTTGCGCGAGTAAATAAAACACCTTGTTAGATAGATGTCTTATTCATCTCCTTTAAAATCGTAACTGGTGTAGGCAAGTATCGCAAGCATGTCAGTGCAATTTGTGGGTTAGTGTTAACTAAAACGGTGCTGGTGTTTTGTAAGAGTCGAGTCAAAGGGCGTTACACCCGCGTGGCAAGCTGCGCCCGCGCCGCCGCGCGCCGGGGCGAGCGACACGCGCGTTGCGACCACAGCGGCGCTCGCCGAAGCACCACCGCCGACTATTCTGATAAACTTTACACACCATCAACATCTAAATCTTATCTGGGTGATGCAAAAAACATAGTAAGTAATATCCTACACAAAGAGACCGGTGTATATTTTTTCTGAGGAACGTATGAGTATTTACTCCGTCGATAAATTATTAGTAATTATAATAATGAAAAGTACGGAACCGTCGATGCGCGAATCCAACTCGCGCTTGGCCGATTTTTGTATACAATTAGATATTATTATTTCTTATCTAGGTAGGTACCTATACCTAGTCATTTCAAGTGAGAAAGTTTCCAGTGGCCGATTTGATGACATTTCGTTAGCAGAATCGCACCTCGACTTATTATCACAATCAAACCCACAAAGAACGGGGAAGCACTCTAATCATTAGACAAACTTTACCAATAATAGAGACAAACTTTTAGGCGAGTGCTTAAGTTGTGTTTACACTGACGCGCGAATAAATATGACTCACGATCGAAGTAAACCATATTCGGAAGGTGATAAGTGAACTTACGCACTCATTTAACCCATCGCTGATTAGTTGCTAATGAAAGAGTGTTTCGTCCGACTGTTAGACTAACGGTGATTACTGCCTAATGTGGATTTATGTCTTACGGACGAATTTTTTCTTGGAATATTTCCATTGGTGCAGTGGGTCAAGTCCAATGTAGGTGCACGATGTATCCAATTTACCTGAAACTTTCACAATATATCTACCTACTTTGAGTTTGCATAGTAACAAACAGCAAATTACAAAACAAAAAATTACAAAAAAATGCAAATGGCGCAGATGAAGATAAAATTGTCACGTATTGCTTGTAGCGAAACAAAATGCATTTAGATATCACCATAATGCTAATCTTGCAGTAACATTTATTGTACCGCCTTTGGTCAACGCGGCGCCGATGGCGTATTCGGCTTCATTCGGAGTGAGAATATTTTGGTAATTACCCGTATCCTGTTTACGACGCAGGCGCTGGCGCGGTTTTCGGGTGTAATGACTATTATTTTTGCGGAACGCGAGCGCGCTCTGCGGTGAGCGGTCAATGATCGGTGTCCACCATTTTGGAAGGTCGTCGGACGGCCTTCTTAGGCCGAGGCATGATCGTCAAAGATTAACTGGGCCGGACACCCCGTGTTTATTTCGATGCATTTAACAGTTACGCGCACTCTCACATGTCTAATGTAGGTTATGTATCTGTGCCGACGTGAGCTCTGATTAACCTTCACGAAACGCAGAAACCCAATTGAGTGCGCCGCTGCCTGAGAACGTGAAATTGCGCCGCGTCAGATCGGACATAGGTATCCATCACGCGGAGCTCATTAGATGCTTTCTGATCTCACGGCGACATTATAATAATGGCTTAATAACTCTTTCCTGCGAATACCTTTGTGAGAACGTCACGGGCTGTGAGTCACGTGACACGCGTTATTAACAAACCCTTTATGCGCGGGAGCTTCATGCAGCGCGCGACACGCAACCAACTCAATATAGCCGCACTCGGTACTCGCACAACGTTAGTCGTAAATACTTTATTGATTAGCAGCGATACATTGGCGCTCCACTATTCTTGCAAAAAAGCATAAACGGCTTTCAATTACTGTGACACAGAGCCGGAGGCGAAGGTCTAGAGGTGAGCGCGCAACGGAGCTTTGACCCGCTTCATTATTTCACCATCCTTCACTACGATAAAAGCTGACTCCCAATGCGTTTATATGAAATTTAACGCAAACTTAAATCTTCTATTCATGTTGATTGAACGTGGTTGAGTGTGGAAATAAATTATAAATGATTCACATTAATACTTACACCTAATATTGTCATGAAGTAAGCTAATGAGTATGATGGACGATGGACACATGAACAGTAGTCTAAAAGTCATTTGCTTCCCCAAGAATTACTCTAGTGACCTAGAAATGGGAGAATTGAAATCATGCAACGTTTACCGTTACATTAACGAGGTTATATTATTGGGTACAATTTTCTACATACTCTCCCCGGCACTGTTTCGGTTGGTAGACATGCTCATACTTTAGAATACGAGTATCATTACGTCTTTAGAGAAGATAGGTATGTCTTCCGGTTGCTAACTCGCTGAAATGTTATAAGTATATCAGCGAAGTCACGGGGCGTTTAGATAAGAAACAAAAGCTTGTAGGTGTTTGTTTGCGCTTTCACACGCAACAGCAAAATAATGCAAAATAACCTAGGCTATGAAAAAAGTGCGAGTTTGGCATGCAAAGGGTTTTACTTCATTCCATTCATTTGGTATTAATTGTAGTTTGTTAGCCTATAATTTCAGAAATAGATATTAGGTACTATTAGGAACTTTTGTTGTTCAACTACTGATCTGCCCATGTAGCAGACGGTAGAGTATTTACAGGCCTTACAGGGCCCTTAGCCTGTAAGACAATGGTGCCAAAATGGGCTGTCAGGTGACGACTTCAATTACGATTTGCTAACGCTGTCTGTCCTTTTAGTGTTTTTGTAGTACAGCAAAGAATATTTTGATTCTAATTCTAGAGGATTAGTTCTCTGGTTGTAGGAGAAAAACGAGGAGAGCCCGGTTTTGTCCTTCTGCCGGAACGCCATTGACCCGCCATTGCGTTACAGGCTAAGGGCCCAGGATTACCGTCTGATTGCCTAATATCTTTTTTTCTGAAATTGGGTAGGTATCCTGATACGAATGTCTCTTCTTAAAAAAAGGTCTAGTGGTACCCATGTAGCATGATGAGCGCCCAACGCGAGACTGCTATGTTTTAATTTTAAGTACTTTCTAATAGAAGTCATCTATATATTTCACTACATTAGGCCTCTTCATGTATACGGTACGTAGCCCATAGATGTAGCCTACACAAAAGCTTTCTCTTAGACTGATCGCTGACTGTACTATGTACCTACTGATAAAATAATTTGCTGAAATTGAGTCGATAATATTTTATGCACGATCGAAAAAAAATTGTTAATTCAATAATATCCTACCTTCTATGAAATTCACTTGAAACTATCAATATTGTTATTAAAGTGTTTGTTTAGAAGCCGTAACATTGAGGTTGAGACGCAGTACGTCATTCTCCACAGCGATAACTCACGAACGACAAACAAATCCTTGCAAAAGAGGCGCTACGGTGTTATTATGCACTTACATACAACTGCCCATACCTACCTCCAATACCACTATCAAGATTTCTGTAATTGATTGATGTTAAGCGAAGCTATTTGCATTCAGTGTTTACTCACGTTTTTCTGCAGACTTTGATATCCGATAAAAAATAAGCTTACTAAAAGATTTTTTTTCTTAAAATAATCATAATTATGTCTAATCAATACATACAAAAAATAAGCCCAAAAGAATATTAATTTTAGTATTACAATAATGTTTTAAAATACAACGGCCATCCTCATAATTAAATAGGCAAGTCTCACCAAGGTTTTTATTTAGGTAGTAGGTACGGCAGGTACGTACCTGAAGTGGTCAGTAGCTAAATTTTCTTTATTAGTCATGAACACAGAACTGAGTTGCTTTTGAACTCTGCGGTTTACGACTCTCCCTATTGTGGTCCTATCAAACAAAGAAACGGTTATTATTATTAATCATACATGCTTGAAAACATGACTATAAGCAATGAAAAAATATTATATTTACTTTATGTAAATTTGTAATTGAGTAGAGTTTATACGCGATAGTGCTACACGCGCCTGTAACGTGTTCTCGTAGAGCGTCCTTGCGAAGGTCGGAGCTTCGCCCATTTATTAATTAATTGTCGAATTGTCAGTTAAATGTATGAACCCTGGTGAGCACGAGTGTTATTGATGACGCAACAAACCTGCACCACCAACACCAACAAGGAAGCAGCCTTGAACCTCTGACACTCTTCAAATAAATATTAGTATCACATTATTAGACATGCACGATTTTGGTAAATTAACAGACTATTAAAATATTAACAAGTGTATAAAAATGGTTATACAACACGCACAATATGGGCAGGTCATGCAAATAAACAATAAGCTAATGACCAGAATTGTAATGTGTGTGACTATTCATTCAGATACCGTATCGTGGCCAATTTATATTTTACGCGGATTGTTTATATTGAACATCAAACAGGACCGTATACATTTGTTGTTTAAATTGTTTACGGATATTACCAATAGATTTAAAACGACCGATCGATACGATAGTTATTATACGATATTTGAATCACATTAGATAATAGCTCTACCTAAGTTTCTCGACTTATTTTATTTTTAGTTTCGTTGTGACGAGTCTAGCGCTTATGGAATGCCACCAGCAAAGACCATTAAACCGTCATGAAAACAATTACAGCGATGTCTGCTTGTCATAAATTATGAGCTTAATGAAACGTCTCCATGCGGCGGCGAGCGGGTGCAGGTGGGGTGCAGGCGACCCTGCCGGGGCAGCGGCGGCGCGGCGACGGGGCGGCAGCGGGGCGGCGACGAGGCGGCAGCGTCGCAGCTAGCGGATGAAACGTCGTAAATGATTGATAGCGGCGCAGCGCCGCCGGCCGCAACTCGCAGTGAAAGCATTTAAGTGAGTGCACGCATCTTGCTTGAACTGTAGCGGTATCAAATCTTCCCACAAAAAAACGCTCTAACCAAAACACGCGTTTCAATTTTTCTCCTACATTGCACAATACAAATTTGTTAACGGGAACCAGCCATCTCGAGTCGACTTTTTTGTTTGTGTACGAGCAAGTATAAATTGATAATGTTGGTAATTTGGCGCCGCCCGAGTGCCGTTGCACGGTACGCTAATGAGTTTATAATGGACAGAATAATGTAGGATGATAATATACTTTTCGAATCAATGTCTAGGTCGAGTACATTTTATTGTTTCTCGTATCACTTGTAAATATGCGGTTTCCAAATTTTCATCCGATATTATCTGGGTTGCATTCGATGCGTTTCAATGAGGTAAGCAATCTCTTTTATTTTCTTGCGCAACTTTATCGTCAATAATGTCATGATTATCTGTTTGAAGTGCCTCTTTCTTTTTTATATCAAAAGCAATTATGGTTCTGGTAGGTAGCACAGTTCCTAGCCGCAAACACAAAGCCGACGCGCCGGTGTCGACGCGCGAAGAAGTGTAAATTACCGAGACCACAGAAAATTGGAGTATTGGAGTGAATATGTCGAAATGTTACTTCATTATCGCCCCCGCACCGGTAGCGAGATCACCGTTACGACTATTCTGCAGTTGAATGTGTAGAGTCAATTCTATTCCACCATTGCAACTTCTCTTCTATCGAGCTAGCCAATATATTGCTCTTAGTACCAGGCACCGAGCACCTTGTAAGCGATCATCTCAATAATTCAATCAATTACGTATAGATATAAAAGATTTTGATGATGGGAATTGAGGGTTCTATAGATAGAACCTCCTTACGATGACCTCACGCCAGCACTTCCGTGTTAGTTTGCCGATAACTCTAAACCTCTCGTCGAGTCATTCGTTATCAAAAGGTCGCTCATCTTTCAATCGAAGTCGATAAAAACTTCAAATGGATGACGTCTTCGGTCAGTTATCTCAAATAAAAAACCGTCATGAAAACTGTTTTCTTCGGGCAAAAAAGAGGGAATTCGAGCCGGATGCTGGTGCGGTTAATCGTTCTGACCCTGCCGATGATACATCCTCAGTAGTGATGTCTGTGAGCGAACACTCGTGGAAGACGCTTTTGATAATGCACGAAAATCTGTCACCAGTTTTCTTTGAATATATTTTTCACCTCGCAGGCTCGGAAAGAGCATACTTTCTAGGTCCATACAATTGTGGAAAAGAATATTTTAAACGCAAATGCAATGAGAGATATATTTTGAGCCCTTGATTGCGACGCCCTATGTTGTATTAAAGAAGAAATAAGAAAACCGAAATAAAAAGAAACCTCGCACACGTTCTACGCGTTTTTCCGCGAGTGTTTGCTCATGCCAATTTCCTATGGGCACGAAACTATAAATGAATCGGTTATTTTAGAAAGGGAACAAGTCAGTGATTCAAATGCAAATGTCACGGAATAGAAAATTCAAAAACGTGGATTCTTCTTACAGTCTTTTTAATATTTTGTACACTTTATTTTTAATACCAGGAAATGAAAAAAATCTCCGTATCAGTTTTATGCAATAGATATGATTGTTTGTAAATTATAGAAAATACAACAAGATAATTGAATACATTTTTTGTATCTAAAATTTGTAATTGGTATAGTACGCAACCGGAAAAAAAAAACTTTATTTTATTTATATTATTTTTGTGTGTGATGATTAATTTCAGGAAATTCGTCGCTGAGGTGAAAAATTGTGTTTCACACGGAGGCAATATTTGCTTCTCGTCCCGATAAAAGCCTTGCTTCGCCCAGGTTTCTTTTTTTGAACCACTCACTACGTTCGTGGCTAAATCTTGGAAACCTTTGCTTGCTCGGCATTCAATACAGCACTTGAAGCAAATAATAGCTTTGCATCCTTGTATAACAATAATTATTACCGTCGAATGCCAATAATGATTATTTCTTTCTTTTTCATGGTTTTAGTTGGTGGTATGAATGGTATGAAATTCATGGTATGAAATCATTCGTACGAGAACAATAAATTGAAAAGAATCGTCGAGGTCTAAATTTTCTTAGGTTTGTATGACATATAATTAAACTACACTTTTAACAGTGTTTATTTTAGTTTAGTTATAAAACGAGTGTTAAATCCGTTAAAAGTGTATTTTAAAATTTTCGTGGAGCTCTACTGTTTCCCGCTTTTCAGCGACCCATAAGTCATCTGGTATAATAGAGAACGACGATACAAAATTATATTATTATGACGGTCAACCTCCAAAATTATGAGAGGCTCCTAGGAAGGAGTTGGCTGAAAGTGAAAATGAGGCAATTGAAGTCGACAACAGGTTAAAAATAGTGTTAATGGAGGTTATTAATGGAGTTTGGAGTGATGTTTCTTGTAAACGGAGAAGCGTGATGTCGGGTGGTGACGCCATGCGCCCGCGCATCTTCCTCGTATACTCTGACTCATCATTGGCCGCTGGTCGTGACCCGATCCGCGGATTTTGTTTACTGGACCTCCTAACTTACCTTCAGCCTGACTAACATTAATCATGTAGGTTTACTAATCACCTCTAAGTAGAAATTGGCTTTGATCAACACACAATGCCGGGAATACCAACACTGCCACGAAGGCTGTCTAGTGAATCCTTCCGTAGAGAGCTTTATTCAGTGATGTCATGGGTGGAAAGCTCGTAACGATCGAAGCTAAAGCACAACATAGCACATCATTCATTCTGAATTTTTTTAAGCCAGAATTAGGATTTAGTTATTTGAAAAATGTCCAGGTTGTTTTGTACTTATACTTGAAGAGGTACATGAGATTAATTCAGCTCAAATAAAAAATAAATCTATTATAGGTACACCTAACTTTTGGCTAACTAATTCCGTAATAATTGAACTGCAACTAGAGATGCGGCGAGACATTGTCAAATCCTGCGTGCAAAGATGACAAAATGACGTACCTGCATAAGAATCTGATCAATCAAATAGTTGTGCAGTTAGGAAAGAGAAGTTGTTGGTCCGTTTTAGTTCGTTTTTATAAGGTGGTGTTTTGCGTTTGTGTAACGTATTTGACGTTATTTTTTCTACTAGGTAATCCGCAAAACACCACAAAAACTCGAGTTGGTGTTTTGAGTATGTTTTATGCGGTACCTTTTATAATACGTCAACATGTCTGTGAATATCTATTAAATCATCGTGTGTGTGTGACTGATAACTTGATTAGCTTGACAGCGACGACTCTACCTTGTATCTCTACGGAATGCTTCTGAACTTATGTACCTAGTCGTAGCATTCGCAGTAGGTATTAACATAGATATAAAGACTTCTTCACATAACTCTATATATCCTGAGTCAAGAGTAATAACTTGAATCCTGTCTTAAGAACGCAAAAACTATCCGATCAGTGATTGAAACTATAACATAAATGTATAGTAGACATCCGGCTGAGGCATGAGAGCATCATTATGTTAATACCTGTTTCGCACCCATAGGTGTATTAAACACGTATTGATTACGATGACATTGCACCGCCTTACTTCTATTTTATTATTTCCTTTTTATTATACACGCATTATGAACAGGTTACTTACTCACTCTACGAAGAAAAAAGGCAGAGCAATCCCGCTTCTGTGAGCAGCCTTGGCAGAGCTTATCGACATTACATGATTGTGATGATGCACATATGTAATTGCGATAATCTTACACAAGGACCTATTTATAGACGTTATATTATCACTAAACTATTCTCTTCCGTCTTCTAATCAGTTCGCTATTTGTTTTTTTTTACCCATAATTTAATTTAACGTTAAAAGCTTCTTGCTGATTTTAAGAGATAAAGCAGGTTAAAGTATTACTTAAAAGATAATTTAAATCGTGATCAGAATTTATAATTTATTGTGCATAATTCGAGTTAATGAAGCACCGGTGGGGTTGCCTAGGGACGTCCTCGACGGCGGGCGGCGGCGCGTGTTCCGGCGACTGCGTGTTCCAGATTTGTCCGATCGTTTTATAAATTCGTCGAGGCGGAGTGCAATGTAGTTAGTAGCTGACGGTGGCCACCAGGTCGTGTTAGGTAACGGCACCTAACTAATTATCTATTAGAGGCAACAATGGTCTCACGTCCCGCGCCACTCGAGCAGTCACGTCGCTGCGTTCGCCGCCGTCTCTATCTCCGTCAACACCAACCAGCCCCTCTATCCTCGACGCATTCTTTTCAATATGGCAGAATTTACAAAATTCAATATTTCACGAATTAAGACTCATTTTATATTGGTACTCGTATTGTACAAAATAGACCTTTGAATAAACATTACGAAGAATATAAAATCAAAGGATCACTAAGCGATGTAAAAGAAATAATTTTTCAAACTTTGTTAATATGAACGCAATGGCGTCAAGGGTAACCCCCCAGCGCGTTGCTGGACAAGGACTAAATCAAAATGCACAGATTCTGACATAAACAAACACTGCTCGTCCGTAGCTCGCAGACGATATTCAAACTAAAATAAAGTAGGTATTCTTGTTTGTGTTAAGAAACTGAGAGGTGGAAAGGTAGGGTGGAAATGAGCTGCCAAGATAATGAAGATTAAGTATTGTCGTCGTAAACTTTATATTACCTAGCTAGGCTATGGACTGTGTGGCGATATAATAGTATGGCGCGTCGAAAGACAATGGAAACCTTTCGATTTTTAGATAAATGTGGAAACGGAGGTATAAACATATCGAGATATGCAGTTGTTTAAAACAGTGTGAATATATTTAGGAGACGGAGGCAGCGGGCAGATACCGCGCCGCCGCACCGACGGACACCCACTTCACGTCGCAGCCTGTAACTTATCCGCTCGCACCCAGTGAAGAGGAAAACTGCCCCGCCCGCCCTCCCGCCACCCCGCGCCCCGCGCCCCGCGCCCCTACTCAAATACTCCGGAGCTTTGTGTGCTTTAACTTAAAAGCTCCTTTGTGTAATAACGACAAGTACTTTGAACGTAGATAGGATTTCGTTAACTTGGAGAAACAGTGTCATATTGTTTTACTTAATTATAATTATTGCGTTAGGGCTTTCATTATATTCTCTTCTAGGTGTAGGTAGGTATAATAGAACTTCAAAGCTTTTTGGATTGTCGTAACGTAGTCGAACCTGTCAAGTAGGTAGGTACGTATGTACATCTTTATTTGTCACGAACAATACCATAACAACTTATAGAATAATCGCCATACTTAAAGGATAAGTCAGAGTCGAACGTGGCGTCAATTTCAAGAAATACCTAACTTATCGAAAAAAATGCTGACTAACCTGTTGTTTATCGAACCCAATCGAACACATCATGCTCTTTGCCACTTTTATAATGATAGGTATAATATAGACAAGCTTGGTTAGTGGGGTTCCGACAGTCGTTTTTGCTGGCAGGGCCATACGCATCCGTGAGCATTATGTGGTATGATGCATGGCGTCATTTCGTTTTAAAAAAGCGTTATTATAGCGTCATGCGCTCGCGCCGCGCCGCCGCTACCTCACCCGTGACTGCCGACACCGAACATTGAATTATCCGAACATTATTGCGATGTGGTGCTGCGTGTGAACTTTGTGTAACGCCCACTGCATTGTACACCGTAACTAACATCACCGTTTTTTCTGCAAAACTCATCTAAGAAACCACTATCTAATAGGTGCTTAAAAGCAGACGCTTGCATGGAAAACACTGTTATGTTTTCATAGTGGTATTTGTTAAACGGTATTGATTCGCGAAGGGCTTGAGTGAGGTCGAAGCTTTCCGGGCGGGCGGCGGGCGGGCGTCGAGCGGGCGCGGGGCGGGCGGGCGGCGGTCATCGCGGGCGGCGAGCGGGCAGCCCGGCTGCAGACGCCGCGCTAACGGGACCGCGCCGCCGGCTCCGCACACAAATTAATGGTTGGTGCTCAAGGCCGGCCGCCTACAAGCAATCGACATAGATACATCGGATTGTCGACTATGAGAACGCGGCGCCTTCCGACTCTCGGTCAAGAACGAGGCCAAGAAAGCTGTCTCGAGCACGCACAGCTCGCGTATCGCCAATGTAGTGTAGGTGGACCGCGGCCCACCGCCGCTACACGCAAGTAAAATGGAGTAGGTACCACGAGAGGCGAGAATAAAAAGACTATTAGAGAAACCGCATCAGTTGAAGAAAGTAATGCCACTCGGCCGTCTTTGTACCGCAACTTGACCAATTGGGACTGGAGCATGAATCATGAATAGCATGATACACAATTGAGAATTAATTAATAATGTACCATAGTAGTGTGAACAGGACAGAGTATTTGGCGGGTCTCATTCACAAGTTTGATATCTTTAATTTGAATGGGTGCGCGAGACGTGGGTGCTGGCTGGCTGGTTGGCTCGGTGCGGCTGTGTACTGTTACTGTTAGCCGAGTTTCGGCCGCGCCGCCGCCGTCTAACCCTGATACTTTCAGTTGCGATGCCTATTTTGCACTCCTCTTGTTGCCCCTGTCATCTTATTGTGGCCGAGTTAGCTGACAAAAAATATCAATCAAAATTCTAGCACAAGAGCCCGCGGCGCTCGCTTCGTCCGCCGCTTGCTTATCGACGCAAAGGAAAATATTTTATCTACGCGGCATTAATGTTTCGGTGTCGAGGCTCACTCGGTAGGTACCTAAATGAATGTGGAGTGCTTCTATTTGGGTTTGTGTTACACGACGCGTTGTTTTTTGGCTCGTAATGACGATGCAGGAACTCGTGCACTTGCTCGTTTCACTTCCATACCTCTAACTACGAGTGGAATTGAAGCCTCGGGTCAACTCTATTTCCAATTATATTTTGGTAACAACTCCATTTATCTTTTGGTAGAGACGCGGGCGTAGTAGATTCCTCCTTACTTACTTCTAACTACACCGTGGAATTTTAGTGGTTTTAAAGCCGAAGGTATTTAGTTGCACTCGTGATTCTGAGCCATATTCCAAAATTTTACTTCAAAACGAGCGAAGAAAAAAAACACTTCCCAACACAAACGGCTATCGCCAATCGACACCATTTGTATGGAGAAGTGATTTTTTTTTTCGCCCGTTTTGGACTGAAATTTTGTAACTTGGCTCAGAATCACCAGTACAACAAAATACCTTCGGCTTTAAAACCACTAAAATTGCACGGAGTATAAATTAGTCGTGGCCTACCTACTTAATATAAGGCTTCCCAACCTAAACCCACTGATTAAGTTCCCTCTATCTTGGCTCCAATTTTCACGGCTTTACTAGCGCTTCAGCGAAGTCATTATGTTGAAACTTACCACCATTACTTATGTTTTTTTTTCAAACTCAATAAGTTTGCTATGTGAAATGTGTGCCTAAACATCTAAACTAAAGTAATGTAGCGGCGCCACAGGTGACAAGATGAATTTTACCTACCTACTCGTATTTCAAACATATCGCCAAACTAAAATAAATTTGCACTAAACAAAAGAAAATCGCAAATCACTTCCCCGTCAAAGCATCTATCGGTGTATATTAACCCTAATTTAAAAAAAATACAGAACATAAAATGTGTTTATATTATTTACTTCTATTCTATTATTTTAGCTATCTATTTACTTACTATACGTGTATATGGTCTTTACAAACAAATACGATGTCTTTACTTCGTGCTCAATCTAAATTTCAAATGATATATTGCTTTAGTTTGACGATAGTCCCTAAACTTCAAGGCAAATGTACCTATGTTTTTTATTAATTTCACGCCATAAAACGCTGTCATGACTAAAGCTCTTAATTGCAAATTACTGATAATACGTAAAACCAATTATCTGTAGACATTAAAGCACACGTTTATACGACGATGTAAATACATCATAATGATTCGATTGCAAAAAGTTATGAAATGTGGAAGCAGATAGCGTGCGATGTGCAAGTTCACTGACTTTTCCTTCCCTTCGGAGCCCGCAAGAAGCGGCCCCGAGTATAGCGAACCTGTTTTCGCAGCCCAATATCGGTACCGGCCGACGGGATTTTTTACGGCAAATTAAGTGTACTTGAGAATTTAACGATGCTAAATTGGCATTTATCTGATATTTTGAATAGTTTGTGGTACATGGTGTGGGTTACATAACAGCGGGTTGTGCGGCGCGGGTGCGGTGCGTGCGCGCAGTGCTGCGTGCGGGGTCATTGGCAAGGCGGCCGCGCGCTGCCACTTCGGTTCAAGGGTATCTCAGCCTGGCTTACATGCTGCTGTGCCTCTATAATATCCTAGCTCTATGAGTATTTAAATATTCATGCACATGTCAGTGTGGACTATGACCACTGAAACAAAAGTGGGCCTTTGTTATGTGCATAATTAGAGGAGCCTACGTTATTTGGTATTTGATTATGAATGAAAACGAATTAATATTAAAGACTTAATATTAATAAAAAGACTTAATTTCATAGGTACTTGAACATTTCACAGTCTGCGATACGTACTTACCTGCCTATCCCTCTATCGTGCGCGTTAGTATTCGCTGAGAGGTTCCTGCTAGGGAAGCACAACGTCACGATAAAAGTTTCATCCCTCTATCGCTATCGGGTAGCGGCATCGTGCCCCAACTTCACGATAAAAAAATATATCCCATTATCGGCTAGCGCCCTTTTGCTTTATTTCACTACGTAAAGCGAGATGCCGCTACCCGATAGCGACAGAGGGATGAAACTTTTATCGTGACGTTGTGCTTCCCCAACAGGAACCTCTCAGCTGGAGATTGAAAGAAATATCGAGCGCTTTCAAATGCGTTTATTTCATAAGCTTTCGCAAATACATATTTAGAAACGCACTAGAAAACTTGTTCTTATTAGAGAATTGTAAATTTTTAAGGACGGAACTTCATGAACAATTCCAGTAGTTTTGTTTTTATGCGCTAAAATGTTTTGTTCCTATGACCGCCAACAGTATGCAGACCGTCGCGTGACGCCATAAAACCGTATCTTTGAAACGTTGTAAAATCCAAACTACTGAACCAAGATAAAAAATATTGAAATTAGTTTCTCAATATTGTCTAAAGATAAGATTAAGCCAATAACGGACTTTCGAACAAAAAACTTTGCGTACCGAATTAGCGGCTCGTCAGTTGCCATGTAAGCCCAGGCGTCGCCGTAGCGAGCTTGCACTAAGTCATTAGCGTTTTCTCACGTGTACGAGAGCTAGGTGCATTAGCTAATTTGTCATCGCAGCCGCCGGGCGCCCGCTCCCACTGCCTGATGTCTGATCTGCCTAATTGATTTTACGTCATTACTTCAGGCCACATTAATTTTCTCCACGATCCATGCATAATAATGAATCTCAAAGCTTAATGTGAACCTATGTGGAGAACGAAGATGCAATTAGCCGCTTTTATTGTTTTTTGCCTCGCTACTGCGCTAATGCAGGCATGTGAGGTGAATCGAGGCCCTTCGTGATTGCAAGCGATGTGATTCATACATAACAAAGTTCATGCCAAGCGTGCATCCCTCTGATCGTAAGTTCCGGCTGATGAAAATAAATCAACCGAGCCTGAGCCTGTCGACGTCACTGCCGATGATTTAATTGCGTTGTTTAATAGTAATCCTAATTTGCATAAACAGGAGATTCATTCACATTTATCAGTGGAAGCAATTCCTCGCGCATTGAAGCACGACTATGACGCATTGTTTAAAGACATCCATCACGAACTCTTCTCGTGCTTTGCTTTCAGTTTCGCCTATAAATAACCATTAATAGGTGCCGACCACGAAAAGCAATCTCGGCGCATGGCAGTTAAGAGCCCTCAGCATATTTTATAGGGAGGCTCCTTAATGATCACCAGGGTGGGAAACTTTCCAGGAAAATGTAGCGAGCCATTACAGAATAAGGTCTCTTTTGTTTTGCACCTTCTGGAAGTGTGGCTCCTACAACATTGTATAATTATTACTTAATCGTATAATTTGCTTCACAATGGCCTTTTTTCCTCTAGTGGTGTTATTGCAGTTGGATATCTATATGCAACACATATTACAAGATTCATACACAAAGGCATGGGAGAGCTTTTGCCGTTGAGCTTAAGTTCTATTTTAATTCCAGTTAAAAACTACTATAATATACGAGCTTGAACCTTAGTAAATACATAAAACTATGTCACAAAAGTTAGATAAATAAAACGTCATCAACCACTGAGTGAGTTGTGCTATCTGTCATCAGCGCGCAATAAACAACTTTTTTGCGCGTTCGTTGATGTCTAATACAAAGCACTAAGAAGCGAGCGTGATCGTCAGTCGAGCGTATGAATGAAATTAACCGACTACCACAAAAACCCAATACTCAATGGATGTGGGCGTGATGTGTGACAGACTTGTAACGTTCGTTTTCATATTTGCACAAATTTTACTTCTACTTTACTACCTACGTATTTACACAAAATTAGATCGCCAAGTGATGTTCAGGGCCCTTAGCCTGTAACGCAATGGTGCCAACATGGGCTCTCGGTTGACGGTTTTAATTACGATTTATTGATGCTGTCGGTCCAGTCTCGGTCCTATTAATGTTTTTGTAGTACAGCAAAGAATATTATGAGTCTAATCCTAGAGGATTAGTTCGCTGGTTGTAGGAGAACAACGAAAAAATCCCGGTTTTGTCCTTCTACCTAGGACGCCATTGATACGCCATTGTCTTACAGGCTAAGGCCCCAGGACTAAGGTTTAGTAAGAGACCATATAAAGGGTGAAAAGTCAGGGGCTGGCTAGGAGCAAAAGGCAGGATGCCGTCATCAGAGGATGTTCGTGCCAGACGAGGCCTTCCTCTACAACGTTAAGCACAAAAACCACCAAAATGCCTGCCGCATGAGCTAACCGGCCACACGACTCAGCTGAACAAATTGAAAAAAAAAAACAAAACAATCACCGATGGATGGAATTAACTTGTTTCCAACTTTTTGGAATCTTAAGTTTTGAATAATAAAATCATTTTAAACGTTAATCATTGTCTCGTGTCAGTTTTGGAACGCTGCTCTTTTGCAAATATTGGGGAAACCCAGTGCGCTCATAACGAAAATTTGGGCCATTTGGACGAGCAAACTGGCTTAATCTGGCACACTCAGCAACTTTGGTTCCCAGCGGGTCACGCGTGGAAAAGCCAGCCGAACCAACCTTCTCTCGCTTTAATCACGGCTCTAGGAGTATCTACCATTGGTTCAATCCAAGTAGGCTTCGCCGAGTAGACGGCCACGTTATTGAAGCACTTTGCATAGTTATTTCTAGGTAATAATTCAGATTTCTGTTTTCTGTTTATGTTTTCTGGATAAGCGTAGTTAAGTACCTACCTAAGCATCTACCTAGTTTACCTACTTAAGTTCTCTTCTTTTGGAAAATGTTTGCCTTGTGGAAAAAGAGTGTCTTTTAAATATTTGGAAAATAACTTTTTGCAAAAACGTAATCATTCGGGAGAAGATACCAGGTAGGTACTCAGGCACAAAATTTAAAATATTTGGGAAAAACCAACAAAGGGGTTCAAACTAGCGCAAACGGTCTTCGATATTAGTACAGTCGACAGTATGTACAGTTTCGTTGTAAAGTGTAAAGTTGGACGTGCAACACAGGCTCCGTACAGTCAACAGACTGTACGGGGCCTGTGTTTGTTTGGAATGTATAAACCTAAACGGCACGTGATCACGTGAGCGTGAAATAGAGCAGCGGGTCCGCAGTCCCAGATTATCCACAGACGTCTTTTAATGCCTTCCTAGACATCCAAAATGTCCCAGGCACTGCAGCGCCGAGTGGTCTCTTCACCCATCTAGTGCGAGTGAAGGTGCCACTGGACGCTGTATAAATTATCTCATAACGCCTTAGACGTCCACGGCCTGTGAGTAAAATAAGTCAAATGTGTTTTTATTCATTTAAGAGGATAGTGTACCGCTAGCTAGCGATTCAAAACTACTTGTTTAATTTTTAAATAAAACTGAATGCGCGAAAAAAATACACTTTTTTGTAGAAATTTTGTGAAATTACATCCCTTTGTAAGTAGTATCAACCAACAGCGCAGCTAAAAGAATGGTGCAAAGAGGGGCTACTTGGCTTAATCCGGCCCTGTGCGTTCGGAAGGCTCGGCACGTGGCTCTCCAGCGGCCATTGCCGAAAGTTTTAAATAAAAATCTCACATTTCATAGCAGTCATATTTAAAAATACACAGCCCATAATGTTGTTTATTAATAGCCGTACCACAGGTCCAAGAGATGTTCTTCAATGCAATGTACATATTTTTCACATATTTCCTTGTCATTCTATCGTAGCTTTCGGTAGGATAAGTAAATGACCGCTCAAAAATGTTAAATTGTAAGACTTTTGTAGCGCAACGGTTTGTAGGAGGTAGGTAATTTTTGCCAATGTTAAAGTCAAATTAAATTATTTTGCGACCATATATTTTTAGTGTAATAAAAAAAAGGTTAAATGATTGAAATAATTGTTACTATCGCACCCAAGCTACTGGGTTCTCCTCTACTCCGTTATACAGTAGGATCACGTCCCAAGAAACGTAGGTTGCAGAAAATTTAATGAGATTTATTTTGATACAAAAATTGTGCCTCTAGTCAAGCAGTGAGGCCGTTTTATCAAAAACTCAAAAAAAAAGCAACCTATTTCTTACTTCCCATTGATACGTTTTTATAATTTTCGTGTAAACCCATGAAATACAAATAGGGTTTTGAGGAAACAGTGAGCCATAGAAACACAATTTTGGTATCAAATTAACTCTCATTAAATTGACTTTTCTCCGGCACGTGTCTTGGAAAATCTTTTTTGTCTTTGACAGACTGTATCTCCATAACCAAAGGACCTAAGTATAGCTTAGGTTGAACTTAAATTAAAGCTTTCGTATGTAGTATCGTAAGTAAACGCAAAGATACCTAAAAAATACCCTTTTTACAAAAATCGACGATATATGCGCGATTGCGATCTTGAATGTTGGTATTGACTGGCCTACAATTTCTTTTCATCCGTGCAAGAACAGAACCGAAAAGCAAGAAAAAAAATTTACCACTATTTCACCCTGTATGCACCTAATACCAACTTGCCAATTTTGCCAAGTATCAAACTGCGTAGCGTCCAATGCTCGTCGAGCTCGAGTTACAGCTTAGGTACAGAGGAGAGGCGCAGAGCCGAGGATTATTATAGCCCTACGGCTAAAGGCTCGTGTAAGTGAATGTTTACTTAGCTACTGCGGTGTGCGGTGCGCGGGTGCATATCTATTGCCTTACGGGTAGAAGATAGAAACGTGGCGGGAAATTCAAAATTTTTACAGTTTTTTTACATTTTGTAGCTAAACTGAGCTATTTTTGTTCAGCGATTTTTCGTTCGCGAGAATAAAACCGTATTATTTTCATTATTGTAAACAACAGAACAACAATAATTCAGCCGATTATGTGTTCTGCCCATCTACCCTTGACGCATGTTTCCAATGCGGCCGCAATATGGCGCAATTTACAAAATTTAATATTTTACAAATTAAGACGCATTTTGTGTTTTTATTGAATAAAACCGCCTTACCTTTGAATAAACATTACAAAATATTTAAAATCAAAGCCTTACTATGCGAATTCAAAGAGAAATTTATTTTTAAACTTTTTCAATTGGATCGCAATAGCGTCAAGGGTAGAGGGGCTGGTCTACGACAAGTTTTTTGGGCACTACCACTGCTATAAAAAGAATACTTTGTTATTTCCGCGAACGAAAAATTGCTCAGTTTAGCTACAAAATGTAAAAAACTGTGAACATTTTGAATTTCCCGCCACACTACTATCTTCCAGCCTTAAGCCTCCACTGCTTGGGACATCATTAGCTCACTGAATAATCAAAAGGCAAGACAGTGCCTCATATTTCGGAAAATGAAAACGACAAAACCCAAACATAGGTATAATGCGCGCGGGATGAGAATGGGATGCGACCTTTTGGAAATGAGACGCGCGCGGTAAGCAAACTCGCGTCGATGCAACCTTGTCAAAGTAAAATAAAGTATGTTTTCGACTGACTTTGACAAGGTTCCATCCCATTCTCATCGCGCGCGGATTATTCCTACCTAAGTATTAATAATTTATACGGATATTTATTTGGCTTATTTCGCATAATAAGAAGGTAGGTGTAAGGTCGTCTGATATTTTGCCGCTTACCCCTGATCACATCTTTATTGAGCCGAGCATTTATGGTGGAGAGGATGTTTATGGGGAGGGTCCAATTTATAGACATCGCTCAGGATAAGTTGTGCTTATTGATTGGTTGTAATATTGGAATAACACATTGGCATGTGTTACATACAAGGGTATAGTAAAACAGCTAGTTATATTTCTGGGCCCACTAGAATGTTCTGACCAAGAGGTGAGAAATGCTTAGGCCTTAGGCACTAAGGACTATTTTTCCAAGTAGGAAACTAGATGCATGATACACAGGAAAATGTGTAGGTGTGGGGAAAATTATTTAGGAATTTGCTTTTCTTGGAAATGTTGCTTAGTCAGAAATAGGTAAGTAAATCGCTAAAGTATTTAGGTACACACGACAGCACGTCGACCTTTACACGCTAGCACTCTACCTGGTTGCGTTACTGGCGACTTTACAACAAAAGTGTACAGTCTGACGTACTGTCGTGTGTACAGTCGGCCACACGCTAGGATACCCCTTTTTGTTCGATTGGCGCCCTTATGCCGCACGCACTAAGAGCTGCCATAGGGTATCTGTGACTGTGGCCGACCGAACCTACCGAACATAGTGTAAGTAATGACATTTTCAAGTAAAAATACTACCTCTAGTGTTGTTAGGTAGTTCTACATACGAAACTGACACATCAACCTATGCAGACTTGAGTAACTTTTAATTACTTATCTGCGATATTCAACTACAAACACAGTTAACCACAAAATTGGGTAATTAGGTACCTACTAGATTACA
The DNA here is from genome assembly GCA_949319315.1 of Zelleria hepariella. Classification (NCBI taxonomy): domain Eukaryota; kingdom Metazoa; phylum Arthropoda; class Insecta; order Lepidoptera; family Yponomeutidae; genus Zelleria; species Zelleria hepariella. Next base: position 15,641,585 of record OX439384.1, read on the forward strand.
AATACTTAGTTATTAGTACCTACCTAAGTAGATTCAACACAATGCGATGCAATAGAAATACTATTACACTTGAATACCTATACCGGTTCACACATTTTCAAAAGTGCCAGCATAAAGGTTGTTCTGAATCACCACAGTAGAGTCAACCATTTCCCACTTCTCAGCGACAAAAAAAACCGTCCTATACGTATAAAGGAGAACTTGTACTTACTTTTCGCTCGCCGACTGCGTGTCCAATGTCGGGAGGAATCCTTCGGAGCGCGGCTAGAGACAGGTTTAAGCCGCCAGCTCTAAAGGCAAATTAATCACTGCTATATCCTTCGTATATTTAGAAAATAATGAGTTTAAGAACATGCACTAGGTACTTACCTTCCTATTGCTTGATCGTTTTACATAAACAGGAAGAATAATTTTATATTGCTCTTAAAATTTCATATTGACCTACCTATTCTAAGGGTACCTACAACCATTTGGGCATCTCTCTGCTTCAAAACGAAAGGGCCACCTCAATATTTCGAAAATACTTTTATTTTTATTTTATGTATCATAATAGGCAGCATCGCAAAAATCACACTTCAAAAACTTTAATTCCTTCAAATTAAACCAATTTTCAGGCATCAATTTAATCGTAATGAAATAATTACATTAATTAGTATTTTTCTTTACCAGGGCAAAATTTAAAGTAAAAATTACTAACGCAAAAAAAGTTTTTCAATACGCATCTGAATATAACAGAGAAAATATCCAGAGAAGACCTACATGCAGGTTTCATTACATAAGGTGCATTTTTTTTTATGCGGAGTGTATTTTACGAAGATGTCCGTTAAATTAACAGATTCTGTGTAAATCAGTTACGAAATAAATGGGTAGGTATCATTCACGCATAGTTAAAACCACATGCCTGCATGTCTAACTATCTTAAAATAAATGTCAGGTAAAGTAAATAAAAATGTTGTCGATCGCCGAAAGAGCTTGCATAGCATGGTGTGCATATTGTAAATAAGCTAACACACAGAGTCTGAGGCAAGATGCGCACGGTAAATAAGTTAACGGTTCTTTTACAACCTCCGCCGCGCTGCGTCCGCGCACCTCGCCCGTGGCTCGGAACATTGCCAATTCCCATCGCTCAATAGTCCTAACATTGGAATTTATCACATGTATGACCATAAATGCCCTCAGTTTATGTTCTATTATAGAAAACCTTATGGCGTTAACATAAAAAAGCTCCTTTATACTGACTTCACGATACTAAACGACCTCTGTCTCATTGCCGACGCAGGATTACGTAGGTTTCGTCACGCTTTTAGTATCATTTACCTACCTAACGACTCTTCGATTAAATTCAATAAAAAACACATTTACCACTTAGACATGATGGACCAACCTTGCCAACTAATTCCAGGCACGTCAATAACCAGTGACGCTTTAAGTTAAGCTTTTGCTATACTGACTAGACGGGAAGGGAATTTTGGGAAAGAAACAATCTAGTTATAATTCAATATGTAATTTATTGAAACATCATGATTAAGACAAAAAGTAACAGCGTCAATTTATTTGAAAAATTAAAAACGTGTGTTATATTATCGTAATAATAAATTGTATACTAACTATAAAGTCGTTTAAGTTTGAAACTGCAAAATTTCTAACTTTACGATAAAGTCATTGTTACAATACAACATGTTCATAATTTTACATAATCTATTTGATTTATCTATGTATATAACTGTCATGTACTCTCGAATATGAGCGAATGTGCCTGGAGCAGGCCAACATAAGCTCGTGCTGTGATAAGGACAGCAGACACAGGACAGGCTGGCCATTCTATTATTGCAACCCCAATCTTATTGTGATGGCTAACTGAACATTGTAATATTATCATAAATGCTTTTTTTGTACGTTAAAATATCTACTTATTTACTAATAACTACACATACTCACTTGAGGTTATTTGGACATTTAATTTGTATCTATTTCTTGATGCAATCATCCGAATACATTGATAGAAGTAATTTAAAATTATTGCAACATTTCAATATGCCACGTGTACTCGTGTCAGTAAGGTCTCTTGGGGACGGTCTCTGGAAACAATATGGTTGAATACCTCCAATCAATGTTCAGTCAGCTTTGAACAAAGTTTATCTTAGCAGTGTTGTGTAACTAAGAAATAAGGCATCTCTAAGCTAAATTCGTATGCGGATTATAAAAATAAATATTAAAACAATAGCCAATGTACTACTTACCTAAACGTACCTACTTTTGATTTAGCCAATGTTTTTTCCGCCATGAACTAACATCACAAAACATTTTGCTCAAACGTGTTTCAAAAGCTGTCGCTATCGACTAGTAACTCCATAGTGACTCATGCCAAGCAAAGTGTGGGTAATGGCACAGCACTTTTAAATTAAAATATCATTAAAATATTCATTTCAGATTATGAATCTAGCGTGCAAGTTAATAAAATTGATTAGTTATTTATTTTATCGTCAAGAAAAATTTAATCTAAATTAAGACGTAGACATTTGATACCATGAATCCTGTACTTCTTGTAAGAGATAGTACTTCATCACTACTACCTTACTATTAATCAATAAAATGTACTTAATATAATACAAAAAATAGTAACTCATTTAAAAATGACGATTTTCTATTACTTATACAGAACAAAATACAAAAAAAAATATGTAAAAATAGCTTAGGAACACACAGGTGGACTCCTAAAGCTCTTTAACAAAACGTTATTACTATCATTATGTTAATGGTGTATTCATTAGTTTTACTCTTAGCCTATTCAATTCCTATGCTAGAGTACAACTTGAGATAAACGTGCTGCGACCTTCGTTGCGTCATGCACTGACCAAATCTATCAAACTAACTTTTAAGCACTACTCCTTCCGCAACATTACGAGTAAGTCAATATAATTCATACCTAAAACGAAAAGAGACACGTCGAGAAAAAGGGCACATTTTGAATATCTATAAAAACGAAATCATGTAACATTAATAAGAATAATGACATCAGTCGATGCAAATGTGTACCGAGTATGATGTGGTGGTACTCTCGTCAATGGAGTGCGTCGGGCTTGGAGCTGTCGCCTGGCGCGGGGGTGCTCTGGAAACAGATTTTCATCTCTATTTAAAATAATGTTTTTCTAACGCAAAATGCATCGAAGGAAATCCTAGCCGCACGACAGGTTACAGAAGGAAAACATAATCTAGCTAATACTTATACAGCTGTTACAATCAACCGGTTGGCGCTTCGCACGCGATAGGTGCAGTCAGGTAAAGCATTTGAACCGGTGTAGGGTGCGATGCTCGCTAAGGTCCACATTCGTCCTTAGTTTGACCGGACATAACTTCAGTAACAGAGGCGATGGAATGCTCATTCTAGAGATCGTTATCTAACAGAACACAAAACTGTAACTTTAAGTTACGTTGTGTAAAAACTATTTCACAACACATTTTTACTAAAATAGGAATAAATTCTAAAAAACAATATAATTTTACTTACCACGCATCACTCTTTATTGTTTAATTTCATGCGATACTATTGTTAACATAATAAACATGAAACCTTGCACGAACCTATCCACCAGAGGGTAAATTTTTATTTAACAGATTTTTAGATTTATATGCATATTTATACGGAATCCTCTTTGGTGTTGGCGTTGTTTAAGCCCATACGAAAATGTAAATTGTCAACTTTATGTGCCATATGCTAAGATGACAAAGCTTGTGTCGTTATAGGATCCATTTTGTTAATAAAATCAAATTAACCTTTACCCAAAATCTTGTTTACGTTTTTTTCTTATTCTTATTTAGAGCGTAAACAAGAACTGCATTTTTTTGTGTTTCACCTCTGTGACTCTGACGATTAATTTGTCAAAGCAGTGTTGATTGATTGCATCGAGATTGTGATGAATGGTATGATGGTCGGATTTTGATTGCACGATAACAACTGCAAAAAGAACTCAAGTTATCAAGAAAAGTCATTCAGTAATCAGTGGAATTAAATGTGCTGATCTCATGCAAATGCAACCTTTTCATTTATAGTTTTACTGCCTGACGCGTGCACACATCTAATTATAATATCTAAAATTATCCTCGTCTGTCGCCTAATTAACAACGCCTAGGGCTTGGCCAAACTACCGTCTTTTCATGGGTCCGATTTCCCACCTGATTTGCCTCAACCGTTAGTTGAAAACATGAGACCGACTCGGTTTTTTTTTTATCTTTGTCTATGACGCTCCAGTCCATGATAAAGGGCAGTCCACGAAGGACAGAGCTTTTGGGCGCAGGTTGTGGTCATCGACAAACATTTTGCGACATTAACTTTCCACAATGTACTGAAAACAGATATCGCAAGAACGCATCCGATCTTACCGACCGATAAGACGCACCTGGTGGGGATCTGTAAAGGAAAAAGGCAGGGGCTGCACTCACCGTCTCCGTCTCCAAGGCAGCCCAGTCGACGAAGGAGGGCAGATCTCTAGCCGGCAGCTCGGCCGCTAGCGCCTTCACGCGCAGGTTGCGGTCGTCGGTCAGCAGAACCACCTCCCGCACGCGTCGCACGCACGGCCCACCTTCGCCGCCCGTCTCGCTCGCGCCCACGTCTGGTGATAGGGGTTGCGGTCAGTAATGTTAACACATAAGCAAGTAAACAGGGGCCTTAGCCTGTAACGCGATGGCGTTTCGATGGCGTCCCGGCAGAAGGACAAAACCGGGGTTTCCTCGTTTTTCTCCTACAACCAGAGAACTAATCCTCTACAATTGTTTTCTTATCCTATCATATATTTCTTATGGTGCATATGCTGCTACTGTGTTTTTGCTCTCAGTCCTGTCCATCCAAAGGTTGTCTTGAAGAAATCGCTTTTAGCGATAAGACCGCCATTTGTACTGTTATTTTTAAATCTTTATTTGTAAAATGTTTTCGTCTGTGCAATAAAGAGTTACTTACTTACTTACTTACAATTAGAATCAGAATATTCTTTGCTGTACTACAAAAACATTAAAAGGACCGACAGCATTAATAAATCGTAATTGAAGTTGTCAACTGGGAGCCCATTTGGGCACCATTGCGTTACAGGCTAAAGCCTTATTTGGTACCATAGTATTATTCTTACAAGCTAGTTATAGCTAGCGATTCCCAGAGCCTAAGGCTGCTACATCAACGCACGAGATTTCACGGTCATATAAATCATTGGCATCAGTTATGAGAGCGATTTTTGGATTCCCCATTGGCGCGGACGATTCAAGTGGTAAAGAAATAACTTCGGTAGGTACCAAAATGGCCTCCGCTGAGCATTATGCCGTGGTCGTCAAGAACCATGACGCTGGTTTTCGGCGGATACCTAATATACTAAATTAAACAATTAAACGTAGACCTTTACATCCATGTTACTTACTTTATTTAACTATCTGTGGAAGCTAACCTTTAGCTCTAAGAGACAGCCCATTGTTTATTTATAGGTCTAAAATTTTCTCTTTCTTTTGGGCTTCTATTCTGTTTTTTAAGTTTAACTATTCGCTCATTTATGTAAAACTAACTATTTAGTTATGTGAGCTGCCAGCGCTTCCCTATGAAATAAATAAAATAAATAAAAATAAAATGTTCTACCGTCTGCTGTCGGAGATTGGCTGACAAACAAAACAAAGAGCTCGTAGTTGTACAAACCACTGGCGAAGGTTGTCAAAACATAATATTTTGCATCTTCCAGATTTATACAGAGCTAACAGGGGCACCTTCACTCACACTAGCCGTTCTTAATCGATTGGCAAAGTTAAGCAACAACGGCCGCGGTCAGTCCATGGATGGGTGACCGCTAGTGGCAATAATATCTGAGCGCTTCCGTGCTTCGGAAGGCACGTTAAACCCTTGGTCCCGGTTGTTGTTGATTAATAACAATCGTTAAGCCCTTTGGGTGGCCTAAAAACTCTGACACCAGGGGTGGCCACTACCTCATACGATTACCTACCCTACTCACACTAGATGGGTGAAGTAAGCATTCAGATGCTGCAGCGCCTGGGACATAGTTGGAGCAAGCTTACCCAGCACCTATACCTATAATCAATCCTCTCAGCTACAGGTATACCTAAGCGACAGATATTATTGATGGTACAGACTGAAATAATTGTTTTGGCTTTCGAAAAATAGTTTCGATTTTATTCCTTATGTCAACAATGTGGAAATTAATTAATATTATTTCAACGAGGAAAATAAATCAACCATTGATGTTACAGGGTCAGTGCCTGACCTGAACATGATCTAAATTGAGAATGACTGATTAAAGTGGAATTTCTAACTAACTACTAACGGAGCTACTATCATAAAGTTTTGCACTTACTTTAACGCTGCAATAAATACGCGGAACGCAAGCAAATATAAAACACCCTAGGAAGTTGGATGTTTTACAGAGAAGTCAAAACAAGCGTAGAAACTAATTTTGTTTGAAATTGACGTCACAGATTTTCCAAATAAATATGCTTTTTTTTTTATGAAAACATTTGTTTATCGTGTATTTGACAGTTTAAAGGGCATGAAAAAAACTTTTATTCTACTACAGAAGTTGACATTCTTCTGGGAGCGCAAAGTGTGATGTTTTCGATATGAAAGAAGCAAGAAACAATACGTTCTCGCCCAGCTGAGTCTCCAGTACTTTGTCGTCACTGGTCGCCCGTACGCTCTCGCGTTCGGTTGTGAAGACTTCCGTGCGAGGCCAGTAGCGATCCGCGCGAGGTAGCAAACCGTACGCCGTTGATTGTCGCTTTTGATTCTGTAAGGCTCAACAATACGGTGCTCAGCACTCACCCGGCTCATTGGAGATGTTGACGTGTAGATTCAGCGCCGTCGCCAGTACTTTGTCGTCATTGGTCGCCCGTACGCTCTCCCGTTCGGCGGTGAAGAGTCGCGAGGCCAGTAGCGACCCGCGCGAGGTAGCAAACCGTACGCCGGTGATTCGGCGTTGAAGACTCGCGAGGCCAGTAGCGACCCGCGCGAGGTAGCAAACCGTACGCCGGTGATTCGGCGTTGAAGACTCGCGAGGCCAGTAGCGACCCGCGCGAGGTAGCAAACCGTACGCCGGTGATTCGGCGTTGAAGACTCGCGAGGCCAGTAGCGACCCGCGCGAGGTAGCAAACCGTACGCCGGTGATTCGGCGTTGAAGACTCGCGAGGCCAGTAGCGACCCGCGCGAGGTAGCAAACCGTACGCCGGTGATTCGGCGTTGAAGACTCGCGAGGCCAGTAGCGACCCGCGCGAGGTAGCAAACCGTACGCCGGTGATTCGGCGTTGAAGACTCGCGAGGCCAGTAGCGACCCGCGCGAGGTAGCAAACCGTACGCCGGTGATTCGGCGTTGAAGACTCGCGAGGCCAGTAGCGACCCGCGCGAGGTAGCAAACCGTACGCCGGTGATTCGGCGTTGAAGACTCGTGAGGCCAGTAGCGACCCGCGCGAGGTAGCAAACCGTACGCCGGTGATTCGGCGTTGAAGACTCGCGAGGCCAGTAGCAACCCGCGCGAGGTAGCAGTGACTGTCGCTTTTAATTCTGGAAGGCTCAACAATACGGTGCTCAGAACTCACCCGGCTCATTAGCGATGTTGGCGTGTAGGTTCAGCGCCGTCGCCAGTACTTTGTCGTCATTGGTCGCGCGTACGCTCTCGCGTTCGGCGGTGAAGACCCGCGAGGCCAGTAGCGACCCGCGCGAGGTAGCAAACCGCACGCCGGGCGGCGCCGCTCCCCCCGCTCCCCCCGCGGACGCCCCTCCGGCGCCCATCCACGCGAGGGCGGCGGCGGCGCTGGGACCGACGCGCGCGCAGCGACGCAACCCCTCTAGCTCCGTCACCACTGTGGACAAAGATGTGTTGGTTACGCCTCGGTCGCACAAAGAACAAGAAGTATAAAATCAATATAAAAATGTGCAGTGCTTACGAAAGTTCAAGTTGTAAAACAAAAAGTATAATTAACATGATCTACTTTCTAGCGGCGATTTTTGCTAACAGCAAATTTACTGTTAAACGAAGCTTCTGCCGGTTCTCTGCCGGCGGAAATTAGCCACAATTAGAAATTAGAAGGACGAAAGTTCGATATTTTAGGCCTGAATTTTTTCGTCGGTAGCGGAAGATGGTCGATGAAGCAGTTGATTAGAACTGACCGACTATAGGCACAGCGAGCAGGTAGGGCCGTCCTGCTGCCGCGACCACCCGCCGTAGAAGCGGGAGGTGGTCGATGAACAGTTTATTGGTACTGACCGACTATAGGCACAGCGAGCAGGTAGGGCTGCCCTGCTTCCGCGACCACACGCCGTAGTAACGGGGGTGTTCGATGAACAGTTTATTGGTACTGACCGACTATAGGCACAGCGAGCAGGTAAGGCTGCCCTGCTGCCGCGACCACGCGCCGTAATAGCGGGAGGTGGTCGATGAAGCAGTTGGTGTCAGGAACCAGCCAGCGCGGACGGACCTCCACCTCCACGCTTACCCAGCCGCCCCGCAGCAGCTCCTGAGGACGTAAAACGAATATTAACATCATTAAACACATACTTTAAAACAGTTGCCGAGTAAATAGCTGGATCCAAAAAGCCTCGCGAAATGTTCATCGAGCGTGAACAGATCTATCACCACGCCTACGCAAAGCCCGGTAAAACTAGACGAGCGCTTACTCAGTTCGCTACTATGAAACAACCCTTGCCCACCATGGAAGCTATTAAAAATATGAAGCAGCCTCCGTGTCCCAACAGTTTACCTACGCTGTCACCAGCGCTCAAAATTGGCGCGGCACGACCATAGCTGAACCTAAACCTATGGCTGCTTTATTTCATCGTTCATCCAGGCAGAATCACCTGCATAAACAAATGCCGGGCTTCACCTTCCATTAAAACCTCAGTCATACGAAGCCAAGCCAAATTTTGCCACCAGAATACTGGCATCATGTGACAGAGCTTTTAATATCCCAAATGCGCCTTGAGCCGCAGTAGCCGGCGTGATCTCAGCTATGCCTCAATCATTACCTGCACCTTGGCGAGACCCTTGCGCCTCAGAAGCCGTCCACGCCTCCACGCCCTCGAGCGTGTCCGCGGCCCAGTTCATGCCTCCCTAACCACCTGTGCCCCAGGTGCTTACCAGCATCCTCTGTCGCCGCCGCTCAACGTTGGCGAGTTGCCCCTTGGGCCTTTGAAGCCGTCGTGTAGCCTCTTTCGCGCCCTCCACGCCTTCTATGTCCCAACTAGTTACCTGCATCCTCTGTCGACGTCGCTTCCTGTTAGCTCGACGCTGCCCCTTGCGCCTCAGAAGCCGTCGTGTATCCTGGCCTGCGCCCTCCGCGCCGTCGCGTGTGTCCGCGGCCCAGTTCATGACTCCCTCGCCACCTGTGCCCGAAGTGGTTATCTGCATCCTCTACCACCGTCGCTCCTTGTTGGCGCGCCGCGACTCGAACTGCCCCTTGCGCCTTAGCAGCTGTTATGTAGCCTCGACGCGCCCTCTATGCCGTCGAGCCCAGCCTATGCCTCCCTCACCAATTCTATGTTCATACCTGCATCCTCTGTCGTCGCCGCTCCATGTTAGCTCTTCGCGACTCGAGCTGCCCCTTGCGCCTTAGCAGCCGTCGTGTAGCCTCGTCCGCGCCCTCCGCGCCGTCGAGTGTGTCCGCGGCCCAGTTCATCTCGCTCGGCGCTGGCTCCTTCACCTCCTCGTCTTCCAATTCCTCCTCAGAGTCCTCCGACTGAAAAGTGGTAGGCATTGTAAATGAGGGGGTAATGGACGTTTTGAAATTAACATTACATAAACAAGGCAGTGTGTCCTGCCCATTTTCACATACGGGGCCGAAACATGGACGCTCACAAAGAAGAACAGGCACCACTCGGTTAGTATACTTTTTTTTTCCAATACCCTCAGGGCGCCTATGAGCCGAAGTAATACCAATTAGTTAAAGTCGGCGGCGAACGAAGGTTGACGATATTGGTGATCGAGTATCGGGACTCAAGTGGAAATGAGCGGGACACCTGGCGAGGAGGGAAGATGGCCGGTGGACAAGGGCAGTGCCAGAGTGGAGGCCGAGAACTGGACGGCGATCAGTGGGAAGACCAGCAGCCCGATGGTCGGACGACATCGTCATTGCGGCGGAGGGTCCATGGATGCGGATGGTTAGGGGCCGTGAGAAGTGGCGCGTGGGGAAAAAGGCTTATACCCAACAGTGGGCAGAGGTGGGCTGATGATGATGATCTCTATCTATCTCTCTATCTATCTATCTTTACCACGTATATTTCTTTATTCGTTTCAAAGCTTGCGACAACTTTTGTTTTGATTATGTTGCATGTGTTGTGTGACATAGGTTATAAACAGCATGGATAATTTTGTTGCCCACTTACCAGGTCTTGCAATGGCAAGTTCGCCGTCTGCCCTCGCTGGACAGCGCTGACGTAGCGAGGAGGCGCGTCCGAAGGGTATTCGAGTCGTAAAACTGGCGGTTCCACGCCGACTAGATATCTGGAAGGGAAAAGTTTGATTTTGCTAATAACTGAAAGTTTTGTAGTTTACAACTTGTTAGCGACTTGTTTTTTAAGGATATCGACTGAGCAATATGCCAAAAACCGTTCACTCATTATCCTTAAATTTATGTAGTTTTTCTGTTGATGATGCTTATTTAGAAACCTTTGAAAGGGATCATGGTAGTAAGAAAATTAAAGCGCAGTTTTGGCGGTTTACGACTGTGCGGAGTTATTTGCATAATAAGCCCTCAGTATTCTCACTCCTTATTAGGTATATCAAACTCACTCTGTGCCAAGAATAGCAGCTTACGAGTGCACAGCGCGTGCTCGGCCAAGTCGTGCGAATGCCGCCGCCGGTTCTATGTACATGACTGGAGTGAACTATGATACTCACTCTGTGCCAAAGAACAGCAGCTTGCGAGTGCGCAACGCGTGCTCAGCCAAGTGCAGCGCGGGCGCGTCTTTGCGTGTGAACCCTGAACCCGGTGTATCCTAAAGTGTCGCTGGCTGTACATGGGTGAAGTGAACTATGATACTCACTCTGTGCCAAAGAACAGCAGCTTGCGAGTGCGCAGCGCGTGCTCGGCCAAGTGCGGCGCGCGCGCGTCGCGTACGATCGCCGCCGCCGGCTCCATATACATGAGCGGAGTAAACCCGGCCAGGACACCGTCTTCTGGCAGACGGACTGCTTCGTAACCTGATGGATAAGAATAAGAGTTCATTAGAATATTTGTGCCTCTCTACTAATTATAGGGTGAAGTTTCAGGGGACTTTTAACTGATATTTTTTGCCTCATCGAAATAGTTGTTTGCATCGATTAGTAGAATACTCCTTAATTAATGTTAGGCTCACAAATTCAAAATTACTCTGTACTGCTTGTCAGTTCTCCATACTTCTTCCGATTAAATGCCATGTAAAGAAAAAACACAAATACATTCTCTGATTAAGTGAAATAAAGCAAGATGGCGCTAGTCAATAGCTGGATAAAACCGTCTATCGATGCGTTGTGCCGCTGGGGCTAATAACTAGTTTTACTATTTCGATATTTAGGGCTTACCTTCTTTCATTTCCGATTCAAAGACAATTGTCTTGTCGTCGAGCGTCTCTAGGATGTTCATGAGTTTCGCTAGCCAGTCCCACGGGTTGATGTCGCTTCTGCAACAGTTAATGCGAGTTAAGATCATACGAAGATTTGTATAAGGTAAAAAAAATCGCTCGGGACAGGATTTGAACCCGCAACCTCTTGCATTCTTCTTCAAGTTCCCTAGCACAGGTTAGTGCTTTAGAAAATACAAAAAGATCATACAAATTGGTCTTATTGTACCTAATACTTTGGCGGTACAAGCAACTGTTCTACCCAGCCAGTAAAAGAAAAAAAACCTTGAAAGCTGTTGAGTTAGCAAAGATCTGTTTAATGTAATTTCTCATTTCAATAGCTTATAACTTATTAGTCTGTACTCTTACTTACCCTATGTCGAAGCTGTCAAATGAAGGCGGTGGATTCCAAACGCTACTGTGGCACAGCATCCAATCGGACCAGACCTGTAAATTATAAACAACAAAGAAAACAATATTAAGGTTTTAAAAGGACTCGGGTACAATATTAAAAGACAAAGCGGATCGGGTAGTACGTCGACATCTGGTCATACTACGGCTCAGGAAAGAGAGCGCAGCAGCGCTCCAAACATCAGTAGCGAGATGCTGACCGCACACTCCAGCACTCATCTTGATGGCTGCTAGTAGAAGGAGTGTATCTGCATGCTGCTGTGTGTTCTGCGGGCAGTAGGGCGCAACAGCGCTCCAAACATCAGTAGCGAGATGCTGACCGCACACTCCAGCACTCATCTTGATGGCTGCTAGTAGAAGGAGTGCATCTGCATGCTGCTGTGTGTTCTGCGGCTCGGGCAGTAGGGCGCAACAGCGCTCCAAACATCAGTAGCTAGATGCTGACCGCACACTCCAGCACTCATCTTGATGGCTGCTAGTAGAAGGAGTGTATCTGCATGCTGCTGTGTGTTCTGCGGGCAGTAGGGCGCAACAGCGCTCCAAACATCAGTAGCGAGATGCTGACCGCACACTCCAGCACTCATCTTGATGGCTGCTAGTAGAAGGAGTGCATCTGCATGCTGCTGTGTGTTCTGCGGCTCGGGCAGTAGGGCGCAACAGCGCTCCAAACATCAGTAGCTAGATGCTGACCGCACACTCCAGCACTCATCTTGATGGCTGCTAGTAGAAGGAGTGCATCTGCATGCTCCTGTGTGTTCTGCGGGTCGGGCAGTAGGGCGCAACAGCGCTCCAAACATCAGTAGCTAGATGCTGACCGCACACTCCAGCACTCACCTTAATAGCTGGTAGTAGAAGGAGCGCATCCGCATGCTGCTGTGTGTTCTGCGGCTCGGGCAGTAGGGCGCAGCAGCGCTCTAAAAGAGCACCGAACATCAGTAACGAGATGCTGACCGCACACTCCAGCCACGCAGACCGCTCGCCTGCGTCCACATCTAAGGGATGAAAAAGATAATTTATTCACAATCAAAATATCACAATAAAAATCCAAAATTCCAAAGGCTTTCGCACCAAAAAGATGTGAGATCTAGTGGAGACTTAGTGTCTGTAATTATAAAAGGAAAGAAATCATTTATTGCATACAACGAACATACCAACAACATTAGCCATGACTCTTCTTTTCTTCCCACTAATAGTCGCAATAGTTTACAGGTTTCTCTGTTTTTACATTGAAGTTTATATAAAATGGCGACTTGACTACATACGCTTGCATAGCTTTGGTCTATTTATATTCTCGAAGCTATTGTTAATATTCTGGTCGGTCCCATAATCATATAATTGCCAGACCATAATATGTCTCTGTCAGACAAAGAATGGTCAGTAAGTGCGGCGTTTGACAAATTCAGTCTATTCCAGCTTTATCCCACGCAATGCAAGTTGTTCTGCCTCGACCACAAGTTCATCCATCAAGTATGGGAATCTACATTTTAGATTCGAAAGCCTATTTCACACGTCGAAGTCTAGACTAACTTGTTACAGTTTCATTCATTCCGACGTACAACTGGTCAGAGGGGATGTTTGTTTGCCTATCGATCGGAATGCCATGGCCGGCTATAACGAGATCGGGCAGGCTGGTGATACAGATATGAGTGATGCGAGTTGTTGTCGGGCGCCAGGCTCGCGCACGACGACGCTCAAGCCGGTCCGGTATAAATAGAAAGCCAGCTATAAATACCCGGCACCGATTGCACCTGCGATATAGCCGGATTATACCAGCGCATCATCCTACCATAATGCCTGCATAATGCGCGCAAGCATGCTGTTCGTCCTTCGGTTACCCACTTAGCACCGCCTCGCATTATCTTTTTTTGTCTGTCTGCCTGCACGTATTACCTACATCTGTCTACCTAGCCGGTGCGGCCAACGTGCAATTATCATCTCAACTTTATTAAGGCATCCAAATAACATACCAGCGTTAACTAGGAAATTAATAAGAGTCGATTTTACGACCCATTATGAAACAACCGCTATGAATCTTAAAATTCAGATTTATTCGCGCAGTTTTCCATGTACGTAATATTGGTTGGCTAAGGGTAATGGTCTCGCGGAACAACATCATTAAAGGTGTTTTTTTCTTTTAGATAATATGAAAACATCATTACGTGTAATGGCGTAACAGCGCGGTGGCGTCGCCCCGTCACCAGCGGCTGAACCTGTCTTCGTCAAACGTGTGCATCCCTGGGGGCGCCGGGGGAGCGGCGCGGGGCGTGCGGGCCGGGGGGACACCACGAGGTGCATCAACCTCCAATAACTTGTATTTTGTAATTACAAGCCTTAACTGCGCCCGGCCGGAGCCGAAGGAAATAGCCACATTTACAAGTGAACCTTATACATTCATTTACCTAAATCGAATGCACGCTATTAGTTATACCTTTTTTTCTTTTCAGGATAATTGAATTCTGATTAATTGATGATTTCAGATTAGAATAGGTCACAATGTAATTCAATTAACTATAATGGGATGTCATTTTAATTTTCTGAACCAACAGGATTTTTTTAATTATTATGAATAAAGTCATGAATGTCATTTAACTTCCAAATAATATATTTCATGATAAATAAATCAATTAGCTATCCACGTAGACTGCTATTAAGGCGGTTCTTGTTGCCCGGAATAAGGAAAGAGATAATCAAAATGATCTCATGCAAATAAAGACAACGAATCAAAGTGGATACATCTTGCTAATTAACTAAACAACCCAATAGCATTTATCAGAAATTGGTTAACTCTGGTAACTACACCTGAGATTTATTCCATCTGATAATAAATATGATGATAAGCAAATCGTTTTATGTTTGTCATAGATCAGCGAAAACTTTAATCAGCGCCATAGTTTGGCAAAAAATGGTAATTCGTAGAGTTTTTTATAAAAATGTGAGCAAAGTCTTTACGCATGCCTGGTATTGACAACATAGCCGAAACAAGCAAGAGAAAACAAACGCTAGTTCAATGGTCAATTAGTCATCAATTAGTCAAATGGGCGTCCCATGTCCCATCTTATTGAAAACGCACGCGTGCATTCGTATGTGGAAATAATGTCACAAAACTTGAATAGCATATTCTTTCAGCACACCTGTGTTCTAACTGCGCATTTAGCATGCAGTCTAAAGATAACGGGACAGCTACTTAAAACTTAACTTTATGGTAACGACTTGCGGGAACTCATTAAAGTTTCCCACTTTAAAATAATACACAATAATGCAGGCGCAAGTTTTCTGCAACTTCACAAGAAGCTTGCTTCGTTTATGTTCACACACTGCTCTATTGTGTTTTTGCCTCAATCATGCAGCGGCGCCTCTTTGCGCCATCAATCATGTAACGTGTGGCGGTGAGAAACGTTTAAAATTTAATTAGATTGAAGTTACGAAGGGTAGCGCCGACGGAATACTTCATGAAATGCTTTAGGGGCTTTCGGGAAAGATGGTGTTTTTATTGGACCCATGGAGAAAACTGACAAACATCAATGCTTCGTAATGTTTATTCAAAGGTCTATTTTGTACAATACCAATATAAAATAAAATTAGTCTTAATTCGTGAAATATTGAATTTTGTAAATTCCGCCATATTGAAAAGAATGCGTCAAGGGCAGGGGCTGCTCGTAAAGCGGACACAAAGGCAAAGGCAAAAACCCACTAATACTTCTAGCTGCTCTTTCAGTTGTAACGGACCTACCTGTCCACTCGGCATTTTTCACTGAAAATTCAGGCAAACGGTAGGGAGGGGTAACATCTTAGATTTAGCATAAGAATAAAATATAAACCACGTTTAAAACTTAAAGCTTTAGAGCTAGTATTACATTCAAACAATCACTGCTTATATAAATACTTTATGTATCTATTTACTTCGATCTAACCAAACAATCTATTTAATTATTTTCTTTCTCAAACTAAGGACGCCATCTGTGACCCTTAAATAAGAACTAGTTCGTTCCAAAGTTGTCGCGAGCAAAATTCCATTTCTAAATCAATGAGCGTGAACTGAAAAACATCTGGCTTAATAATTTGGAGATACGACACGGAATGGCGTTAACAAACTATGGTTTCAGGAAGAGAGGGAGAAGCATACATGTGTGCGTGATTCCATAAAAGACGTGATACGTCATTTTTTTAGAGGCATTTTGACTGAAGTCCGTTCAAGTAAGACACGTTCACGCTGCGAGCTCTGATTTTTATCCTTGAAGGGTATTCAGGGATACGAATTGGAGTTAACAGTTTGGTGAACTTTGTTTAGTGAAGGTTCGTTTTCTAACAAGTTTAAAGTCGAATTGTAGGAGTTTTCTGACTGACGGTAAATTCTGGTCATTTAGCGGTGGATGATTTATTATCCAGCTTTCCGCGGTGCCTAGATTTGCTGAAAATTGGAGAATTCTAGCTAGGGAAGTTTAGCTTTTGAAACTGTCAGTGTTAAATTGGTAGGTCGTTCAGCAGATGTCTGCATTTCGGTTAACTAGAAGTGTTTCCGCGTAAAATAGGGTTTTCAGCCTTAGTATTAGGGAAGTTCCGCGTAAAAAGATTCACTAATCCGTTCTCTTTCAGGATACGTTTGTGAGGTAATAATGATTTACAAAAATATACACTCTAGGTGTCAGAATATGCTGGATAATGTGAGGAAGCTATCCTTTGTCTATTAAAGGCTCGGTGAATTGTCTCATATTATAACGTTTATTTCTGTCACAATTATCAGAGATTTTTGTTCAAAGTTATTACCACTAAACTGATTCAACTTTTTATTGCAATTATGGCAAATATTGCAGTATTTGGTTTTATTGGGAATTCGTGTGATTTTGTACAGCGGAATCACTAGAATGTTTCATGAGGATTTTAATCCAAAACTGAAACATTCTAACATAGCTGACCAGACTAACGTACGAAATGATTGAAGTTTTGTCTCGAAGTGTAAAATTTGAAGAAGTTTTGTCTCCGAGATTGTATCCGATTTATTAACTGGTTTTTTATAATGTGCTACTGATGTTAGTGCTAAAGATTCAGTTAATATTGTTTTATATTGAAATATTTCCATGAAATATTTTGATGATTTTAAATTATATTAGTTGTTATGTGCAACTCAAATCGGAAAGCAGTCTTTGTGATGAAATGTCAGGTTTTCGCTTGTTTGACGTTTGTAGATTGCAAGACATTCCAGCTTGCATTTCTCTGAGTAAACTGAAACATTTCCTCTGCCTCTCTGGACCTATAAAATATTTATTTATATATACCGTTTATAAACCTTTGTAGATGATTCCATCCTATAATTCATCTACGCCGTAGGGACCACACACACCTGCCCGGGCAGAAGATAGAAGAACGCTGTCTGAGACATATTCATACTTTGTAATATGTAACAGATTGTTTTCTGTGATTAGAAATAGGGATTAGCTGTGAATAGGGATACACGTTAGGTACACACACACACAACTATATTAAATGTAAATGGGGCTTGATTTGCACACACATTTTGTTGGGAGGTTAAATGATTAGCTTACGGGGATGGGAAAAGTTAGGCAGGCTCCCTTTTTCTTTCAGGAAAATGTATGACAAGCGTAAGTATTTTTCTTGCCCCCCCTAGGTAGGCTAAAGTGAAATAGGGACAAGTTCAATAAACTCAAATCTAAACTATTAAATTATTCAAACCGTTAATACTTTCTCTGCGTCGTAAACTAATGAGTTTTAGTCTAACTGAACAATGGTCAGCAGAATGCGTATTAGGGCGAAATGTAAATAAAATTTAATAAAACCAAAAATAATTATGAACCGTTATGGAAACTTGTGCGTTGAAAATATATAATATTTATCGTAGTGATACATTATTTATTGCTTTATTTATATTTATAATCTATCGAATTTCAAATTACTCAAAGCCTTGCTTTGTTTTATCTAATGAAAATTTACGCCGAACTATTTCTTCGGAGGTTTATGGATGTCGTGGAGTTTAGTCCATTGTTGATGTCTCGGTGAGACTTTGTCAACGACATGTGCGGATTACCTTTTAAGGGAGTTAACTCCTAAGGTATTTTTATATTATCCGTTGATATTCATGTCTAATGGCTAAATTTCCGATATGCATTTAACAAACTGAATTACTAGATAAATGGAACTTGTTATTTTCATTGGATAAAGCTAATCTGTTTTGTTTGTAATCGAAAGTTATACTTTCTAGCTTTTCTAATCTTTTGTGAGGTTGATTATTTATCACACACCTACTGAGCGTAAAGCTCTGTGCTGAATTCGGTGAACAGTTCAGGTATTTTATACCTTGGCACTACTGATCTCTCTATAATTTTGACTGTTCATTCGTTGAAAGCACACACAACTACCAACCTATGATCAATCCTCACAAGATTACAAGCATTGATTACATTTCAATACAGCGCTTATTTCCTTGAAATATCTTACGTATGTTCATTTATCTTGCACTAACCATATTTTGGCCAATCCCCATCCGGAGCGGAAAGCTCGTACTCGATTTCATAAGAGACTTAGCTGTTTCAGCTATTCTATACTCAATTGTATCTTATGAAGAGTATAAGTTGTCTCGCTGTATCCGGCCAATCTAGTCCGGTAGGGGATATTACTAACAAACACAAAAATGTTTGTATTATACGATTTAATTTATCATATTTATTATATTATTATTTATTCTATTTCACACCTTTATGAAACATAATTTATTTGAACTCTATTTCTATCTATCTACCTATCTAAGTGACTGAAACGCTATTATTCCATGAACATAAATTAATTATTATGACTTACTGATTAACTTATGCAATTTTCTATTTTTTATTGAACTTCCGCTACTATTTCCATAACGGTTTAACTAAATAACACTACTATACCTTCGTTCTGAATCAATTACATTTTCATGCTCTACTTTCAATCTCACCTTAAAAGAACTAGGGTTACATACACGAAAACAACGAAGGATTCTACTTATTACTAGACGATCACATTTGGCCATTACAATATTCTGTTTATTACGTGTATTAATTACATGTTTTAATTTCCGGGGTTGCACGGTATGCGTTTCTTTTCTTTTCTTACGCGTTTAGTCCATTAGGTTTAGGGTTAGAAAGGATTTAGTTAGTCTTAGTTGCTTTTAGATAGGGCATTAGGTTTGCATCATTTTATTAAGCGTTTTATTAGGGCCAAAAATCATTTAAGGGGTAAAGGGAAAGTATCTTACACAGTATCAAGTGGCTGTCAATGGTCTTTGTGGTTAACGGTGTTTTTGATGGCGACGAAAACTTAACTACCACCAGGGCCCTTAGCCTGTAACACAATGGTGCCAAAATGGGCTTCCGGTTGACGGTTTTAATTACGATTTATTGCTGCTGTCGGTCCAGTGTCGGTCCTTTTAATGTTATTGTAGTACAGCAAATAATATTATGAGTCTAATTCTAGAGGATTTGTTCGCTGGTTGTAGGAGAACAACGAAAAAATCCCGGTTTTGTCCTTCTACCTAGGACGCCATTGATACGCCATTGTGTTACAGGCTAAGGTCCCAGGGCCTGTAACGCAATGGTGCCAAAATGGGCTCCCAGTTGACAGTTTCAATAACGATTTATTAATTTTGTCGGTCCTTTTAATGTTTTTGTAGTAGGTACAGCAAAGAATATTCTGATTCTAATGGGGATTTTTTCAAGCATTAAAAATAGTACGAATAACTGTCAAAATCAGTCTATTAATCTGTGGTTTCCATATAAAACACAGATTTAGTTGCGCGATTTAGTACGAATCGAAAAAAAATCCCTATTCTAGCGGATTAGTTCTCTGGTTGTAGGAGAAAAACGAGGAAACCGTTTTGTCCTTCTGCTGGGACGCCATCGACACGCCATTGCGTTACAGGCTAAGGCCCCAGTTAGTTAAGGCAGTCCTTTTTACGACCGAGTGTCTGAAATCTAGACCGGCAGCAGGATCTCAATTGGCCGTAAACTATCTGTTTGATGGCACTTGCGAACGTAGACGATTTAATTAATTTACTGTTTCCTTATTTATCGTACCTTTAAAGACTTGTGGCACTGCACAGCTCGCCTAGGTCGTGTGAAAAGCGTCTGGATGTTTCCGTTCAGTTCAGTTCAGTTATTTATTGTTCGTTCATTCGTCATAGTAAATATTATATTGTTTATCACAGTCATCTTTTCGAAAAAAACAAGCTCGTTCCCCGCAAACAGAGATTAAAACTGCTTTTTTTGATCCCGGAGGGACAAAAAGTGATTTCAATTTATAATGTGGATATAAAGACCACAGACTACATAGACAGAGATCAATCGCGAACAATAAATGGACAAGAAACTGGCACTATGAAAAAAAAAACTGACGCAGCATCAGCTAGCTAGCCTATCTGTAGCCCCTCAGTGAATGTTAGTGTATGTGTGTGTATGTTGTTTCTAGCTCACCCTTGTTGCTGTTGAGCGTGGTCTCGACGGCGAACATGTTGAACTGCAGCCGGCGTCGGCGCCTGAACTGACGCAGCATCAGTTAGCCTGTCTGTAGCCCCGCAGTGAATGTTAGTGTGTGTGTGTGTGTGTATGTTGTTTCTAGCTCACCCTTGTTGCTGTTGAGCGTGGTCTCGACGGCGAACATGTTGAGCTGCAGCCGGCGTCGGCAGCGCCTGAACTGACGCAGCATCAGCTAGCCTGTCTGCAGCCCCGCAGTGAATGTTAGTGTGTGTGTGTGTATGTTGTTTCTAGCTCACCCTTGTTGCTGTTGAGCGTGGTCTCGACGGCGAACATGTTGAGCTGCAGCCGGCGTCGGCAGCGCCTGAACTGACGCAGCATCAGCTAGCCTGTCTGCAGCCCCTCAGTGAATGTTAGTGTGTGTGTGTGTGTGTGTGTGTGTATGTTGTTTCTAGCTCACCCTTGTTTGCTGTTGAGCGTGGTCTCGACGGCGAATATGTTGAGCTGCAGCCGGCGTCGGCAGCGCCTGAACTGACGCAGCATCAGCTAGCCTATCTGTAGCCCCGCAGTGAATGTTAGTGTGTGTGTGTATGTTGTTCCTAGCTCACCCTTGTTGCTGTTGAGCGTGGTCTCGACGGCGAACATGTTGAGCTGCGTGAGCTGCAGCAGGCGGGCGGCCGGCGTCGGCAGCGGCTGCTGGTGCAGCAAAGCGCGGAACTGACGCAGCATCAGCGCGGCGCTGTCGCGGCACGTCTCCATCCTATGCAACAAGTTTTTTTTTAATGTATGGCCTTCTGATTTCAGTGGGGTTAAGATTACAGCCGTAAACTTTATTTATTTATTTTTATTTATTTAATATTTAGGAAAACTAGTGACTAAATTAATATAACTTAAAACTTAACACGTATAAAAAACATAGTAGTGGCTTGACTAAATTTGAATAACAACAGCCAGTCTTTTAAAGTTTCCACAGATAGCACCGGCATATTTAAAAAAGGAGAAGAAAAACTAACTCTAATACATTTAAATCTAAATCTAATCTAAGCTAATCTAAGGACCACCCAGGAATAGGCTCTGTGGTTATTGGTTACATTGCGGAATATTGAAAAATTATTTTGATAAGAGACCTCTCGCCGCACTCATACTGCCATGAAACAAGTCAATGTTGATTTCCTTCGCTAGAGCATTAAAAAGGTTGCACGATCGCAGAATGTAGCAGTTCCTCCTGTAGTTAGTGCTTACCACTTTATGTCTACGATTTGGTTTGGCGAGTACCGCGCTCTCGTCCATACAAACTGAGTAAACGAAGAAGTCGTTTTGATTCCCCTAAATATTATCCGATTTCGTTGATTTTGGTGTCAATCGTTTTTGTAGATTATCAATGCCTAAGCTTTTTCCTTTTTTTTAAATTCTTTATAGCTGAAAAGTATTTTTATTTTTTTCGTTTATATGGAAGTGAGCGCTGTAAACACTAGTCTTAACAAGCAGTTAGATTGCGTCTTGTGGAAGGAAAATTCATTGCGTATTGAGGAAGGAAAAATTCATTGCAAAATTCGACGAAAGCGAAGCCGCAAAAATGCGAAAAAGTTGTTGAACTCTTTTGCAACTCGAGCATCATCAGTTAATTTAAGAAAAGGCGTCATAACAGTTTCCGACGTAAATCACTTGAACAACGAGAATAGAAAGGAAAGTTCTACTGAGGTGAATAAGAGTTGCGAAGCTTCGAAAACGGACTCTGCTTTTTTATGGTGTACTATAAATAAATCAATAAATTACCATATTCTGATCCAACAGCACGATCAAGATATGCCGAGGATCCTAGATTCAAGTGTAGATTTTTTTATTTTATTATCTTACGTTATGATGCCTAGCATGAGCTCGTATGTAACATGAAATTAATGTTGCTTATTGGAGCTTACCCGATTTTCGTGACTAGTTTTCCATGCACGTGTAGGTAGCTGGTTATGAAGTTCTTGTTCAACTGCAACAAAAATATTATAATAGAGATAATCTGAAACACAGATTCGGACTGTATCACACCCACACCTACTGCAAATTATTGTGTCACACAACTAGACAGTGATTGTGTCACAACTAGACACTGATCGTGTGACAAGAAGACAGTGACCGAGTGGAGTGGAGTCTATTGGTGGTGGTTCTCCGTCCGCTAGGCCGCACTCACACCTCGCGACGCATGCCCCGGACGCGCGGCCCTCGCGTCGTCAGCACTGTTAGCCTACAAGTTTTAAGCTATCGCGGCAATAACACAGTATTCTTTTCATTATTGTAAACAACCGAAAAACAATAATTCAGCCGATTATGTGTTCTGGTCTACGAAGCAGTGGCACTGCCCATAAAACTTGTCGTAGACCAGAACACATAATCGGCTGAATTATTGTTGTTCTGTTGTTTACAATAATGAAAATAATACTATGTTATTGCCGCGAACGAAAAATCACTGAACAAAAATAGCTCAGTTTAGCTACAAAATGTAAAAAACTGTAAAAAATTTGAATTTCCCGCCATTTTCTTATCGTTTGTTTAAATAAATATATTTGATATTGATATTTGATATTACAATCACTGGACACAAGGAGTCCTCTACTGGCTTCATGCTGGCGAGCGCGTCTGGGGGCGCCTCCTGTCGCAGCGTGGTGGTTTTCCGCCCGCTAGGCCGCACCCACACCTCGCGACGCATGCCCTCGCGGCGTCAGCATTGTTCGCCTGCAGTCACTGGACACAAGGAGTCAGTACCTCTACTGGCGTCATGCTGGCGAGCGCGTCTGGGGGCGCCTCTTGTCGCAGCGTGGTGGTTCTCCGTCCGCTAGGCCGCACGCACACCTCGCGACGCATGCCCTCGCGTCGTCAGCATTGTTCGCCTGCAGTCACTGGACACAAGGAGTCTGTACCTCTACTGGCGTCATGCTGGCGAGCGCGTCTGGGGGCGCCTCTTGTCGCAGCGTGGTGGTTCTCCGTCCGCTAGGCCGCACGCACACCTCGCGACGCATGCCCTCGCGTCGTCAGCATTGTTCGCCTGCAGTCACTGGACACAAGGAGTCTCTACCTCTACTGGCGTCATGCTGGCGAGCGCGTCTGGGGGCGCCTCCTGTCGCAGCGTGGTGGTTTTCCGTCCGCTAGGCCGCATCCACACCTCGCGACGTCAGCACTGTTAGCCTACAATCACTGGACACAAGGAGTCAGTACCTCTACTGGCTTCATGCTGGCGAGCGCGTCTGGGGGCGCCTCTTGTCGCAGCGTGGTGGTTCTCCGTCCGCTAGGCCGCACGCACACCTCGCGACGCATGCCCTCGCGTCGTCAGCATTGTTCGCCTGCAGTCACTGGACACAAGGAGTCTCTACCTCTACTGGCGTCATGCTGGCGGGCGCGTCTGGGGACGCCTCCTGTCGCAGCGTGGTGGTCCTCCGTCCGCTAGGCCGCATCCACACCTCGCGACGCATGCCCTCGCGTCGTCAGCATTGTTCGCTTGCAGTCACTGGACACAAGGAGTCTCTACCTCTACTGGCGTCATGCTGGCGAGCGCGTCTGGGGGCGCCTCCTGTCGCAGAGTGGTGGTCCTCCGTCCGCTAGGCCGCACCCACACCTCGCGACGCATGCCCTCGCGTCGTCAGCATTGTTCGCTTGCAGTCACTGGACACAAGGAGTCTCTACCTCTACTGGCGTCATGCTGGCGAGCGCGTCTGGGGGCGCCTCCTGTCGCAGAGTGGTGGTCCTCCGTCCGCTAGGCCGCACCCACACCTCGCGACGCATGCCTCGGCCGCGCGGGCCTCGCGTCGTCTTGTCGTCTGCGGTGTTCGCCGATTCCGTCGCGGCTCGACGCTTGCGCTCGGCCGCTTCGTACTGGCGAAAGTATTTTTTTGTAAAATCACTTATTGATACAACCAAAAATACAAATGAATTACTGTATTGGATAAATTACATGCATGATGAGGTTACGGTACCTTTTTTCGGTTTTCGTCGAAGAGTGATATTAAACTCTCTCTTGCTGAGTGGAAGGGATTCGATGACATCAAACTTCTCATGTAGTAAAATACTGCGTCTAGTTTTCGTCTCTGAGAATAGCGAAAATAGTTAGTAGTGCACAGTTCTTGTTTTGCCGCAATAAAAAAAATAACACATTTTGTATACTTACAGCGTAAATGGCCAAAATAGCTAGTTGATTGTAAGGCCGACCGTTTTTAGGATTGATCTGTTGCGCCTTTGTGTAAAAATATTTACTCTTCGCATAGTTGTTGGTTTCATTTACTTGTTCCTTATACCTCGCTAAATCTCCCAAAAATACGTAGAGCTTTTGGACTGAGATCAATGCTAGCCCAACGTAGCCGAGACCTTTGGGAGGCAACGAATGATTGTCGTTTATGTAGTCGCCAGTATTAAACTTGTAGGTTTTCTCTAACGTTTGGACAAGATTCTCGTAGTACAAATTTCCTTCTTCGATGATCGTATTGATTAGTTTCACTATTTGCGACTTTTCTTCGGCTGACGCTTGTGATAAACTTTTCCTTAAAACTTCTATAAAATTGTAGTAGAGAATCTTCCAAAAATAGTGCTCTACATTATCTGCTTGGCAATACTTGAGATCAGACATGAGAAGTCTTTGCAATGCACCCTGTAAGAATTTCCTGAAAAGAGATAAGTTTATTTAAGGTTTAGGTTTAAAATAAGCTGATTCTTTACTTTTGATAGGGCTGTGGATAAAAAAATACACACTTTCTTAAAATAAATTATTATGCTTTATAGGTCACAGAACCAACACAGTACAAAGAACTGAAGTTTGCACGAGTTGGACGGTAAAATTACTATGCTTAACCACAGTGTTTTAGTGCCTCCGCTAGACTCGGTTGTTCCTACAGGGTTTGTCGACTAACCTAGTCTCAGTGACGTCACTCCAGTGCGCGGCGAGCGCAACGGGCCCGCGGAGCGTGTGCGTCTGCAAGATGGCGTCGGCTCGGTCGACCTCCTGTAGCAGCGGCCGATGTCGCGCCGCACGCTGCGCCTCGCCCGCGTCCGGGGCTTCCCCGCCGCCGCCTGAGGGCCGCGACCTCGGCTCGGTTGTCGCTAAGGGGGTTATTGTTGTTATTTACTTTACTAAAGGCGATAACATAGGCACAACTATCGCCTTTTGTGGCCACTTTTGGCGATAAAAGATTTTATTCGTAGGTTCTACGATCAGGGGCCTCCCAGGTAGAAGGACAAAACCGGGATTTTTTCGTTGCTCTCCTAGAACCAGCGAACTAATCCTTTAGAATTAGACTCATAATATTATTTGCTGTACTACAAAAACATTAAAAGGACCGACACTGGACCGACAGGATTAATAAATCGTAATTGAAACCGTCAACCGGGAGTCAATTTTGGCACCATTGCGTTACAGGCTAAGGGCCCTGGAATGTAAACCTTAGGTCCTAAAGATAGTTAAGCCTCGCGTTGATAACCTAACGTTTCGTTTCTATCAAAAAACGCATCCAAAAAGAAGATATGATTTTTTTTTCCATTAGCAACGCTAGTTGTGCCTAGGTTTGGGCCTTAAAAACGCTCGTAATGTGGTTATTATTTTGACAACCTTCTTTGAGAAGAGACTGGGCGCCAGCAAAGTTGTATGGAATTTCATTATTATCGTGTTTTAGCGGTCAGCAATTTTCTTTGAAAATCCATTATTGTCGATTTTTATCAAAAAGTCAGGTGCAAAAAGATTTTATTCAGAATTTGGCTGAGGTTCTGGCAGCCTATGGTAAAAAACTTGAGTGGACTTACCTCGGTCTAATCTCGTGTCCACTTTGGATGAATGTGTTTGAACAACTATGGGTTTGGATGGATTGTTGTAGTCGTATAACAATTTCTGCGTGTCTGCAGAACCTTCACGGCTGAAAGAAATACAAAATATTAAATATTTGAAAGCAAAAGCAGTGTTTTAATTTTCCTAAAAACCGCTGGTAAGATTCAAGTAAATAATGTATCCAAAATCTCGTTAAAGAACGTAAGCTAAAATACTTACCCTCGTTCTTTGTTTAGGTGAACTACACTACTTTGTGGCAAGATCAGTAAACCAGGATGAGACGTCGATGACTCAGACTTTTCCGACTGTGTACTGTTCAATCTATTCCTATTGACTTCTTGGTGCCTGCGAAAAACAGTAGATATTAGTTTATTCAGTTCAGGGGCCTTAGCCTGTAACGCAATGGCGGGTCAATGGCGTCCCGGCAGAAGGACAAAACCGGGCTCTCCTCGTTTTTCTCCTACCAGAGAACTAATCCTCTAGAATTAGAATCAAAATATTCTTTGCTGTACTACAAAAACATTAAAAGGACGTAAACATTATTCGTAATTGAAGTCGCCACCTGACAGCCCATTTTGGCACCATTGTTTTACAGGCTAAGGGCCCAAGAATAAGGATAAGGCGATGGGTTGTTGGGCACCATTCGCTAGCCATTCTTTCGCAAAGTGGGCGCCCCTAGACTAAAACTGCGCGCCCCTCCACGGCATTCTCGCACCAAAACCGCTTGTGAAAGCAAAAAGCTACCACGAGTCGCGGAGTTTTATTTTGTCCTGTGATCCTACTTTGGCCGCGACACATACCTGTCTAATCTATCTTGAAGAGTGTGCTTCTTCGACTCCAATATCTCGTCCCGCCAGTTGACGCCGACGGGCGCGGGCGTGGCGCCGGCCGGGTGCGGCGCGGGCGGCGCGGTGGTGTCAGAGTTGCGCCCGCGGCGGCGGCCGGTGCGCCGGCGCGACTTGCGGCCGCCCCCGCCCGTACTCGCGCCCTCCCCCCCGCCGCCCTCGCCGCCCGTGCTCGGCGCCGGAGACTGCCGGCCGCGCTCCGAGCTGGGATTGCGACCGCCGCCGGTCCAAGGGCCGCCACCGTTTTTCTTCTGAAAACGTGGTATAATCCGCGCAGAATGAGAATGGGATGCGACCTTTTGGAACTGAGACGCGCGCGGTAAGCAAACTCGCGTCGATGCAACCTTGTCAAAGTAAAATTCAGTATGTTTTCGATTGACTTTGACAAGGTTCCATCCCATTCTCATCCCGCACGCACTATAAAGTCAAGTTTGGGAAACCCGTGGCTTTGTTAGTACCGCGGCAGTCTGCATAGGGTGTTGTTTTGGTCGATGAGCTCCATTACAAGTGTTCTTTTACAATAAATAACCACTTTTACAAAAGGGTCAAATAAAAAAACGCATAAAAAATGCTCTACAATTAGTTTGCTTGCAATCTGTGTCCACAGGCAGTCTGCATAGGGTGTTGTTTTGGTCAATGAGATCCATTTCAAGGGTTCTTCTACAATAAATAACCACTTTTACAAAGAAGTCAAATAAAAAATCGCATAAAAAGTGCTCCACAATTAGTTTGCTTGCATAAAAGTAATATATACGACGAACGCAACGTCCCACTGGTATTGCTAATAGCAGTTTTCAAAGTGTAGCAAATTGACCGTAACATTCTTTAGATAACGCCAAGTACCTGATTTGTTGATGTCCAGGTGGAATTTTTCGCCGCAGCCGACGGTATTCGAAAGCCGTCGTTGTCTCGCGGACTAAGAGCACGATTGGCTGAAGTATCCCTGCTGTTACACTGCGATACTATTCTCCTAAAAAAGTTACAAAGCATAAACAATAGTACAAACAACCTCTATAATGCTCACCAGTTTCCATGATAAATAATTATCGGAATCTTGCATTAAAAATTACTTTTATGATTGGACTGCGAAACTGTCCAACGATGAGTTAATACATACCCTTCAGTACTCTGCTCCCTGCTAAAAGAGCGCAATGATCTCCAGCGGTCGAGATCGTCTCTACTGTTTCCGATATTAGAAGAGTGATTGCTCCTGTGGCTGTCCCTTCGTTCCCTGTCCCTTTGCTTCAAGTTGCTTGTCACTGGCACTGGCGCTACATCCTGCTGTCCACTATCTCGTCTGAGCTGCTCGTTCCTCTTGTCATTCTTCTGACCTCTACTGGAACTTCTACAAACAAGATAAAATTTTTACAATTCAGTTTTATGTAGATACCTACTACTTTACGAGGTACTACAAATGAAGTTTATTATAATAATTACTGCAAACCAACCCTACTGGACAATAATTATATTATGTGCTTATTGGACAAAAATACAGTTATTATCAAAGCTTTGTGATAAAAGGTGTTTTCTAGTTACCTCTTATCCCTACGCTTTGCCCTTCTTTTGGACTCACGCGGTTCTGATTTGGTCTCAATTGACTTAGTATCTTGTGAAATTGATGATGACTGCATATTACGCGTTGGAGAACTAGCCGTAGAGTCACAGACATCATTAAACTTCATGTTTTTCTCCACTTCTTCAGTCCAGTCCTGAAAAATTGGAAACAAAAATATATGGTATTCAATAGAGACTAGGGATATCTGCAGTAAGCAACTCAGGAGGATGGTGTTAAGGGGAAAAGTCCTATCGCTGGCAGTGAGCACACATGGGCTTCAATGATGATGATATTCAATAAAAGGAGTTACTTCTAAAGTTGTGAGTTCTTGTTACTCTAAACAGCCGTTCGCTGCTATACACCTACAAGGTCTGTCTAGTTCTTAATATATTTTTTTTAGGTAGATATCTCAGGATTTGTTTATTTTTACTAGTTACATAATGAAATCCGTTATTAACTCCATTAGTAATTTATGTAAGAAGCATTTTAATAGCTGTATTGCTGTGGATTTTTGTTTATAAATAAAATAAAGTTCTTACCAAGTTAGTCATATCCATTAGATTAGAGCTGCAAGAGACAGGCTCGCTGTCCGACTCATTCTTACTGTGGTCTTCATCTTTGTTGTTGTAGGTTGTGTTGCTGTTGCCATTCTTGGATACTAAAACATTATTAAATGCAGAGTTATATTTTACCTTTATTTCCACATTACCTACATACATGCTTATGTGTATAAGTATATTTCTTACCATCATAATGTTCCTTCTGATGGTTGTTGTGGTAAGTATCTTGTGTTTGACTAATGTGTTTATTCTCTATGGAGTTAGGTTCATACAGATTCATGTAGGAGCTACTGGGAGTTGACCTCCTTGAGCTCTGAGCATCACAGGTCTTCAAATAAGAGTTTATGAACTTATCTCTGTCAAAGCCTTCATTTTCCCTTAGCCTGCCACGACCTCTCGATGGTAATGTTTGAGACCAATTTGTTTTTTGGTTGTGGTACGCTCCCTGATTATAATTAGGCTGAGATGTGTGGTTTGTGTATTTATCTCTGTTTGCATGGTCATTGTGTTCGAAAGTATGATGACCAGCTTGTTCCAGAAACTTTTTTCTCAGTCTGGGTGGCAAATTGTCCAAGTTTAATGTGTATTTAGGTCTTGGAGTGTCAGAAGGATAACCTGCAGAGTTCCTTCGTCCCGATGGTGGTTTTCCACCAGACCCGGAATTGTGGCGACCAGCTGAGGTTTCCATACTTCTTGTGTCCCGGTTTCTGTCTACTGAATTCACCTCTTGAACATGGTGTGTAGGAGACATAGACCTTGGTTCAGACACCTGCCTATAGTTCCTGTTGTAATTAACATCATTGTGAGCTACATTTTTGTGAGAATCAACAAATGATCGGTCTCTTCTAGGATGCGGCCCTCTAGGAAATCCTGAATTGTTGTATCCATGTTTGTCATTCTTGTTATTTGAGTTTCTTCTATTATAAGATTGATGGGAACTGTCACACCTCATTGATGTGTTGGAGTGTCTGTCGTCTTCCAGTTTACCATCCGCAGGTCTAACTACATAGAGCTGTTGTTCTGGCTTCTTGTGTCTAGTGCCTCCATGTTCTCTATTATTGGAGGTCACATCCTCTTCATAAATTGAATTCTTAGACCCATAGTGACTTTGGTTCCCGCTGCGTGGGCCGTTCGTTACATCATATGAATTCATTTTGTTGTCTAAACCATAACTCGTCCTCCTCAAGGGACCACTGCCAGGTTTGTAGAGCTTTTGTTGTGGTTTATTCCTTCTGTTCTCTTTCCAATCATCATCCATTACCAGCACAAACTAAACACCACTTAAGACTACAGAGCCAGCAACATGTCCAGAATTATTTATCTGCTTTGTTGCAGTCGTGAAAAAACAAACAATTGGTTTGATTTTTCATTTCTAGGTTATGTTCAAGCAACACAAATTCACAAATAATCCGTCATTTTCCTCACCAACTATTCGATTCCTCACACGGTAGATAATTAATTACAAATTATTATTTTGCGAAGGATCGTTTACTATTTCCAGCAACGCATTTTTTAGCAAAGTGGATTGTTTTCTTGAGTTCTTTCTTTCTTGACCATCAAAAACCAATAAAAAAAACTTACGGTTTTTCAAGACGTTTGTCTTGTTCGTCTATGGTTGATAAAATCAACAGACAAAAATCGCTTTTTTTTGTTACGTCAGATCGTCCTCTATGGTCCGATATTTTGATACTGGTAACAATGCAATAAATGTCATTTTTAGAAAGTTGTCTATTATTACAGCACAACCACATAATTTTAATACTTGTTGCAGATGGAAAATTGTACTGAGCTCCATTTTGTTCAAGTATCAAGATTTTGTGATCAGTGTATGTTTTCAACCTGCAGTGGGTTCTGGACCCGTGGGTGACGTTTATTGAATAAATGTGATTATTTAGATAAATGGAATAATAAATTGTACATTTGTATAGTGTTAAGAATAATAATCCCCGTGTAAATCTTGTTTTTATCAGTTTTTATCAAATATATTGTTCATGAATAAGAAATAATGTCCTTCGAGTATCTGCCCGTGGCTGAGGATGAAAATGAGGAACCCATAGAACTTCCAATCGAAGAGGATGGGACGTTGATGCTTACGACGGTATCCGCGCAGTTCCCCGGCTGCTGCGGCCTGAAGTACCGACACCCTGACACCAAGAATATCAGGGGCATCAGGTTAAGAGATGGCAGGCTGTACCCTCCCCCTGAGGGATGGGGCAATATTCTATACGTCTGCAGCTTCCCCAAGGAAAACAAGCGCAAGTCGGGTGAGAACTCTGAGACTTCTTCAATCAAGAACAAACGGAATGACAACCTTTGCTCTGATTTGATTGTTCTGGGCTTGCCTTGGAAGGCTACTGAGCAAACCGTCAGGGAGTACTTCGAAAAGTTTGGAGAGGTGTTGATGGCGCAATTGAAGAGAGATCCAAAAACTGGAATGTCTAAAGGCTTTGCCTTCATCCGATTTTCAACATATACATCCCAGATGCGTGTGCTAGCCCAGAGGCACATGATAGATGGGCGGTGGTGCGACGTCCGGATACCTAACTCCAAGGAGGGCTCGGTGACATCCATGCCTTGCAAAGTGTTTGTTGGCCGCTGCACTGAAGAGTTAACAGCCAATGATTTAAGAGAATATTTCTCTCAGTTTGGAGAAGTAACCGACGTTTTTATTCCAAAACCATTTCGAGCTTTTAGTTTCATTACATTTCTTGATCCGGAAGTAGCTCAGAGTCTCTGCGGTCAAGATCACATTATCAAAGGTGTGTCAGTGAATGTGTCCAATGCTTCCCCAAAACAAAACAAGAGTGGTTCGAACCAGAGAAACCTGCCCAGCAGGAGCTATGACGAAGGACACCCTCACAACTCCTCCAACAACAACTCATGGAGCAACCGCAACATGGACATGGTGAACATGCAGGCTCTGGGCATATCAGGCCAGCACGGCCAGAGTGGAGTGGCCGGTGGCGGTGGCCAAGGTCAGGGAGGCAGCATGCCCCTGGGCATGGGAGGTCTGCCTGTCAACCAGGCGCTAGTAGCAGCAGCACTCAACCAAGCAGCAGGGTGGGGCCTTATCAACAATATTCCATCAGGAGGGTCAGAGCAGGGCGCATTCGCCGGGCCCGGCTCGTCGGCTCCACCGGCCCCACCAAACTTCCTCTCTTGGATGCAGCAAGGTAACTCAGCACAGGGACCGTCTAGTCAGTGGGGACAGCGACACCAGTCCCAAGGTCACTCGGTCTGATCCAACTCTTGATTCACCAAGCTCAGAATAATCTCTGTGATTGTAGCAACAATTAGATAAATTTATCACTGGTTTTTATCTACAAAGGGGTTGTTCAGTTGGCAGAGTGATTTACCTACATGGTTTGCTACTAATGTTATTTTATTTATTATGGAATTTGCTTGTGTTTTGTTGATTTCTTGAAACCTAATAATGTTGTTCACCATAGAATGATAAACTTTAAATGAAACCGACATTCACTTAAAAATAGATTATGTAATAATTGTTGTTTTTTTTTATTTTTATTGCCGTCTAATTTATCTGTCATCTTGAGTTCTTTTGTGATTTGCATTGAATGTTTTCTTTTCATTTAAAAAGGCATTATTTAGTTAATTTTTCATAAAAAATATACAACAGTCTAAAATATAGCATATTGAAATCTAGTCTCACTATGCTTTGCTTGTCACAGTTAACTTAGTTATTGTTTGCTTGTTTTATGTGCTTTTCTTGTGAATTCTTTTAATATTATTCTATGTATTTTTTATAATTCATTTATCTACAGGGTGTTAAAAGACCGCCGACAGACCCGAAAGGCACGCATACTAGATACCAAAACAAAGTACTTTTTCGATAAATTATTGCTGGGAAATGATTTTGGTTTTTTAGGTTATAATTTTGAAAAATATTTTATTACGCAATATACGTGTAACACACGGAAGTCATATTACGCAAGCGTTGGCATAAGTTTATACTACTTATACTTGAGGTGCCGATGTTTAGAATACATTGCGGGTTGCAATTTTAACGTCATTTTTTGTAAGAAATATTCAAAATTTTGATATGGCTTCTTGAGAAGAAATGTTAAGTACTTGATACTTAATACATTTATGCAAAAAAAAAGTTTTGAAAAGTCTGACTTTGAACCTCAATATCTCGGAAACCGTTGATTTCCCAGGCATAGTTCCTTGGGCAAAAATGTTCCTTATAATGAGGACAATACGTGGTTTCCCGCTCTGTTGGCGGTCTTTTAACACCCAGTATACTTATAATAAAACTCTAGCGAAGTCAATTCTGTACATTGAATATTTTTAGAAAAAAACTAGCAGGTGTTACTAAGTAAACTATACTAAATCCAAAAATGCAAGAAAAACGGTTTATGTCTGTCTGTCTGTCTGTCTGTCTATCTGTCTGTCTGTCTGTCTGTCTGTCTGTCTGTCTGTATGAACACGATAAACGTGAAAACCGCTGAATAGTTTTCAATCAAACTTAACATGGTCGTAACTCACGTTTCTGGGAGTAACTTAGGCTATCCGATGTTTAGAATACATTGCGGGTTGCAATTTTAACTTCGTTTTTTGTAAGAAATATTCATTATTTGGATATGGCTTCTTGAGAAGATATGTTAAAAACGTGATACTGAACATATTTCTGCAAAAAAATATTAAAAGTCCGACTTTGAACCACATTCTCTCGAAAACCTACATTGCGGGTTGCAATTTTAACTTGATTTTTTGTAAGAAATATCCATAATTTTGATATGGCTTCTTGAGAAGGTATGTTAAGAACGAGATAATGAACACATTTCTGAAAAAAAAAATTTGAAAAGTCCGACTTTATTATCTCCGAAACCGTTGATTTCCCAGGCATAGTTCCTTGGGCAAAAATGTTCGTTATGATGAGGACTATACGTATACGTACGTATACGTGGTCTCCCGCTTTGTTGGCGGTCTTTTAACACTCTGTATAATAGCACGCTACGACTTTTGGCATTTGGGGCGCATTGTAAATGATAAATCGGCATTTGTTTTTATTTTATTTTGGCGGAAAATGTTAGTTCTACAAGCGTAGCATAAGGCCGGGTTAGAGCGTATCTATGGGTTTAAAACAATAGGTATCTCAGTCTTTTGTTTGACGTAGAGCGGGATGGACAGAGCCTAGATACGCTCTAACCCAGCCTTATGATGCTTGCTGGAGGGAATTGTGAGTGGTTTTCGGTGGAGGTCGGACAAAGTTTATCGATGTTAGAAATGTAGTACTGTTGCGTCGCGGTCGAAATGTTCTGGGTTTAAAACCACGCGAGGTTGAATTTTTTTTTGTGCCTTTTTTTAAATATTTACTCTACTGAGCCCAACTTGATATTAAAAAAATATATTTTGTTTGCCGTAGAGCGGGATAGACAGAGTTATTTGCGGTAGATACGCTCTAACCCAACCTTATGCTTTGCTTTCTGGCTTAACATGAGAATGGGTAAGACCTTATCTATGGGCTTATAACTTTATCTATCCCACTCTACGTCGAGGGAGATACGTATAAACCCCCATACTTCCCAGGCAATTCTTATGCTAAGCTTCCTGGTATCTTACACGGGTGATACCTAATCTAAACAAAACATATTTTATCATAAATGTATTGTTTAGATTAGGGCACACACACAGACAGACACACAGACAGGCACACCCTCATAAACACATAAACAGACACACACACAAAGCTATCACACTTATGACACCCCTCTTTGTTGGTCGGGGGTTAAAAAAAATCTTCCTTTTGAGTTTACCTCCACAGTCGAATTTAAATTAAATGTCAAATGTGTAAAAACGCATACGAAGTCGCGGGCACAACTAGTTTTTAAATACTCTCTGACCAAACATAGTTCTCTTGACAAAATCATAATGTTGTAAATTATGCCTGTATTTTCGTGCAATGCTAAATATAATGTGAGAATTGATTTTTGTCAGAATTTAGGTGCATATTTAACCAATACAGGGTGGCCCATTTTGGTCCAATTTTTTTTTGCTAGGCGTCATCGTAACTGAATTTCAGATTGATAAAATTTTTGTTGTATGTACCAAAATTTATAGTTTAGGAGCTATGATTTATTTTGCAAGATTTATGAATCTCTCTTATGTTTGTCACTAAAACCACCATAGTGTAAAAACTGTTTGACTGAATTGAATGTTTGGCAGAAGAGTAGTTCAGTGACCTATCTAGCATGTAATGACCAAAACTTGCATGTATTCGTAGGCGGTCCCATTTTATTTTAAAGCTTTTGGTGTATGATTTGATTACAATAATAACTTTCGAGTTTCATAAAATCACTCTTAACAATCAGTTACTATGCCCCCTTACAAAAAATCATTTTTGTACTGCAAAAAATGGGCCACCCTGTATATTATTAATGTTACTTCACACCATCACAAGTTAACTGTGACAGTATCACCATTTTGCTATTTTGATTTTCTTTTCATAAGTTCGTCTAAATTTTGTACTTACACAATTAATAGAAAATTTTAAATCTCTAATTATTTATCCATGTATGTATAATATACAATTTCTTGGATTCCATCCAGTTGACATGTGCAACTATATGTAGAGTAATGAAGATTGAACCAACATAAACTTTATTTATATACATGGGACAACATATTATTATAGATACTTGCTTAGCACTTTTATGGGCAATATATTGTTGATATTTTTTTTCTGTCTGTGTAGTATTTTACAGTGTGGATATTGTTGAAGGCAAATAGTTTTGAGACATTAATCTCAAAAAAAGAATTCTTTGAATTTAACTATCAAGATACAAGTGACTGGAAGTGTTTAAAATCAAATCGATTTTTACGTCAAAATACTTATTACGTCATCTACTCGTTACACTTACAGTGTAGCGTCACAAGTAGCGTCTACACAAATGCTTGATGAGAAAATTCATGCTTGAGGGCTGAAAATAATTTTAAATTACGTCTAAATTATAATTTGCCTTAGTATTAAAAAAATAATTACGAAAGTGCTAAACTAGTAAAAGCATGAAGATGCTTGTACAACTAGTACAGCTTTCTACAAGTAGCACATTTTGATATTTAATAAAAACCACTAAGTAGGTACGTATCCTATTAAAAAAACTTAAACACCATAGAAAACCCAATATTCCTTGGCAAAAGATGTTTAAAGTGGCTAGGAGGAACGAGCCCCTGTTCGATTTGATTCACACTTCCTAGTACACCCTGTATTTATTATTCGCAAAATTATTTATTGAGGAACCAGATGTGTCACCTTTGTAAGATTTTTTATTGAATGATTTATAATACCTCTAGGTGGAGTTAGATAGTCTAAACTAAAACCATGCGCGCTAGCTATCGTATTCGCGTCGTATTTAATGATAAAAGCGTCTGAGCGCACAGTTTAAGTTTAGAACATAATATCTGCCTAATGTGGGGTATGATACTATGTAGCCTATACTTTATGCTGCCTCTTAAAAATATTAGAAACTACATAATATACCAATGTAGGTAGAATCCTTTTTCGTCAAAACACAGGGGTTGCTTCAATATTCTCCACCGCCGGCCCAAGCATTATATAACTAACCCTGAAAGCGTCTGTGCGTGTCGCTGTAAAAGTGGGACTTGGCTGACCTCAATGTTAGACAAAACATTTTGTTATTTTTTGTTAACTTCAAAACTAGGTATGTTATATAAATAAAACAATAAATAAGATGTTCATACTTTATAAATAGAATTATATTGATTGTTATCAATTGTTTATCAAATAATGTTAAAGATTATAAATTTATTACAGTATGCATACTTCCTCGGCGCGTACGTGGAAATGAGGGGTAGAGACAAATATAATATCTATTTTTGAAAAAAAAAAATCATTTAACTATTTTTCTTAAATAATTTGATATGTCGATTGTTTTTGAATGAGTAGATTGTAGGGTAATTAAGCAACAACTTGGAAATATGTAAATAGAACAAAATAGTGATGATTGTACAAAATTCAAGACTGTATATGTATTGATATTCAAGTTGACGATAATTCGTAAATCTGAGAATATATCGAGATATAACTGGAGGTTTTGTTTTGTCGCTCTAAATCCCTGTAAGTCACGCATGATGCTGTTATGAATGTATAAAACTTTTCAATATTATGTATGAATATTAATAATTGATGTACATAATAGTATATGAAGGCAGAGAGTTTGAAATACCTAATATATTATAATCAACGTAAAAATATAATGTTATTCATGTAATGTACCTACCTATGTAAATTATTTGTCTTAGGTGTGGTGATCACCAGCCCATTCAGAAAAAAAGCTCTTTTGATGAAGAAATAACTTGCAAAAAATTATTATATCCTACCTAAAACGTTGATATACCTCAATCGGAATTGTTATGTTACGCACAACAGCAATTTCGTTCGACTTTCGTGTCAATATTATTTCAGAAATTAATGGGATTCATAATAAAATTAGGGAGTTACTTGGGTAAGCTGGTATAGGTATTCATTTAATATTTGCTTGATTTTGTTTTATTAACTTATATGGCTGTTTGTTGTTTTGGTTCTAATTTATGTTTGCCTTTAAGTAATGTGTGTTAATGTATAATTAAATTAAAAAGTGGAAAAAACTTAACCTGTTACCTAAAGTCAATTTAGTGAAATTGTGTAAGTAATGAAATGGCATACCTAAAGGATTTTTTTCCGCAAGTTTATTGCGGGAACAGTATGATAAATCTGCCTGACCAGTCACATAGCTAGCCTTATAATCAGTAATCTTACATTTCCATTGTACCTTTAGATGTCAAGTGTTAAATTGGAAATAAGTGCTTCTGTCCAGCCAACTGCACATAAAAATCTCATGAAATATTTTCTTGTATTCTGTATATTAAAAACTTATTCAGGGTTATTGGTAATTCGACCATTTCCGTTAGGAGGTTATAGAGGGCACTATTTCCATCCAATTTCAAACCATAATGCCCAGTCCCAAAATTGACAGATTCAGTGGTAATTGGTATTTTAACAGTTACTTTTATAATGAAAGAAAAAAAAAATTTAAAACTTTTTGACTGGTTTAGTATTTAGAAACTCTAACCAAACATATCTTATCATTAAATACCAAAAACATTAGCACGTTTAAGATTTTAAAGCTAAACATTTTTTTTTATAATTAAAAAAACGATCGGATGCAAGCGGTTGATAATAGTCTCCCTCCACTATAACCTCTCCTAACGGGAATTGGTCGAATTACTAATAACCCTGTATAAAAAATATTGTATAATTTAAAATGTTCAACCTGTATATTAAATGCCTGTACTAAGAAGAAGGAACCACATCACGTTTGTTTGTCAAAGCTAGTTACAACATACGGTGCCTTTTTTTCTGACTGCATGAGTGTGAGTCCTTGTCCTTGGTACCTTCAGTTGATATTACAGGAAAAACATCCAGTTGCAGTTTCTTACAAAGATGTTGTGATACAAAGTTCAGTCGATTTCAATGTGCGAATATCTTCAAGTCTCTTTTAAATGTGGGCGAGACGATCTGTGTGCTATACTGTAAAAAAAATCCGCACAGTAAAGTTGCTAGATAACAAAACCATAAAAATAAATTATAATGAATTCAGTACTATACAGGGTGGCCCAAACATAGACGTCAAGCGAGAAAATCTAGATTGCTGACACCGAGGGCTACCCGAATCACCCCCATGTATGTTCAGCTATTTTTTGTCGTTTAGACGTTATGGGGCTTTTAATGTTTTTTTGAAAAAAATAATACCTAGCATTCGATTTTATTTTGTAACTTTTTTTTCTTTTGTCTTTTCAGCAATACTTTTATTCTTTAGAGTCTCAGATAAATTATCTATCACCAAAAAAATAATGATTAGCTATGAACTTTTAGGAGGTACCGCAATTTTGATCCAAAGTCCAAAAATGTTGTTTTCAAGAAAACATCACTGAAATAGTTAGTACCTATGGGGAAAAAAATAAGTAGAGGTCTGAAGGACTTTGTATTGATTTCAAAAACTTTTCCAAAGCCTCATTCTTCAGAATAATACAAAAAACTTGTCACTTTATGGGACTTTTATTCAAGTAATTTGCGACCAAAGTCGAAAAACTGGAGTTGGAAGAAATTTTATTTCAATCGATTTTCATTTATTTTGGTTGTTTCGGACAACCATTTGCATTGGAAATTCACGGAAAAATTCAAAAATAACCATAAAATATTTAGTTTTTTTTTGTTCCTTTTTTTTTCATTATTTGAAATTTTGATTATTTTATTATCGAATTTACTTACAAAACATAAAAAAACAATTAAGAAAAAAAAAGTCTGAAAATTAAATATCTTTATTTTTAATTTTTTTGTGAATTTCTAATGCAGATCCTACTGACAGATGATTTTAAGCCGATCCGCAATGTTTTTTGTCCGAATCAACATTGAAATAAAATTTCTTCCAACTCCGGTTTTGATCGCAAATTACTTGAATAAAAGTCCCATAAAGTGACCACTTTTTTGTATTATTCTGAAGAATGAGGCTTTGGGAAAGTTTTTGAAATCAATAAAAAGTCCTTCAGACCTCTGCTTA
This sequence comes from Zelleria hepariella, assembly GCA_949319315.1. NCBI lineage: Eukaryota > Metazoa > Arthropoda > Insecta > Lepidoptera > Yponomeutidae > Zelleria > Zelleria hepariella. The sequence goes on from OX439384.1 coordinate 15,681,355, forward strand.
TTTTTTTCCTTATACTAACTATTTCAGTGATGTTTTCTCAAAAACAACATTTTTGTACTTTGGATCAAAATTGCGGTATCTTCTAAAAGTCCATAGCTGATCATTATTTTTTTGGTGATAGATAATTTATCTGAGACTCTAAATAATAAAAAATATTGCTGAAAACACAAAAGAAAAAAAAGTTACAAAATAAAATCGAATGCTAGGTAATTTTTTTCAAAAAAACCTGAAATGAATCATAACTTCTAAACGGGAAAAACTGCTCAAAATACATGGGGGTGATTCGGGTAGCCCTCAGTGTCAGCTATCTAGATTTTCTTGTTTGACGTCTATGTTTGGGCCACCTTGTATATTTCGAAGTTATTGCTGATTGCGTTGCTATGATCGGTTTGTGTATAATATTGTGTGTGCAATACATTTGTAACAAAAATAATTAATTACTATTTAATACAATTATTATTGTGGACACACTCAGGTATTTAGATGGAACCTATTTATGCTATTATAAAGACAAGCGACTCGTGTTTTTGTGGTGTCCGTGTATGTACCATGATTCTACGCACACTATAGAGGTTGGTCCGTTGTCCATATTTCCAATAAACACAGATAATTCTGCACTTCTAGGTAGTAATGTACGCATCCTGGTAATTTTGCTGCTCCGTGATATTAAAAACTAAATATTTGCTAGACAGATTCTAGATATTTGTACATTTTACATTGTAATTGAGTGTGAATATTGACATGATTTCATCAAATAAAAGATATTTGGCGTTTATCACGTGTTTCTGTTAATTAATTACCTACCTATGTAAGTATTATTGTAAATCTGGCGGCGCCATCTACCAATGAAAATTACATACCTATACAGGGTGGATTTTTGAGACGGGGCAGTAAGGGCAAGTACCCTAACCGTTATAGTTACAGGAAAATGTTCTTAGGAGACCTTCCATAACTTTTATAGGCTTTGGCTCCTTAGAGACTTTTGATCCCTGCACGAAAGAGGATCGAATGGCATTATAAGAAAAAAAGTTTTTTTTCCATAGAAAATGTATGGGAAAAGTTTTTGTAAATTTCTGACATTTCTAGTACTCAAACCTTAGTTGGCTCATCAGAGTATTTTGATCTCTACATGAAAGAGGATCGATTGGCATAAAAAGATGTTTTTTTTTGTATTTTAAAATGTTTTTCGCTGACCGTAATTTTTTTTCAATATCTGTGAATGCAGTTCATAATATCTCAAAAAGTTATGGAAGGTCTCCTAAGAACGTTTTCCTGTAACTATAACGGTTAAGGTATCTGCCCTTACTGCGACGTCTCAAAAATCCACCCTGTATATTTTTATTTATTAAGTACATAGGTATACTTAATGCGCGCGGGATGAGAATGGGATGGAACCTTGTCAAAGTCAATCGAAAACATACTTTATTTTACTTTGACAAGGTTGCATCGACGCGAGTTGGCTTACCGCGCGCGTCTCAGTTCCAAAAGGTCGCATCCCATTCTCATCCCGCGCGCATTATATCTAGGTAGGTATGATGTATATCACTTAGATAAATAAGTATATCACTGAGATCCGTTTTTGTATACAGGGTGTTAAAAGACCGCCAACAGGCCCGAAAGCCACGCATACTAGACACCAAAACAAAGTACTTTTTCGATAAATTATTGCTGGGAAATGATTTTGGTTTTTTAGGCTATAATTTTGAAAAATATTTTATCACGCAATGGACATGTAACGCACAGAAGTAATATTGCGCAAGCGTATGTATCATTTTATGTTACTTATGCTTGAAGTGCCGATGTTTAGAATACATTGCGGGTTACAATTTTAACGTCGTTTTTTTAAAGAAATATTCATAATTTTGATATGGCTTCTTGAGAAGGTATGTTAAGAACTAGACACTGAATACATTTCTGCAAAAAAAAAGTTTTGAAAAGTCCGACTTTGAACCTCATTATCTCGGAAACCGTTGATTTCCCAGGCATAGTTCCTTGGGCAAAAATGTTCCTTATGATGAGGACAATAGGTACGTGGTTGCCCGCTTTGTTGGCGGTCTTTTAACACCCTGTATACTGTCGGCCACACGCTAGGATACCCCTTTTTGTTCGATTTGCTCCCTTATGCCGCGCGCGGTAAGAGCTGCCATGGGGTATCTGTGACTGTGGCCGACCGTACATACGTGTGTACAGTCCCTTAGCCCGAAGTCCGTAGTCCATAGCTGATCATTATTTTTTTGGTAATAGATAAATTATGTGAGACTCTAAAGAATAAAAAATATCCCTGAAAAGTCGAAAGAAAAAAAAGTTACAAAATAAAATCCAAGGCTAGGTAATTTTTTTCAAAAAAACCATAACTTCTAAACGACAAAAAATGGCTGAACATACATGATTCGGGTAGCCCTCGATGTCAGCTATCTAGATTTTCTCGCTTGACGTCTATGTTTGGGCCACCCTGTATACCCAAGTTGTAGGACTCCTGAGCCTAGATGCCCACATATACTAAATCGGGACGCTGAACCGCTGAACGTCAATAAGTATGTAGGTACCTACCTAAACTTGTAATTTTTCATCATTCACTGCTTGTCACACAAAAGCGAACGAAAATCGCTGTGAAATATTAGTAAATTTTTCGTAAGTAAGTAAATATTAGCCATTTTGAGACGCTAGCTAAATCAAAATTACTTTCCTTTAGATATTCGTAAACTTTTTGTACCGTCATTTTATGGATCCACAAAGAAAACGAGGAGCGGGACCTATGGCAGCTTCAAGCGTATCGACCGCCAGGAAAAGTATAGCTACCACGGGAGCCTTCTACAAGCCTCTAACTGCCCAGAAAGAGATCATCACCGTGCACACGGGCACTCCACAAGTTGAACATCACAGTTTTCCCAGCCAAGAACATCAACTTTACCATGGCGATGTGAACTTGCTGTCCATTATGTAAGTTCGTAAACTGAGAACCGAACTAAGTACTTAAAGGGCCATTCCATCCATTGATGTAGGTAGTGTAGGAATGTGCTTACCTTACAAAATGTTTAAAGGAATTGAACCCGCGACGTACGTCAGTAACCTGTCTATGATTTGGAAACCCTCGATATCGCTCGCATTTGTTACGTCATCATAAGGTGCTCTGCACCTGAGTAAGTAGGTACCTACCTAAGTAAATCAACCTGTGGTAGGTAGATACCTATACCTACCCAAGGTTAACACCGAGGCGCTTTTTTTCGGCATCCACTTTAATCTAAAATGCCCCAGCAGAAGCCCAATTTCTTATCTTCCAGCGACACAGACAAGGTCATAATGTGTTGCAAGTACACGGAAGACGCGAGGGAGGTGGCGGCTGGGTTCGCTGACGGCACCATCCGGCTTTTCGACTGCAACACCGGCCGCTGCGCCCACACGTTGGTCGATGATGAGCTGAGGGCCTATCCGGGACCGGTGACCGCCATCAAGCACCGCCCCGTCAGCAGGGTCCATCCCATTAGCAACATGCTCCTGTCGTCATGTAAGTTTCCAGGGTTCCGTACCCAAAGGGTGCCAAACGGGGCCCTATACAGGGCGTCCCACGGCTATGCCACATGGAGGGAAAGTACCTTAAATATTGTAGATGGAACATTTTACTGAAAGAAGACATTATTTTAATTTAAAAAACAATTTAAACTGCATTCATAGATATTGAAATAATTACATGGTTGAACCGGGAATCGAACCCGTTACACGAGAAAAAATATTACCCTGTAGTTTTATCATACCGATCGAAAGGCTTCATGATAAGGATTATTTTTTGCTAAATAACATAGTGTCAGAAATAAAAGGAAGACCATGAATTTTAACATTTACCTGGTAGTATGCAACAAATCGAGCCGTATCCTGAGCCGAAAGACGCGTAAAATTTTGTCCATCGCGATGCGGCTGGCTGATTATAAAGAAATAATTCAAAAATGTGTTTAATTTTCATACTTTTAATCTTTTTTTACTGTGATTTTCATTGATAAATTGATTAATGTTGTACTAAAAATGTTAAAATTCATGGTGTTCCTTTTATTTCTGACATTATGTTATTTAGCAAAAAATAATCCTTATGATGAAGCCTTTCGATCGGTATGATGAAACTACAGGGTAATAATTTTTTTCATGTAACGGGTTCGATTCCCGGTTCAACCATGTAATTATTTAAATATCTATGAATGTAGTTTAAATTGTTTTTTAAATTAAAATAATGTCTTCTTTCAGTAAAATGTTCCATCTACAATATTTAAGGTACTTTCCCTCCATGTGGCATAGCCGTGGGACGCCCTGTATATTACTCTGCCTCCGTCCGCCCGCCGTCTGTTTGTCCGACCGACCTTTCTTAAAAGGACGTACAATGTATCTATCTGTATCTTTGGAGCCGTACCTAATGACATCACGCTAATATTTCCAAAGAGATAATAAGAGACACCCGACGTAGGTACGGTCGGCCACAATCTCAGATACCCCATGGCAGCTCTTAACGCGCGCGGCATAAGGGCGCCAATCGAACAAAAAGGGGTATCTGAGAATGTGGCCGACTGTACCTACGAGTATTTACGTTTTGCTGGGTAAATTTTCAGACGTTAACGGGTGTATAAAGTGTTGGAAATATAAATACAATCAGTGTTTATACACAATACGTGAGAAGCGTCAGACGTTAGGGCTGAACTACCATCCCCGGTATCCTAAGTTCATAACTTACGGGGACGACTGCAAATTAAACATGTATGACGAAGAGGCGCAGACACAGGAGAGGGCGTTTTATGCTAGGTAAAGTTTAGTTCAGTTACCTAACATACCTACGCTAGCCAATCCTCGGTGATAGGTTCCCCACAGTAGCACAGATACCTAATAGGCATTAGTTAGGTGCGTACGGTCGGCCACAATCTCAGATACCCCATGGCAGCTCTTATCGTGCGCGGCATAAGGGCGCCAATCGAACAAAAAGGGGTATCTGAGACTGGACGACTGTACCTAATGACAAAATAAGTGTAGCCATTAGCCACTCACTAGCCAAGTGTCGGGTTTCGTTTTCAAAAGGCGCTTTTGGGTCATTGCTATTTGCCTTGTGGCAGGTGCTTCTATTAGTAATTAATCATTATGTTTTATTTTTGCTCGATGTCTCATTTTCCAGAGTGGGAACTCAGCTATTAATTTACGTAGATACTATGTAGTGGAAGATAGCTAACGCTTTTTATAAATTTGAGAAAGTACTTAGCAGGAACCAAAATCTCTGCAGCAAAAGTAGACAAAAACCTCGAGTCTTTAGCGACATCTAATGTTAGGGCCTCATGACACTGAAGGTTGACCCATATTGCAGCGGGAAACGGACAGAGACAGACGGGCACACGTCTCGAATATTCGCGTGCGCGTTCAATCCGAAGTCCCACCACGAGCTAATCTCGGGCGGGTGGGACGACAATGTGATGTGTTGGGACGACCGGCAACCCCACGCCACGCGCTATTTTGAGGGCGTGCATATATGCGGCGAGGGGCTCGACTTTGACCAGCCTGGGAAAGTGGTGAGTCATGCAACACTGTGATAAGACTGCGCAGCCGCAAAGCTAAAAAAAATTGTATGAGCAAATAGGGTCGCCCGTGTGTCCGACAACTTTGCCTTAAGTATTTGGTCAGGGGGGGAGTCTGGGCGGCACATAAGAAATAGTATCCCAGTGTGATGCAAAGGCCTAAGTTAACAAATAAGGATGCATTACAAAAAAGCAGCACACAAGTATATCTTCAACAAAAGAACACGAAATTTGTGGACACTGAACCCGCGACCGCGTCTTACGACGACACCACATCGATGCGCTTCGCTTAGCTTCGACTCTGCGTCAGTGTGATTTGAGCTTTACAAACAAAAATTGTGAATGTAAATCTCCTATCGGCTGTATGTAGGTACCTACTTATTACAGATCCTAGCGTGCTCCTGGCAAGATCAAAACACGATTCAGCTTTGGGACTACGGCTCGTGCAAACTGATCGAATCCATAGTGCCAGACAAGCTCCAGTGCAGACTTTACTGCGGCAAAATGGTACCGAAGACGCAGCTCATTGTGTGTGCAGGCTCTGATGAAAATACTTTGAGGGTGGTTGACATCGGTATGAAAGTTGTAAGTACCTACATGTAATAATTTGCTGCCACATCGTGCAGCAAATGCTAAGTGTGGATGTAGAACTAGGCGGTTATTTTTTTCTTAGTAGTCAAAGTCATACATGTAGAACTAAGTGTTTGAATAGATGGAATAAGGGGGGATGTAGGGTGTAGGGAGGAAGCTAGTTATATATGTAATATGAATGTATTGAAATCTAATTTTATTAAAGTAGGTACCTATCTTCGTAGCATCATTACGACAAATTTTAAAGTACTTTCGCACGCACTAAATTCTTTCGTGTCACCATGACGTAAAGTTTTAAAAGTATCTTCGTAGCAGTAAATACTTTCGTAGCACTATGGCGTAAAAATTTAAAGAATGTATACACGACACGTAGACGCTAACACGCGTGCACTCTATTCACTAACTTTACGGGCGACTTTACAACTGTCGTATGTACCATCGTAGCACTAAATACTTTCGTAGCATCATGATCATGACGTCACTTCGTAGCATCATGACGTCAAGATTAAAGTACCTTCGTAGCACTTAATACTTTCGTGGCACCATAACCTACATCAAGATTTAAACTACCTTTGTATCACTAGACTTCCGTAGGACTATGACGTCAGGATGTACTTCGTAGCACTAAAGACTTCTGTAGCACCATGTCATCAATAAGTTATCTGTTTATTTTTACCTATCACGTAGTTTTTTTTTTTACGCAATATATTTAAATATAAATGTATTCACCATTCATTTTCAGGTGAATAAAGTATACCAAAAATATTAACAAAATTGAGTCGACTTTATTCACCCAGGTTCTTTAGCCCGAGGTGAATAAAGTCTACTTTTTAGTAGACTTAATGCACCCAGGTGAATCACCCCAGGTGCATTAAGTGGAACAATCCCCTTCGTAGCACTTAATACCTTCGTATAGTACCATGATGTCAAGATAGTACCTTCGTAGCACTAAAGACTTTCATATAGTACCATGATGTCAAGACGGTACCTTCCTAGCACTAAATACTTTCGTATAGAACCATGTCAAGATAGTACCTTCGTAGTACTTAAGACTTCCTTGGCACTATGAAGTAGAGGTAAATACCTTCATAGCCCTAAATACTTTCGTAGCAACATTACGTCAGAATCTCAAGTATATTCGTAGAACTAAAGACTTTTGTAGCACCACGACCTTCGTAGCACTAAAGACTTTCGTAGCACTCTATAACCACGCACTTTTTTCGAATTACAGACTGAATGCTCTATCAGGAAAAATCCCGGAGCGATATACGCTTTCGACTTTGGACTAGTGAGACGCAAGGCGCCTAAAGTGACCATTACAGCCAAACCGCCTAGTGAAGTACAGCATATTCCGAGGGTTGCATATGTAACGGGGAAGCGATTACAGACTGTTGATTTTGGGTGACACGATTAATAGTACATTACTGCCGCGATCTGTAATGAGTGCGTTTCTGGCGCGCTTTTGATGGCCGACAGAGCGCAGCGTAGCGCAGCTCAAGGCCCTCACAATGCGGTCAGCATTGCAGCCCTTGATGGACAAGCTGAAATGAAGGCCGAGACCGAAGGTCGAGGCCTTTATAGCGCGGCCAGCAAGGGCTGCAATGATGACCAAACTTGAGGGCCGAGAGCGTAGCTAAGCTAAGCTCGAGGCAATCATAGCGTGGCCAGAAGCGCACTCATTGCAGACCAAGGCTTGTATAGTGCTTTACTCAAACAATGCGAGTAATTAAAATATTAATTAGAATAGTAATTAACATAGTAATTTAATTAGCTTACCATTTGTCGTAGATTAAGTACTTTTTGTCGATTTTCCATTCCGCAAACTTTTTGTTGGTAAGCTTGCTTGTATTTTTCTTTTGACTTCGGTGGCAATAAATTTCCAATTACTAATTTCGCTTGATTTTGAATGTCCGGCGGTGTTAAACACATTAAATCCGAGGATTCGTCGCTTTGAGAGTTCACTTTTTCAACAAAAACACAGAAAAAAATCACTTCGAACAACGCGCGAAAAGTCGAAAACAATATGGCCGCTCTTTTTTTTTCTGTGCAATGTGTCGACTGCCAGTACCCATACAGCCTAATTCTAAATAAATACTTTTTGCACCTGATGTTTGAGTTCTATTTATGAAACAAAACTCGACATTAATGTTTTTCTGGCCGCAAAACACAAGACATTAATGAAATTCCATACAACTTTTCTGGCGCCTAATCCAAGTAGCCCGCAAGTCCGACTTTGCTCAAAGAAGGTTGTCGAATTAATGTCCACATTACGAGCTTTTTTGAGTAAATTGTTATTTCTAACGTGCCGAGAGTTACTGTCTTTTTGTTACGATAAATTGCTGCAAGTTTATTTGACGTTACGTTATTTGATTGAGACTTTAAATATACCTTTCAGCGTTGTCAAGTAAGTAGTTGAAAGACATCTAAAATAGTTGTACATCAGTTGTATTGAATTTATTCTCTCTTTCATAACATCATCATTTTCTACGCACAAGTATGTCGCTTAATACAATTTAATGTGATCAACAAATACACTGTGATTTCATTCGTGTAAATTGTATATAAAACTCTACAAAGATAAAATATCGAGTTTGGCAAGAATTCACAATAAATAAAGAACATAAATATTCTAGATTCTACATAGTATTATATACAGGGTTTGAACATCTATTATTTGACCGATTCAAGTTGTTGAGCCTCGTTAAAGGATGGGTTTTCCCGTGTTGCAATTGTTTTTTGTTTTGAGCTTTCGACATCACGGTCGACACCACCACGTTTGGGTAATTCACGACCACGTTCGGCGCGTTCGGTCCGATGGGCGGCCGCTCGGCCGAGCCCGTCGCCGCAGCACCGCCGCCGCCGCCGCCGCCGCCGCCCGGGCCCGACAGACCACCGCGCGTCGTGCCGCAGAACGAGTTGCGCAAGAACGGCGTCCGGCCCTCGCCCTCCGCGTTTAGCTTGCACTTCTTCGAGCCCAACTCGTTCGACGACCTGGCTTTGCTGCTCTCGCAGCTCGAGTCGCACTTGGGCCTGCACGGATGAGTATCGTACTTCACGACTAGGTCTTTCACAGAGAGATCCTCGCCGGAGAGGGGCTGGGCGCTATACGCCGGTCTGTCGGAGGGCAGGCTGCGGGACTTCCCGGAGCGGCGCGGCGAGTCGCCGTCGGGATCGGGGGCGTCGTCGCTCTTGGCCGCGGAGCCGGAGAGCGCCTCGAACTCCTTCTTGCGGTTGCTGACGATGCCGGCGGCGGCGGAGGGTGGATGCGGGGGCGCGCGGTGCGCGGCGGCCGAGGGCGGCGCGGAGAGGTCGGGGTGCGATGCGGCGGCGAGACGGCGGCGGCGCGGGCCCGCACGCAGCCACGTGTCCGACGGTGCAGAAGCGCTGAGCCGGCCGCACCACGTGGAGGCGCCGCCCGCGCGCGCTCCCGCCATCCGCGCCTGCGTCTCCGCTAGCTCCTTCAATATGGCACAGGTTTCGTTGAACTTGCGTTCGTTAACTGATATGTCTAGCGGCGTGCGGCCGCGCGAGCGGGCCTCCGTGTGTTCCGTGATGATGCTCAAGTCGTTGCGTTGCGGGTCGTCCTCCCTCTTGTTGATGCGCTCCTCGGTTCGTTCCTTGGCCCGCTTGTTGGTGTCGTCGCGCACGGCGAAGGTGCTCTTGGCGCCGCGCGTGTCGTAGGAGCCCCACGAGGACTGTCGCGACAGGTCGGGCACGACGGCGCTGTCGAACGAACTGCAGGAACTTTGTCGACTAGGCGGCAGTCCGTCATCGTCCATTTGTTTCTTATCGTCACTGTCTACAATACGGTCTACTAAATTAGAAAACGCGTCCAAAGTTTTCGCCTTCATGTCTATAATACCACTGTCACTCTTCACTATATTATCACTATCATTAGCACTTCGAATGTCTACGGGCCGAGGCCAGTCGGCTTCTCCGGGGTCCCAGGTGTGTATTTTGTCGGCTTCCGCGCTCGAGCCATATTTGTGACTTAAAATTTTCGACGGGGAGATTTGGAATTGTTTATTGGGGTCTGCGCTTTGTGTGTTTAGCGTCTCGGACTTGTTGCCGCCGGGCTCGCTCTGGGTGCCGAAGTTGAGCCGCTGGTGTCGCTTGGGGAGGTCGCGGCGGTCGCCGGTTGCGTTCTCGATCTCGTTGACGATGTGTTTGACGGAGGGCGCGCCCTCCTCTTTGAGGCGGATGATCTGGTTGGGCGAGACACTGTAGCAGCCGCCGGCGCACGGCATGAGCATGTGTCGCGTCTCGGCGACCAGGTTCTCGAGCGACACTGAGGTGGGCGGCAGTAGAGAGGCGGCGAGGCGCGAGTCAGGCGACCAGGAGCGCGGTCGAGTGCCCCACGGGCCACCCCGCGCCAGCGCCAGCCGCGCCGACTCCAGCGCCTTGCTCTCCGTCTTACAATTGTTCTTTGGCGACTTCAAGTTCGTCTCGGACTTCGACCTTTGCAACTTCTCCTTGTTCTTCATCGCGTCGAGTATGCCCTGGTAGGTCTCTAGCTGATTCAGAAAGTTCGTATTCGGTTTGATGCAACTTCGTTTTGTCTTGACGTGTTTCAACGCTCTGTCGAAGTTCCAGTTGTACGCCTTCATGGCGTACGCTATCACGACAGACGCCGACCTGCTGATCCCCATTTTGCAGTGGACTAGAACTTTGGACCCTTCGTTCCTTGCCTTATTTATGTATTTGAAGGTGTTGTCCCAGTGCTTCAGCAGGTCAGTCTTGTCATCGTCATATACTCTTATGTTTAGGTAGTCAAACATACCCGGAAAAAAGTTGTCTATTTCTCTGGTCACGTTCAATATGTGCCGGACTCTGTAACAATAAACATTCATAATTTAATTCGTGAAATAATAAACGAAGCAAATAGGCAAAGACGACTAGTCCGTCTTTAATAAATTGGCAATGAGAAAAAAGTAACACTAGCAGCATAATAAATTAATTTCCGCCGCAGACACCAAGGAGGTGTAAAACTAACAGGGATAAATGGAGTAAAGATGAACTGATAAAAAATAAAGAGCTAGAAAAGAGGATTAGAAATAAATGAGAGAACTGACCCGTTCCGCTGCAGCTCCTCTAAGTTACTCGCGTTCCACTCGGAGCCCAAATAAACATGGTCGAAGATCTCCGTCGGTGCGTCCATCTGCCCGAGGATCGTCAACATCTCCTGGTCTATGAAGGACTTGTACTCGGCCAAGTCCATGTCGAGGTCGTCCTCAAGTCGGCCTCGGATCGCCTTGCTGGTCACTTCATCAAGGTCTACGCTCATCATTATCTCCTTGAGCGTGCAGCGGATCACGCGTTCCGTCTCGTCTCGCTCGCGCGGTCTGGGGATGTGAAAAAAAAAACTATTTAGTATTGATGATGATGATGGCCTCCTCGTATCCGACGACAGCGACCGTCACTGCTTCCTAGCGTGTGCTCTGATGTGGCTGGACAGGCCGAACTTCGTTTTGAAAACCCGGTCACATTCAGCGCAGTATGTCGTCGCCGACGTCATTGTATGTGTAGGTGTAGGAAGGTTTTGGTCTTGTCTTCGAATTGACTTTTTTTAAAGTTCCCAACGCTTTTATGTAAGTGTTTTTTCTAGTATTACTCAGTGTACGGGTCGCGTGTTGCTATTGCATTGTGCAGCACACGCGTACCTAAACTTCGCTCTGGCCACTCGTCCGGAACACTACTTTGTCTAATTAAACCATGTAACTTCAGTGAAATATACAAGGTGAATTTATAAACTACTTCTTCTTCCACCAACTACTACTACAAATGTTGTAAGACAGGGTGGGGTCGCACTCGCCCTGCACTTACACTCAGTAAGCAGACTTTATCTTCATGATAACTTTGCTGAATACTAGTCGTAAATAGCGGAACTACTTAACGCGTTTTTCCGAAAATTACTTCGCGAAAAATCCAGCAGTTGCAGCGAATAGCGAACTTTTTAAGTCACTATTCGCTTAAACATTTATAATAAGTTGAAAAAATTCACTCGGGACAGGACTTGATCCCGCAACCTCGCGCATACCGTGCAGGCGCTCTACCAATTGAGCTACCGAGTCAAGTAACTGTCGATGCGAATTTCTTCAACTATTCACTATTCGCTGTGACGACATTCTTCATTCGATTCCTACATTAGCTATGGGAGTTCAACTGACTTGTGTCGCAGCGAGTCGGGCGAGGGCGGGCGGCGGGACTCGATGCAGTCCATGGCGTGCCACTCGTTGAGGCAGGAGCGCTCCGAGTCCACCCGCTCCTCGTAGTAGGCCGCCCAGGCGTGCGAGGTTCCGCCCGCGAAGTGGTTCAGCTCGCGAGCGCGCCCGCTGGCCCGGTGCAGGGTTTGAAGCGCCGACCTGACGGTGAAAACGGATTTAGGGGGCTGGGCATAGTGAATTAGCCCGCGCGCAAAGAAAAATGCACAAAATCGATTGACATCAAACCAAACCCTAGAATTAGGTGCGACCTATCTAAAACAGCCTGTTGATATCCATAACAGATTACAAGATTTGCTTGAAAAAAAGTGCGCCGCCTATTTTTTTTTCAAGCAAAATATCTTCAAAACGTTTATGAATGTCAACACGAAACTGGCTGTTTTAGATAGGTCTCACCTAATTCAAGGGTTTGATATGTGAACATTTTCAATTTGTTTAGTTAGTGTATTTGATACAGGAATCGATATTGTGCATTTTCTTTGCGCGCGGGCGATTCACTATGCACGGCGCCTTAATTAAGGTTAGACGACAGCAACTTGGCGGGAAATTCAAAACTTTCACAGTTTTTTTTTTGTTTTTAAACTATACTGGGCTTTTTTTTCCAGCGATTTTTCGTTCGCGGCAATAACATAGTAGTCTTTTCATTATTGTTAACAACAGAACAACAATAATACAGCCGATTAAATGTGTTCTGGTTGACAAAGCAGTGGCACTGGCCAAAAAACTAGGTAGTTTATGACCAGAACACATAATCGGCTGAATTATTTTTATTAGTTGGAGGATGGTGGTGAGGTTGCGGGTCCAACTTTTGTTTCAAGATATCTCTTTTATTTTTATTTATGATACGACAGAACCTCTCAAAACAAATTATTGTGTAATTTAATTAGTGTAGGGTGAACTTACCACATCGCTTGTACCGACACCGGCTTGAATATGTGTTGCTGGTTACACACGCAAACACTGAAGCCACTGTTGACAATGGATGTTTAATTATTTATTGTTCCTAGTACACCTTGCAGTTCACGCAAAAATTGTGACAATCACGTTTCTTGCGTGAAAGGTAACGCACCGAATCGGTGATACACGCACACTTCAGTTTTTTTGGCCAGCTTCTTTGTTTACTCAATCCTTCCGGTATGACTGTAGCATAACAATACCTTAGCAGTGACTTAATGTTCCCATTGTCACAGAAGATGGCGCGATGTCAAAGCATATTCATTCGAGATATCGTCTAAATTTCAAATACGCGCCCTGACGCGCATGGTAGCTCTTATCACAAGCGGTTAGATACACAAATGCAGTTTTAGTTACGATATCTTATTAACCTAACAGGTTACATGTATAGGTAGGTTATGAAAAGCCTTCGGCCAAGTCGAAAGCCACGAAGTAGTGGTGGGTTAAGGCTTTAATAAGGGCTAACTAGCGCCACCAATGTTAAAAAAATTATGGCTTTTCTTATAACCCCCTTTTTGAAAAAGTTAAACAACAGAGTTTTTTATATTACTAATAGCAATTTTTAGAACCTACAACCTGCAATCTAGGAACAACAACCTAGGCTACAATTTAGTTTATGCCAAAAACGGCCGTTTCCGCCAAAAGTTAAATTGTAGCCTAGATTCCTGGGTCTCGGCTCTGGGCTGATGGTTCTAAAAATTGCTATTAGTAATATAGAAAACTCTGTTGTTTAACTTTTTTGGTTATAAAAAAAGCCATGATTTTTTAATCATTGGTGGCGCTAGTTAGCCCTTATTAAAGCCTTAATGATGATAATGACTCTCACCCATCGCCGTCCAGCTTGATGGAGGTGTAAGCCAACGTCCATCAGTAGACTGACCGCGCCCGATGTCGCTCAACTTTGCCTGTAGGTTATGAGTGGCTGGCTAGCTCCAGCTAAACAATGAAGACTCACCCATCGCCGTCAAGCTTGATGGAGGTGTCGGCCAACACCCGAAGTACTAAGCCAACAGTGGTACGCTCATTGCAGTCGATCCCCAGCAGTGCCGCCTCGCCACCCTGGCAGACCACGACGAGGTAGCGCGTGCGGCCCGGGTGGGCGCTCTCCAACTTTACCGCCTGTGGGAATTTTTACATAGAAAATTTAGCAAATAGTTTATTCTTCTTGGTGTGCATCCCCTCTCCACTTATTATTGGTCTTCAACAACTCCAACTATTCTCTTTAATGTTTAAACAAAGTTGTAAGCATAGAGCTGGTTTTGTTGCATGTATTTGAAGATAAAAGCATTTTCATTTGTCGAGAGAGGACGGAAATTACAACCGAAACAGTCGTTTTCGTACAACTTTAAAAAACGATGAGACGATGAGGCATTCCCTGATGTTTCTGACCATCGACATCCTTCTAACACCACGCCACTTCACCTCAATCTTGCCCCATAACTTATGACATCATACATAGATTTTTTATTATGTATAGTCTCTCTGTATGTCTATCCTACGCAGAACCTGTGTTACAGACAGCCATCGGTCCAGTCTATAGAGTATGAGTAATTCGCAATTAACCGTGAAGCGATGACCCAGAAGGATACACTTTGAAACGGTAGCTAATTAGCACGTCTGAAAACTCAATAGTCGAAGTAGATCAAACTGTATCTATTGATCTAGTTCTTTTGATACATTCCTGAGTAACAATTTGAGAATAAGGCCACCGTAGTCGTCCCAAACTGTAGTCTAAACCGATCCCGTTAGGCCTCGTCTGTTAGATTTTAGTCTAGGCCTTGTGTATAATTTTAATGTTACCTATTTACTATCTGTGACTGCAGCGAAGGTCAGCAGAAACACGGCTGGTGTTCATACTAGATTAAATGTACCATTGCGTCAAACTAAACCAACACGTATGAGAGGGTTTATCTATCAATCCAGCCCAGGAATGACGCCCACTGTTGAGCACCTGTCACGGCTTCTTCCGCAGTTCTAGCTAGAGGTTGCAAGAAATAATTACTTATAATTTAGAGAGTACGACACACAAGCGTGAGGTGCCAAATTAAAATCCCGGATATCGTTGCGCTCGGGACCAACATAATCATCAACAGAACCAACCACCGTCAACCAGCTCTGGATTCTCGGGCTCGAATGGCGAGATTGACATTCTCGAACATGGCGTGCGAAGCGTACTCGTAGAGTTATGGGTTGCACATGTAAATGGAGACACTGACTGGTTGATCGCCTGCAAATGGTGTTTTTAGGACCAGTTTCCAGCCATCCAGTCTTACCCTCAATGCGTGACCATCACTAGAAGGTGGCGGAGGGCATTTGAGTTCTATCACTAGCAATGCTGATCAGCTCGTGCATATGTTTTTTCGTAGCTTTGGTCATAATATTCGTCCATCTAGCTAGCGGGTGGCCTCTAATGATTCTGTTTTCCTTTTTTTTTATTGGCGCCTAGCGTGCCTAATATGCATTGTGTACGAACCATCTTGAGCGTCTCCTATGGCCTGTAGGTGGTGCTGGATGTCGGGAGGTTTTTCCTGCCGCCCGACATCTGGAACCCTAAAACTCAGCAGTGTACGGAAGGAAGTTTTTTTTTATTCTGTGGTTTTCTGTTCCTTTTGAGGTCCGGAACCCTAAAAATCAGCAGTGTACGAAAGGAAGTATTTTTTTATTAGTGGCTCTATTGTACGAACCATCTTGAGCGTCTCCTCGGGCCGCAGCAGGTAGAACATGGCCTGCAGGTGGTGCTGGATGTCGGGCTGCGGCGCGCGCGCTGGCGACCGCCGCCGCGAGCAACGCTCCATGCTGCCGAGCACCACCGCCGCGCCCTTGTTCGCGAAGTAGCACTCATTGAGGCTGCGGACAAACGAGACGTTCGTTTTGTTACTGAAACCCGTAATGTGTTAGTAATAATCATAATCATCATTCACAGCCTCTGTTTGTCCATTTCTGAACATAGGCCTCTCCCACAAATGTAGGTTAGTAATAATAGGTACAGTCGGCCACAGTATCAGATACCCCTTTTTGTTCGATTGGCGCCCTTATGCCGCGCGCGATAAGAGCTGCCATGGGGTATCTGAGATTGTGGCCGACCGTACGTTTTTACAGGGCGATTTTTAGTAGCTTTTTCCTCACCCCAACTTCTAAATGTGATTTCCAACAACTTTGGTGAAAGCGCAAATATTTTGTATATTTTTTTCTAATTGTATTAGCGCAGAGTAACAAATAGGTGCTGGAGAGGCTGGGAAGGTGGCGGGTGATGATGATATATTATTAAATAGCCTTTCCTTTGAATAAACATTACGAAGTATATAAAATCAAAGCAAGACTATGCGGAATCAAACAGAAATTAAATAAAAAACTTTGTCAATGTGAACGTAATAGCGTCAAGGGTAACCCCCCTGAGGTGTGCGTCTGCTTAGCCTTTCGGGATATGGTGTTTTATTATTGTTTAGGAGTAAAGGGATCCCTTTACTACCAAAACTCTTGTGTTACGGTGTTCCACAGTAATCATTAGCAAGCCCTGATCGATGTAGTATACTTTATCAGCGAAGGCGGCGGACCATCCATACAATTAAATGTAATAATACTTTAACAATGTTTTTTTACATTTATGGATTGCCTGTACTTAGACTTTGGAGCAGTAAAACGGGAAACAGGTGCAACAAATTGTGACGTAGCACTTCAAATCGGAAACAAAATTTCGCAAATGACCTTCCGCAGCGAGTTTAGGACAGCGCCGCGCAGTCCTTGGAGCTCAAGACTCGAAAGATTTCAAAGTCGTCAATTTAAATATAATGCAAGTTGTACGAAATGTATGAATGACGCCATTTTTAGTAAAGTTGCGGCAATCCGTCTTGCGGCGGCACGGCATTTAACCTCCCTTTCACCTGCGCCTGCGCCTCGTCTCGAGCGACCCGTTGCGTCTCGGAGGGTCGACCGCCGCGCTGGCTGCGCCTGTCGCTGCGGGATTGCCCTTGCACAATGGGCACGATCACTGCACCGCCACCGCCCGCCATCGACTTGACTCATCGAATAGTAGGACACTCAACCTTTCCCGCTTCGTTGGGTGCTTTCAAAATACCACACTGCTATTTTCGTGAATATGAACTTCGTTGTCTTTGTTTATTCCGTCAGAAGAGGGCTTGAGTGGAAAATACATTCGAAATATGAAACAAAAGGCAGTTTTGACCGTAATGACATACCGTCTGTTCCATTATGGATATAAACAAAAGTCCTTCACATTTAGCGACCTTGTAACTTGTTAGCATTATGCTTGTTAGACTTTCCGCTATCCCGACGTGACTGGCACTCACTCGAAGGCGCATTGCATCGTTTACCCAAGGGAAGGTGAATGTGCGTCTAATAATAGCCATGAAAATCGGGAGTAAATAGTGCGGTGATTATAGCAGTGCACAATTTAGTGACGGTAACCAACGTTGCCTAAGCTCGCAATATGGCCGCAAGGGCGGTTGCTCTCAAGGTTCATTAAAAATAGCGGCGGCTTGTTGCCAATGCGGCGGTGGCGGTCCTCATATAGTCCGCGAGGCGAGGCGCGCGCTGCCACATGCGCCTCGGAACATTTTCTTTTACCGAATTCGGTACTCGACCACGGCGTCGCTAGCGTGGGCGCTCCTCGGTAGCCGACAGAATAAGCCGATAGCGTGGATTCAGGATGTATGATGAATTATTGATTGATGAGAGATTTGATGACTGACTATTTAATAAGCATCCAGATCAAGCTGTTAATAATTTACTCGTTTACAGCTCTTCTCTTATCATAATTTGTCCTTTAGAGTTAAGAGGCTACCGGCTGCTAACTAAGTAGTGGCACGAAATATATGTATATTTTTAATAGTATACAATCCTAAAATCTCAATACTCGTAAAATTTTTAGGACTTCAAACCTAGGGCCGATAAGCTAGATAACAAAAACGACCGGCGGCGGAATAACAATATTTTTGGAAATCACTTATTGCATTAAGGATATTTCTTTCATGGGTGGGTTTGGGTTGGTTTGCCGTGGCGCTACCGTAGGAAGCGCCTTAAGGCGCTGTACATAGTGAATAGCCCGCGCGCCAAGAAAAATGCACAAAATCGAGTCCTGTATCAAATACACTAAAAAAATCGAAAATTTTCACATATCAAACCCTAGAATTAGGTGAGACCTATCTAAAACAGCCAGTTTCGTGTTGACATTCATAAATGTTTTGAAGATATTTTTGATGAAAAAAAATAGGCGGCGCACTTTTTTTTAAACAAAATATCTTTCAATCTGTTATGGGTATCAACACAAAACTGCCTGTTTTAGATAGCTCTCATCTAATTCTAGGGTTTGATATGTGAAAATTTTCGATTTTTGTAGTGTATTTGATACAGGAATCGTTTTTGTGCATTTTTTTTGCGCGCGGGCTAATTCACTATGCCCAGCGCCTTAAAAGACTTGGAAGAAACTGTCCCATCAAAAACGCTCCTTTGACCTCTTAAGCCTTCCAAGACCACTGCATAAAGCAAATCGAGGACAGCAGCGAAGCTTGCCACTACACTCTGCAGTCGCCGTCGAATCGCACCTTTAACTGTGGCCTTAGAAATAAGGGCGTTTGACTGTTTGTTATCTTGCCAATTAAGACTGGGCATGGGCAACTATTGTTGATAACATACAAGAACCAGGTATAATCAACTGGATAGCAGGTTTAGCTTTCCCTCACAACCGCTTACATAGGTACATACGGCTACCTGCTACCTATCTACATGGGATATAAGTATCATCTACCATGCCAGTTTTATGTTACTGTATGTAAATGCCAATATCATGACTATTCAGGATATGCATTGGAAAGTAAGGTTTTGTTTGAGCGCGCTTTTGGCATGCGCTGGTCTATTCAACTATTGAAAAGGTAAGAGTTACAACGCTATTTTATTTTTGTACTGGCTGTAGGTACAGGATGTCACGAAAACGAAAATGCAAGCAACTTCGTTCTCGGAGTCAACCAATACTGTCTTGTCGCATAGGTTGGCCACATTAAACAAATAAGTTTACTATTGGACGAGTAGATAATATTCAACGAATATGACCCTTTTATAGCATCTGTAGAGATTCCTAGTAAAACAGTAATTATCAATTTATTGTGGAATCGAGATAGAAGGCATGTAAACAAACAAGTTTAGAAGGTACATAGTCAGAATAATCAATGGTACTGTTTTCGAAATAATGCTGAAATACGATGATGATAGAAAAAATAAACTAAAATAATGTAAATGTCTAGAAATTCTAGATGTATGCCGCAGTAACTAAAAAAAAGTACCTATGCCGCAGTAGGTACACAAGGCAGCATGTAGACGCTTACACGCGTGCACTCTATTCAGTTACGTTACGGGCGACTTTGCAACGAAAGTGTAAGCGTCTACGTGCTGTCTTGTGTACCTAAAGTAAAGACCTGTGCGGCGTAAAATACGTCTTATCTTTAATCAGCATCAGTGCAGTGTGGATCTCTGACAAAGAACACCACAGGGCACATAACAATAGATCACAACATTATTACCTGAATGCAACCATATCCAATACAAAGGTAGGTAAGCCAGGCACTAAACAACACACAATCGAACTTTGTCATTAAACACTGCACTGAAACGTCGCAACTTATATTCCGTGTTTTGAATCGAGGCACTGCTGATAGGTGGCCGCGTGGCCAGCCATGTGCGCTCGGTGTCCGTCACTGCATGTGGGCGTTGCTAGTTATCAGGATCTGAGGCAGATCGTCTGCTGTCCGATACTAGAGGTGCAGCCGCGGCAACGCGGCGGCAGCACCGGGAGGCGCGCTACAGTCACTCTACACTCTAGTAGAGTGAGCAGTGCGTGCGAGTGGCGAAGCTCCGCACTACGGCGGACAGCCAGCTATCCGACGCAAAGACGTCATCGCTCTGAACCGAGCACAAACTGCCGTGTAAATATAGAAACTCGACGCAGAACAGGAACACGAGGCGCTCTCTGGAATACACTCCGCGGCACACGCGTTTAGTGTTATTGTTTTTTCATACTGGACGTAAATAAAACTCTACATGTTCAGATTTATCGCCGCAGATTTAGTTGAAAGCTTAGCAAATGCGTTTCCACCACGATTGCGACACGTAAATTGCACATCGGCGGCAACTTGTAAACAAAACGCGGTTCCGAGTATAAATGAACGAGCGGTTATCGGCGCAGCGCTTGATTGTCAAGGAAACGGATTCAAAAACAAATACCTCCTCTTTACGGGTCGGTGCACATGAGCGCAACTCGAACAGGCTACAGCGACATAGTTCCAATAGAAAGCAGAAAATCTGCGGGATCTTTTCAAGCATAAAATTAAGTGCTTAGGTACATTATGTTACTTTTAGCAATTCAAAGGTTGCGAAACAAAGGTTGTCTGTCTTTGTATTTAATTTAGCCAGGCTCTGAATACAAAATAAGTGTGTTCGTTGTTTACAAAATATTGCGATTTGCAATACTTACTTAAAATATTTTTTCATGATCTCGATTTATTTATTTTTTATGGTGGTGGGGTGGGGTGGCCACTACCTCATACTGTTTTCGTACCATGGTTAAAAGAGCAAATATTACCTACCTTTTGCTGACTCTACTTCCGACATCCTCTGCCAATCTTTCAGCTTCATCCTGCAACAATAATTATTATTTTGAAAAAAAAAAAAAACATTTAGGTATTAAACTATAGTAGTTATAAATAAACATGCCTTAATACATATAATTTAGAAAATATATATTCTTGGTGTTTATATTGATAAAATTATTTATTTTAGTCAACTAGGTTCATACATTCTTAAACTAAAAAAAAAAAATTATTGTAAAAAAATAAAGATGCCCAAAATATTATCAAAAATTGTAAAGTCTTAGTCTAGTAAACGAATGATTGTGGAAGGAAAGGTCAAGTCAAAGTGGCAGAAAGTTTGACTTCGGAACTTTATTGGACTTGTTAGGAGGCAAACATAATATTAAAAAAAATGTGTTTCCCTCGGCGAGCAGAAGGTTTCCCTCATAACTGCATATCCTAGGTTTGATAACTATATTTATGGCACTATTTTCATGTAGACTATTTATCTATATAGAATAGTAAAGAAAGATAATGAACCTATAGATATGACCTATCTTATTTTTGTGCTAGGCCTGCTGAAATGTAAAATAAAAAGTAATAATGTGGCTTTCATTACTTATAAAAAGCACCACATAAAATAAGTGGCCAAAACTTCATGCAATGTTAGGTGGAGGTAATTCGGAAGGCAAAGTTTTTTGTTCGAAAGTCCGTTATTGGCTTAATCTTATCTTTAGACAATATTGAGAAACTAATTTCAATATTTTTTATTTTGGTTCAGTAGTTTGGATTTTACAACGTTTCAAAGATGATTGTTTTATGACGTCACGCGGCGGTCTACATACTGTTGGCGGTCAATGCGGTCATAGGAACAAAACATTTTAGCGCATAAAAACAAAACTACTGGACCAAAATAAAAAATATTGAAATTAGTTTCTCAATATTGTTTAAAGATAAGATTAAGCCAATAACGGACTTTCGAACAAAAAACTTTGCCTTCCGAATTGCCTTGTTTGCACAATACCAAACTCACAAATAGATAATGAGCCCAAAAATTACTTTGGTCAAGAAATAGTAGTGGTAGTGAAATAAAAAAATTAAGGAACCTATCAAAAGTAGATTGTTGCAAAAATCATTGCATGTCATACTTTTTGGCTTCACAAACAAAGTAGTGAAAACTAGGTCACGGTCTTATCATTAAGTTTTGGTTATAGTTGAGCTAATAACACTAATAAGTACACAGTTAACAACAAAAGGAGGCAATTATGCAGATTAGAGCATTGTATTGTGCATGAAGGCATAGGTATTTTGTTTTAGTAATTGGAATGTTAACTCAGTGCTGAATTTGCTCAATGGTCTATTTATATTGGTTCAAGTATGGGGTCAACAGTAACTGCTGAATTCAGACAAACCAAAAAAAACAAACAAACAAAATATCCATTCTGAAAGTAGTAAGAGCAATTTCACAGCCCCGTTTTGTTCCATTGCCCAACTAAAAAAACTAAGGCCTTTGCATCTACGTAATGAAATGAGATGATTTATACAGTGTCCAGTGGCACCTTCACTCACACTAGATGGGTGAAGAGACCACTTGGCGCTGCAGTGCCTGGGACATTGTTTTAGATGGAGTAGGCTTGCCCACCACCTATACCATCCTGACAACTTATTCGGCCTAGCCCACAGGAAAGACAAGCCCAAGATTAGCCAACTAGGGATCAAATTATAGAAAGATATCTCAGGTGCAATAACAAGGTTCAAGTTATGAATGTTGGAATTTGGCATTATAATTTGGCTGAGATTGATCGAATAGCTTGTAGATCTTCCTTTTTTTTGTGTAGATGGTCCTTAACCATTGCAACAGTGAATTACTAAGTAAAAATACTTAAAGTAAAAAACCACAGACATTTTAATTTCAACGTTGAATATGTCATACACGACCAAACCGATTTTGATGAACTCCAGCTAAGAACACTCTCGATCGTATCACCTTTCAACCAAAAACTGAATCAAAATCAGTTTACACCTGTTTGGGAGCTACGATGACACACAAAGACACAGCTACACACTTCAAACTTATAACACCCCTCTTTTTGCATGGGGGTTGAAATACAAAGCATTGTGATTTGATACTGATATCTTTGGACCAAATTGTCTGAAATAAATGCTTTAGTTTTCGGCTGGTTCACATGGAAAATAGTTTCCCTTACAATGTTAAGTCTGATAAAGTATAGGTTGGAAAAACCAGGTCTACCATAAAATAAGTTAACCATGTCATTTTCACGTAAAAATGGTATCATCGAATTAATTCTGCTTTAAACTATTTAATAGATTCTTAGCAATATTTCTCTATAAAAGGTCTTTCATAGAGTCAATCTAAGGGGGTGATTCTAACCAATAATTTTTAAGAAATCTACTATTTGGGTTTTTGTTTGGAATAATAAAATTTGAAGCTCTACTCGCAAAGAAATGCATAGATTGAACTCTGACTTCAGCTCAAGTAGATGGGATAAGGACCAGACCATTAAAATTAGGGCAACTGGTTGGTTAGCATACAACATCTGATATTTTACTTACTGTTTTCCTTGGTGCTTGCACACTTGGAGAACGTCGAATTGTAACAAGTGCCATACCACATATGCATTAGCACAAAATAATCATTATCGAGTAAAACACAATCATCACAAACATAAAGAGAAAAATTGACCTATCATATTTTTATCTCTGATGAATCACACTTTTCTTGGGGAGGGTAAGAATATTCTACGACCAAGTTATAAATACTAATTTCTTTATCGTCTAAAATTATAACACGGAACTACAGAATGTCGCGAGTAAATCCATTTTTAGGAAGGAATTCTTTTTCAATGTTCGTCCTCTCATTTCTCGATGAAAGCAAAAAAAAATGTTTTTTTATTAACAGAGTAGTTTTGTCATGTCCGTTTGTTCACAGATTATCTTATCTGACAGTTAAATGTTGTTCCGATTTTGTCGGGTGGTTGGTCGGGTCGGTTTGGATGGAATGTTGTTTTTTTATACCCCAACACTATCAAACAATAAAAAAAAAATGTCAATCAAAAACAATCTGTGGACGAAAACTCAAAAAACGTTTCTTGTCTTGTTGCGGAACGAAGTTATGAATTTTTATTTTCGTATTTATTCCAATAAATTAAGTGCAGCCCACCTAATCGATGTTTCAGATCACTTATAAATTATTTTCGAGTGAACTAAAAACTGGTATGACATCTTTACAGTTATACAAATACCTAATACGACAGTGTGAGAAGTTGCCGCCCGACGCTTGTAAACATTATAAATTTTCTGTGAGACAGGTTCGTCAATTTAGCTTTTTACAAGTTAATGCAGCTCTTGTCCTCCCTCGATTTACCACACCAATCTTACTATGTTTATTATAATGCCTGAAAGCTGATCTAATTTGAGAGAAAAAAACATAACCACTGTGGCTAGTTGTCTACACATTTATCTTTCTTACATAATTATTTCTTCAATATGTTATCGTTACACTAAATGAGACAAAATAAATCAGTAGAAAGCAAGTTCTGTAACATGTATGACCTAAACTTGAAACTTAGATTACAAATAAAAGGTTTTATGTAGAATACAAGGAATTTAACCAATTATTTCAGAGTTTTAAACAACACAAGTTTGAACCAGATCCAGAAAGAGTTAAAGAAATTATTGCAAAAAGTGTAGAAGACGCCAAATGGGTGGTGAATAAGGTGATTTTGATCTGTATTTATTGTTACATTACATATTATCTAGATGCAACTCAAAATGATAACTTGACTGTTTCGGTTTATAATATTGTATTTAATTTTCAGTATTCAAGGAAATAATGGATGCAGTTGTAATACTTGACAAGACATGTGGATGCCCACAGTACGGTTTTATTTATGATAAACGAATATCATAGATAAGATGAGCTTATTTGGTGAGAAAATTCAAGATTACGAAATACTAGAACATCTTGGTAAAGGTGGCTTTGCACATGTTTATAGGGCAAGATGTTCACGCACAGGACAGTTTGTTGCCATCAAAATGATAGACAAAGCACTCATGGCAAGTGCTGGCATGATAGGCAGAGTACGACAAGAAGTCACCATACACTCACGCCTTAAGCACCCTGCAATCTTGGAACTGTACACATTCTTTGAAGATGCACACTATGTCTATTTAGTTTTAGAACTTGCACATAATGGAGAACTAGCTAAGCATTTCAAATTAGGAACTCGTGGCTTGTCAGAGAAAGCTGCTGCTGATATATTGAGGCAAGTAGTTAGTGGAGTTCTGTATCTTCACACACATAACATCATACACAGAGATTTGTCTTTGAATAATCTTCTTTTAACAAAAGATCTTAATGTGAAAATTGCTGACTTTGGCTTAGCAACACAGCTAAATGGACCAGATGAAAAACATATTACAATGTGTGGAACACCAAACTACATATCACCAGAAGTAGCCTCAAGAGAACTCCATGGCTTACCAGCAGATGTTTGGGGCTTAGGCTGTATGTTGTACACCTTACTTGTAGGGAGCCCTCCATTCCACACACAGCATGTTAAAACAACTTTGAATAAAGTCATAAATGCTGATTACAAGATTCCTTATGAATTGTCTCATCAAGTTCAAGATTTACTGCAGAAACTTTTGTGTAAAGATCCAATGAAGAGAATATCTCTCAAGGGCATAATGGAACATCCATTTCTGAACCTCAATAATGTATCACTCCCCAAGCAAGAGATGTCAAGAGACTCCGGGTTTCTAACAACACTTCATAGCACCCAGCATAGCAGTAAACTCAGAAGTGAAGACAGAACTAACTCAGAAGTTCTTGGATTTTGTAAAGTTTATACAAGAAGTAATGAGGAATCTAGACCAACTTCATTTAATCTGTTCACTGGAATGTCTGATAGCAATGTTATGTCTGCCCACAGTACTGGGTACAATCAACAAATTAACTGTTTGGGGAAAAAGGAAGTGTCCAATGTTGCAGCAACTTCAGACCATTTGAAAAAAATGGCCTTGAATAGTTTTAAACCTGAGTGTAACAGTGATGCAGAAAATAAAGAAAATATTCCAAAGAATTGCACTACAAAGAGCAATACTATTGGAGTTCCTCCTCTTTGTGCTGATCGGCTGCCAGCAATATCACACAGAACACGCAATGCTATATTGAAGATTGAGACTGACAGTGTTGTTGTTGAGTTTATAAAAAAGAAAGGAAGAGACAGGGAAGAAAGAGTGGTTGAGATATGTAAAATTTCTAAGGATGGGATGAAAATTGTGATATATGCTGTTGATAACTCAAAAGAAAAAGCAGCCAGTGACAAACATGATCCAACACCTGATGAAGTATTCTCGTATCATAACTTGCCCCAGAAACACTGGAAGAAGTATCTGTATGCATCCAGATTTGTTGATCTTGTAAAAGCTAAAACTCCAAAAATTACTCTGTACTCAGCATTAGCTAAATGTCAACTTATGGAGAATGGGACAGATATTGATTTATTCTTTTATAATGGAGAAAAATTAACATTTAATTCATCAGATGGCATAAAAGTGATAGATAAAAACTTAAAAACGCACCAAAATGCATCTGCATCTGCAGAACTGAGGTATTTGATAGATCATTTTGACGAATGTCGTAATCGTATGAACCGAATACAATCAGCGTTATCTTGTATCTCTGATGAATGCTTTCCACTGATAATTGGCAAAAGACCCACCCAGTCAACCCATGTGATATCATCACCCCACCAAGAAAGTGCTAGCTATAATACACCACTTCTCAACATAGGCTCATTTCATCGTACTACCACTGCAAGCTCCATGCAAGCTCGGAGTGATTATACGTGAATATAGTAGATAGATATTATTGTAATACATAAGTAGTTTGACAACTTCTTATTTTAGAAGAACAACTTTATTTTATTTTACTTACTTTGTTTCAACTTTAATTTACGTGTATGCGTCTTAGTTGCAGGTAGGTAAAAACTTACATTTGTAATTACATTTGCAAAACTTAAATTGACATTTAACATTTGCAAAACTTAAATTGTCATTTCAGATGCAATAATATTTTACTATTTAAAATACAATTAATTACTTAAGAATTAGCGATATAATAACATTTATCTCAGCATGCATACTACTCCACCAAGCCAACGAGGCACCAGGGGCCTTAGCCTGTAACGCAATGTCGTTTCGATGGCGTCCCAGGTAGAAGGACAAAACCGATATTTTCTCCTACTACCAGCGAACTAATACTCTAGAATTAGAATCTTAATATTCTTTTCTGTACTACAAAAACATTAAAAGGACCGACACTGGACCGACAGCATTAATAAATCGTAATTGAAGCCGTCAACCGGGAGCCCATTTTGGCACCATTGCGTTACATGCTAAGGCCCCTACTTTGTATGCGGTGCCTAGTCGGCTTGGTGCAGTAGTATCTGCAATTAATTTACTTCCTAGGTTTATGTAAAACACTACCTACCTATTTAATATTGGTATTAAATTGTATTCAATATACATTATTTTGTAGTTTTTTTTAGCTATCCTTGTATGTAACTCGCTTTCTCGCGAGCCTGAGCTGCCCCTTGCTTGACGCTATTTTTTCAATATGGCGCAATTTACAAAATTCAAGATTTATTTTATATTTTTATTGTACTTCTTAACTTGTATAAACATTACGAAGTATACATATACAATCAATGCATGACTGTGCGATGACAAAGATAAATTAATTAAAAACTTTGTCAATATGAACGCAACAGCGTACCTTAGGTAAGCCCCAATGGAATCTCTAATACTTTCAAAAATTACGCGCCATCTGTTCGTCGGTGTTGGCAGATTGATGGTGTAGAGGCGGCTTTCACAGATTAGCAAGCCAAACTCCCTTGCTCACAAATAAAGCAAAATTCGGAACGTAGTGAATGAAATCAACGTCAAATCGTCAAATATTTTTTCATGTGGTAACACCAGGAGACGACTCCATCTTTTTTGTCACGATGCCTCCCAAGAAGCAGCCCGAGAAATCCGGTGGGTTTTAGATTTTATTTAGCGTCGTGCAGTTTTATTGTCCTTGTTTTGTTCCACGTCCATAAATCTAACGAAAACGCAGTGCTTCAGCAACTTTCTTTTTAGTATTTGCTTGTGGCTAACGAAACATACTCAAAAGTTGCGGTGACATTTCACTGGCCACGCGGTACATGTTATTTATCACATGCAATTGACTTCTCGATATTTAGATTCAACGCAGCGTGTTAAAACATCATTAGAGCTTGTATATAAATTCACTTAAAACAAAAATACAATAGTGTATTGTAAAAAATATGTTGTCAACAAATTTTGAGGTTATGATGTGGACTTAATTTTGGGTTTATTTTTAACAGGGGCCTCCAAGCCCGCGGAGAAGAAGCCTGCTACGGCCAAGACGCCAGCGGCCGCCCCTAAGGCTGCCTCAGCGCCTGCTGCTGCGAAGCCTGCGTCTTCGAAAACTCCGGCTCCTGCCCCCAAGGCAGCGGCACCCAAGTCAGCCCCCGCGGCTGCCAAGCCTGCCGCGGCTGCCGCCAAGCCCGCGGAGAAGAAGCCAACGGCTGCTCCTACCGCTAAACCCGGGTCTGCGAAGGCTGCTGCTCTGAAGACCAAGTCCAGTGCCAAGCCTTCAGTTAAGAAGGCTGCGTCTGCTGCCAAGGCCAAGCCCAAACCAGCAGCAGCTAAACTGAAGATTGCACCAAAACCCAAGAAGACCGGTATCAAGGGACAGAAGAAGCAGGCGGCCAAGCCTGTGACCAAGGCTCTCAAGGCACAAAAGAAAGTGAGTATACAAGACGTGACTAAAGTTTGTGAAGTAGCAACTTTCCTTCTGTATTTTTTGTGTTTACATTCCTTCTTTTATGGATTGTTTGTCTTCAGTGGTGAAGTTAATTGGATGAGCTAGCTACATACAGTTATTTTTCAATTCCAGGTAGTTAACGGTGAACATGGCAAACGCGTGCGTCAAATCCGCACCTCAGTGCACTTCCGGCGTCCCAAGACCTTCGAACCTCCTCGGCAGCCCAAGTACCCGAGGAAATCTCTGCCGAAGAGGAATCGGTGAGTCTACTTGTTAATGATAAATTAATTTTCATTTTTCTCCTAGATTTGTTCAATAGGTTCAGGTTTGATGTTAATTGGTTTCAACTGATGGCAGTAGCTGGATTCATCATCCATAAAATGCCATGTATGGCAAGCATACGATAGTATTATTGTGTTTTATGATTCACTACTAACATGGTCTACCACAAGTGACGTCAAAAAGACAGTATGTCCCAAGTTATGTAGGCATATTTTTTAGGCCATCAAAAAGATTATGATTATAATTTATAACTAAGAACACAAATTTTATCAACAAGCTTGTGGGGACTATCTGCTGCTGAAACAAATGTGAACCTGTGTTTTAAGCACACAGTGCCCCCTGCAAATGGGCTCAACATAAATCAACACCATCATTTTAATGTTGGTGGCTTCCATAAAAGTTTAAATATTAGAAACATTTTAATAAGTTGAAAAAAATCACTCTGGACAGGACTTGAACTGTAAATATTAGTTTTCTGTGTATATTAAAAGCTTATTGTTTTATTTTGCAGCATGGACGCGTACAACATCATCAAGTACCCCTTGAACTCTGAAGCGGTAATGAAGAAGATTGAAGACAACAATGCTTTGGTGTTCATTGTGCACACGCGGTCCAACAAGCACCACATCAAGGCTGCCGTCAAGAAGCTGTATGATGTCAACGTTGCTAAAGTCAACACCCTCATCAGGTCAGTAAAAACTAGTTTTTGAACTAAGATATTTTAAGATGGTGTTTTTTTGCAAATAACTTTTATTATGGAGCACTGTAGCTGGTTGGCATATGAAATTAACAAGTTATATAAACAATATTTTTTGGGAGTATATCACATCGAAAAGAGTATGAAAAAAAGGGGCAGAGTAAGGTATTTGTGCTGCACAGATAAGTAAGACAATGTTCTATTACGGTAGTTAGTTTTTTTGGTAGGTATTCCTTCGATCAACAATGCCAATTCTGGTAGTTAGGTGGATAAACAACAGCCCACTTCCAGGGTTTTTTTTTGTGGTTTATTTTTAATTATTTGTTGTGTTGTTACAAAGTTTCAATAAGAAAACAAAACAATTGAAATAGCTTGAAATTGAAATACATGAATTTTAGGACATTTTTGCATAATTACAAAAAAAAAATGACCTACCTCGAAGGTGGAGGCTACGAAAATTTTGCACGTTATGCATTTTGAATTGTTGATCGAATATTGTACTAAAATGATGATACGTTGTGGGAATCTCATTGATTCAGAATGAAATCAAAATAACACACCACTGATAATTGAAATATTTAGCGTATATTTTTCCTTTGTGGGGTAAATATCTATCCAAAGTTTTTTTTTCTGTTGCAGACCTGATGGCAAGAAGAAGGCGTACGTGCGGCTCACCCGGGACTACGATGCGTTAGATGTTGCCAACAAAATCGGCATCATATAAACGCTGATTATTATTTTATAAGAATAAAAAACCTAACCACATTCTTTGTTTCCTTCATAGTGTTAGCGCCCTAATATTCGCTAAGCTCTTATTTTAACTCGGAATTTATGTTTTAATTTTTTTTTATTTATGTTTTCTATGTTGGATCCATAGACTATGGTTGGATCATTATAAAGCATCCAGATTTCCCGAGGCCTACCTGTCTTATTTAGCTAGTGGCACGGTCTACGAAATCGATTAGCCGGCCTATTCTCCAAAATCCACTCGTTATTTTGCTGTAAAATAGTTGATTTCTGCGTTTTAAACACAGATTTATGATTGAACTATACAGTAGGGTATAGGGTGTTTCATTGAGGAACTGAGACACTGACAAGCAACTTTTACTATATGGGCCAAGTGCGAAAACTAAAAGTTTGATGGTGTCTGAGTTTGGAAAAATATTTTCGCTAATTTGTCATTTATATGAATTGTTATATATTTTTTTACCCTAGGCAAGTTGTCTGAAAAATTGGCGCATTTATGGCATTTAGTAAAGATTTCAATATGGTATGTACCTACAACACTTGACACTTTTGATTGCACAAGAAAAATAAAAAATATATTTCTATGGAAAGGGACACCATTTCAGTCCTGATATTCAATAGAATTTTTGGCCCTACAAAATATGGATTAGAAGTGGTTTATTTTTTTGGTTACTTAATCAT
The DNA here is from genome assembly GCA_949319315.1 of Zelleria hepariella. Classification (NCBI taxonomy): domain Eukaryota; kingdom Metazoa; phylum Arthropoda; class Insecta; order Lepidoptera; family Yponomeutidae; genus Zelleria; species Zelleria hepariella. The sequence continues at coordinate 15,712,503 of OX439384.1, forward strand.
AAGGTATTTATGACCTTTTTTTTAGCTCGAGGGGTGACACAAAAACAAATGTAATATACATAATATTTTAATTTATACAGGTTGAATATTTTCGGCGTAGCAGCAAGGGCAACCTGTATAAGATTCGAAAAAAAAAAGCAATAAGAAATAAATAACAATCCAAAAAAATTCTAGCATTTCTACTCCATATTTTTAGGGGCAAAAATCCTATTGAATATCAGGGCCTGAAATGGTGTCCTTCAGTTTTTTTTTGTTTCATGTGGAATAAAAAGTGCAGTGTTGTACCATTTTGAAATCTTAATAATATTTTCAGATAACTTGCCAAGGGTAATGAATGTCATATATATTTTTTTAAACGATAGAGTGTCAAAGTTAGTGAAAATATTTTTTCAAATTACGACTCCATCAAACTTAATTTTTTTTAGTCAACTAAAGGGTGTAACTGTTTGATTTATCAATGCTATTTAATAACATGATTATTAAGGAGTATAAAACAACGTTTTTTGTATGGGAACCCCTCTTATTTTTTAAATAATGTGAAAAAAACACGGCAAATTTAGATAATATGCGAACACAGTACCTCAGTGGTCTAGCTTGGGTGACCATTTGTTTAATTTTTTTTTTCTGAACGAAGCGATTTTACCGGGATTATCTATATATATAAAAATTAATCGCCGTGCATTAGTCTCGCTAAAACTAAGAAACGGCTTGACCGATTTGGATATTTACTGTTTTGTTTAGTTCACCATAGTTCAGGGTAGGTTTAAAAGCAAAGAAATATGGGAAAAGTTAAAGGATTAGCTGAAAAACGGAAGAAATAAAAATTGGTCATTTTGTATTGGAATCGCCATTTTTGACGCGGAGAGTCAAACTATTTCAGGTGGTACGAAGTTCACCGGGTCAGCTAGTTTTTAATATTTTTCCCAGTACCACAGCCTTCGGCTGTGCCTGCCCTTTCACCCAGTTTCCGCTTGACGTTAAATTACGGGACACTCTTTATACAAGGTGTTACAAAAGTACAGGGTACTTTTTACAGGGTAATAGCATCCGGTGATAGTGATCACAACCTTAATATTAAAATGTGACCGATGTGGCGGGAGAAAAGTATTTTTTAAATATTGTTTTCATTGACTTTCACATTTTTTTAACAACTCAAAGCTATGTAAATGCACCCACAAACATATTTTTAAATTTGAGCTAATAACAAAAACAAAAAAGTTATGAAATTTTTTCAAATTTGAAGATATAAAATAACAATTGTTTTTTTCAACTTTTTTTTACAGATTTGACATCCTGTTGACCAGTAGGTTACACCCTGTAAAAAGAGTTAGGTACTTTTGTAACACCTTGTATAATATTATATGGTACAAGTGGTTTTTTAGCCTACGAATCATAGACCTCTCTCTCCTCTACATAAAACGGTAAATGGTAATATGCTGTCGACTGTACCTACACGACAAGGTTATCACAGGAAATTTTTGCCGATTTGTTTTTCTCCAAGTTAGCGGCAATCCTACAGACTAGACGTTCAACTGGTTTTTGGTGGAACTTTACGACAAAGCAAACTCACTAGCAGATGGAACTGGAATTCGAGATCATTATCAGTGGCGTAACTAGGGTGGGGCACTTGGGGCAGGCAGGTAGGGCACGTGCCCTGGGCGCCATTTCAAAGGGGGCGCAAAACCGCAATTTAAGGGTAAAAACGGTAAAATTTCGGGCACGCTGTATGCGTTTTTGTAATGAAAAAAAATAGGTAAAAAAACTTTTTAAGTTAAACGGTTTTATGTTAAACATAGGTACATTGCAATGTTTAAGATAAATGTACTAAAAACCAAAAAATAATAAAATAGATACAGTCGTGGGAATTATAAACATATGCATAGACTAGACTAAAATAAAACCGTGGGGCACGTCAATTGTCTACAATCGTTGATTAAAATGTTTGTTTTGTAATGTTACACTATAATTAGGCAGTTGACGTGCCCCACGGTTTTATTTTTGAGCACGCGTGGTGATTAAGCTCGAACTCTCTCTCTGAGAGAAGGCCTTTGCCCAGCTAGTGGGACATGTACAATTGTACAGGCTACATCTTACTCTTACTTTAATAATAGGCGGCGCACTTTCTTTCAAACAAAATATCTTGCAATCTGTTATGGGTATCAACCCAAAACTGGCTGTTTTAGATAGCTCTCACCGAATTCTAGGGTTTGATATGTGAACATTTTCGATTTTTTTAGTGTATTTGATACAGGAATCGTTTTTGTGCATTTTTTTGCGCGCGGGCTAATTTACTATGCCCAGCGCCTTAACGTCCATTTTAGTCTTGCACCGATACTGAAAAAAGATATACCAAGGGGCGCAATTACGATGCTTGCCCTAGGCGCCATTTGCCCACGGTACGCCACTAATCATTATTAGGTACCTAAATTAACGCATGCCTTTTGTGTCTGACGACTCTGACGTTAAACGTTAAATATGACGTGCATAAAACGTGTTTTCGGACGTTTTCTATCATTATTTTTAACTATTTTACCCAATGACATTTGTATTAGAATGTCATTGATTTTAACAGATAAATTTTGTTACGTACCCTAAGTACAAAGTCAAAATAGGAACTTCGTTAAGATGAAATACGACGCACAACTAGCGCCGCCAATGAAAAAAAAACATAACTTCTTTTTCGTATCCAAAAAGAAAATATGATTTTTTTTTTCATTGTCGGCGCTAGTTATGAGTTGTGAGACCTATTGCGTCGTACATAGCTACTACAGGGTGTTGAAAGACCGCCGCCGCCGTACGCCGAACTGCGTGACGTGCGTGCGTCATTGTATATGCAGGGTGTTCCCGCCGCCGCCGCCGCCGCCCGCCCCAGCCGCTGCCGGCGCCTCCGCCGCGCGCCCCCCGCCCGTAAAGCGGGATACCACTACCACTAGTTGCCTGCCCCTGTAGATAGATAAATATTTAAGACCAAAACCAAAATAGATGCGTGCGTGTCATTCGTGTCAGTCACTTGTTTATTAGTCATAGGAGTTACGTTAGGTAAGACAATTTTTGGCCGAAAAGCTGCCGTTGTGAATTTGTGATGGATTGTTCTGATGATGGAAGCAACGAGGAACGTAAGCGCCATCTACTTCTTCAAAACCAACTCTGAAAATTTCTACCAGCGTGTTAGATCGAAAGACCGATCAGTTAAAACATTTTAGTTCTTAATGCAATGGATTTAAGGATTCCACCGAGAGACTTGATTGGTGGCGCGAACTCTAGTTACTTAAAACAACAATTTACGTTTTGTGTGTTCTATTTTCGTAGGTAATTTATATGTTTTTACTGAATGATGTACAGTCGGCCACAGTCTCAGATACCCCCTTTTGTTGGATTGGCGCCCTTATGCCGCGCGCGTTAAGAGCTGCCATGGGGTATCTGAGATTGTGGCCGACCGTACTTAAAAAACGTTTATGCGTAAGGTAATTTTATAATATACCTAATGCATTATTTAAACACAAAAACATCATGCAAATATATTTGATGGTTCATTCGGGAAATCCACATGAAGCAATGAATTGACGACATACCTAGAATCAACATTATTATTAAAAACCAGTTGTACCTACATACCTACTTACACCTAAATGGCATTACGTTTACCGCTTGCGTTGTGTTGCTTGCTGACAACTTTACCCGCCCTTGTGCAATATTTATAGGTGAGAGGCGACACAGACACAACACAGCATAGGCCCCAAGTCCACACGACTTACGCATCGAAGACGATCGAAAAAACCGGCCAAGTATGTACCTAGGTATGTACTACGTGGTACTACTTTCAAGTCGGACTCGCACTGAGGGCCGAACCACTGGCATTTTGAAATAAAAACTCATTTATTATATTTTTATTCTTCTTTTATTCTGTTTTGTGTACTTATTAAAATAAATAAAATAAAATTTCATAATACACAATGCCAATGTAGTACCTGAGTATCTACTTTTATGGGGTAAAACAAAAAAAGTGAAACATAGACTGATATTATATGAAGTGAAACAACTTTACTGGCTCTACAGAATACAAGGTGTTACAAAACCAACTCCACAACTTTACTGGCTCTACAGAATACAAGGTGTTACAAAAGTACCTAACTCTTTTGACAGGGTAATAGCACCCGGTGATAGGGATCACAACCTAATTTTTTTTTTGCTCTATGACGTTCCGTTGATTTTTAAATTAATAAAATGTGAACGCTGTGGCGGGAGAAAAGTATTGTTTAAATATTGTTTTCATTGACTTTCACAATGTTTTAACAACTCAAAGCTATGTAAATGCACCTACACACACAAACATATTTTAAAATTTGAGCTAATACCAAAAACAAAAAAGTTATGAATTTTTTTCTTTGAGGTTATAAAATAAAAATTGTTTTTTTCAACTTTTTTTTACAGTTTTGACATCCTGTTGACCACTAGGTTACACCCTGTAAAAAGAGTTAGGATGTTTTGTAACACGTATTACGATCCAAATAATTCTATGAAGTAAAACAAACAACTGGCTCTAGATATTTATTACGGTCCAAAGACAGACAGCGAATGATTTTAATAGTAATAGGTGGTAATGGTAATAGGATGTAACATGTTTTAAATAAAGAATGAAGTAAAACAAACAACTGGCTCTAGATATTTATTACGGTCCAAAGACAGACAGCGTATGATTTTAATGGTAATGAAGAATGTCCGTGGGTCTGTTAAATCACTTGAAACTTTATGACCGTGTAGCCTAAACATTTAGAAATACACCTGTTTTTGTTTCATTCAAATCGAGCCAGTAGTTTTAAAGTTACGACGGTTTTAGTTTCCGTCCTTTTGGAGTTTTTCGCGCGAGCGCGGCAAACTCGCGTGACGTCACAACTCAACACGCACCCGACACATACACCGTAACACTCATTCAAACGGCTGTATCTTTGGAACCGTACTAGGTAGCCAGTTGAAATTTTCAGAGATTATGTTTTATTATAGTGGATTACCCAAGAAACAATAAAATTAAAAAAAATATTAAAATATAAGAGGGGTCCCCATACAAAAAACGTTGTTTTATACTTTGTGCTCTATAGAAAAAACGGTAAGACATACAAGCATCAAACTTGGTATGATTATAGGACTTACTCCATAGTATAACAAAAAAATATAAAAAACCGTCAAGCGCAACTCGGACTCACGCGCCGAGGGTCCGTACATAACCAGTTTTTTTTTTATTGTATGGTGGTACGGATCTCTCAGTGTGCGAGTTCGACTCGCACTTGGCCAGTTTTTTTTGTGTGTTTAGTCAGTGTTACAGTAGTGTTTTAATATAATATTACTTATTTATAACGTTAAAACTTTGCTAGGGACAGGTTTTAAAGTCGCAAGCTCTGTTTAAAATATTCCCTAGCACGGGTTTGTACTTTAAATAATATATTCTTGCTTAGCTATGGATGACGGCTTTGAAAAATTAAAATGATCTGACTAAACACACAAAAAAACTGGCAAAGTGCGAGTAGAACTCGCGCACTGAGAGTTCCCTACCGCCATACAATAAAAAAACTGGTTATACGGACCCTCGGCGCGTGAGTCCGAGTCGCGCTTGACCGTTTTTAGGGTTTCGTACCCGAAGGGTTCCACACGGGACCCTATTACTAAGACTCCGCTGTCCGTCCGTCTGTCCGTCTGTCTGTCCGTCTGTCTGTCCGTCTGTCCGTCCGTCTGTCACGGCTGTATCTCATGAACCGTGATAGTTAGACAGTTGAAATTTTCACAGATGATGTATTTCTATTGCCGCTATAACAACAAATACTAAAAAACAGAATAAAATAAACATTTAAGGGGGCTCCCATACAACAAACGTGATTTTTTTGCCTTTCTTAAGGAACCCTTCGTGTGCGAGTCCGACTTGCACTTGGCCGGTTTTTATATTATTTTGTTATACTATGGAGTAAGCCCTATAATCATTCCAAGTTTGTTGCTTGTATGTCTTACCGTTTTTTCTATAGAGCAAAAAGTATAAAACAACGTTTTTTGTATGGGGACCCCTCTTATTTTTTAATATTTTTTTATTTTTATTATGTCTTTGGAAATCAACCATAATAAAACATAATCTCTGAAAATTTGAACTGGCTACCTAGTACAGTTCCAAAGATACAGCCCTTTGAATGAGTGTTACGGTGTATGTGTCGGGTGCGTGTTGAGTTGTGACGACACAGCAGCTGACGACCGCGCGCCCGTCGCACAGCTAGTTTAAAATTAAATATCTCGAGAACTATAAGACGTATCAAAAACATGTTTTCACCCAATGTTTCCATTTTTAATAGAGTGTATGGTAAGGTAAAAATCAAAAGTTGATGGTATTCTTCATAGGTGGTAATGGTAATAGGATGTAACATGCTTTAAATAAAGAATGAAGTAAAACAAACAACTGGCTCTAGATATTTATTACGGTCCAAAGACAGACAGCGTATGATTTTAATAGTAATAGGTGGTAATGGTAATAGGATGTAACATGTTTTAAATAAAGAAAATTTTTTCAGTTACAAAATAACACCAGTTTCAGTTGCATTTTGCATCGCTCGGTATCGGATGACTATTAAAATCAACATTTTATTAGTTGTTGTTTACAGTTTACTCTAATTTTCAGTCAGAAACCTTCCACCCCGCAAGCAAAACAAAAAACTCGCAAAAGACTCATCGCAATCGCTCATTCAAAAAAAAAGTATTAACCTATGTAAATAGGTAGGTACACACGGCAGCACGTCGACCTTTACACGCTAGCACTCTACTCGGTTACGTTACGGGCGACTTTGCAACAAAAGTGTACAGTCTGACGTGCTGTCGTGTGTACGTTAAGTACCTAACAGATAAGATTATTTAATTAAGTGCCTTTATTATGTGTTACGTACGTGTGAAACGAAGTGTTTGTTGATTACTAGAGGCCAGCCAGAACCTGTACTTATAAGGAACCTAGGACGAACGCTATGGCCACCACGACGCTACATGCTGCGCCCGCGCCGCCGCCGTTCGCCGCCGCGACCTGCGTCTGCGGCCAAGCGGCCATCACCTTGAGCGGTTGACCCGCAATATTGCGTCACCCAGCCATACATATTAAAATGGAGGGCGACCTGTTTTTAACGCGACATCGTGATATTGTTTTTTTGTTTTTGCTTATTTTCAACGAACGGTCTTTTTATGACAAGTCACTTTTACAAGTATGTAGGTAGGTACCTACTTACATAACTTTACCTTTACACTTGCCCCACTATGGCCGGTACCATTGTCATACCTACAATAGAAGTGTTCAAAAAAGTACAGTCAGTCAAGCAACCGGAAGGCCAATCACGGAGAGAATCCCTTTTCGTAACCGTCAACCGGGCAGTTTTAAGAATTTTTTTAAGTTTTTTTGATAATGCGAATATTTACCGCCCTTGATTCCGAAACTACAGGGCCTACATATTGAAAAAAAATTTGGGAAAACCTATAAGAAGTCTATGGTAAACAACGTACGAAAATATTATTTTTGTTGCATTAGTTTCTAGACACAATAAGTACATCGCGGGTCGCGGTAGGTTTGGGCGGGACTATAGATAAATGTCGCAGGGATATTGTCAAACCAGTGATATTATAATTACCCTAGTGAAATTACAATTACCCGGTTTATTTTCAACCGTCACCATTTCTCACAATATCACGGGCTTATTTCAGTGACATTATAATTTCACTAGTCTCACGCAGTAATATTGCAAGGCAGCAATAAGTTGACAATTTCACTGCCGTTAGATTGTCAGTCGGTCGATGATTGGTCCGTTTTCAAATTGTCACTTTTGAAATCATAGAGTTACAAAATAATAGACAGGTTTCTGGAAATCACAAGCTTTATTGCAAGGATGTCTAATATCGCAGTTTTATCTTAATGTAACTCACAATAAGTTAGATTGGTTTTTAGGGTTCCGTACCCGGACTCTCTGTCTGTATTTCCTACCCTTATCTTTGGTACCGTAATAGGTAACCAGTTGACATTTTGACAGAATATTTTTCATGGGGGACACTACAAATTAGATATTAATAACAAAATAAGGGGTGATTTTATACTTTATGCTCTATCACAAAAATGGTAATACTACAAGCGTCAAACTTGGTGTAGATCTAGAGCTTTATAGTATAACAACAAATAATAAAAAACAGCCAAGTGCGAGTCGGACTTATGCATGAGCGTACACACAACTAGGGCGTGCAGAACCGGTTCCGGTTCCAGATTTTTGATACCCGGTTCTGGGAGCAGTCGGAACCGGGTAACCCGGTTCTACCCGGTTCCGACCGATAAAACTGTAAGTTTCATAATAATCAAATAAATCACTGAAAAACTGAAAGGATAGGCTGGATATGACATTATTAACAGGTATGAAATAAAAAGTGGCATTGTTATCATGAAATAACAGGAATAATAAAGGAACTCCAAAAATATAATTATCTTATACAAAATCAGACTACACTGTCAGGATCAACAACTAACCACGTCTAAGCTCCTGTCACTTAGCGAGCTGCGTAAACGATTACAAATTTAGCCTGCTGAGGAGAATATCCTTTCAGGCACCACACTTTGTTAGCGGCATAGCTCTTAAATACGTATACACCGTGGAATTTTAGTGGTTTTAAAGCCGAAGGTATTTACTTGCACTCGTGATTCTGAGCCAAATTCCAAAATTTTACTCCAAACGAGCGAAAAAAAAAAACACTTCCCAATACAAACGGCTATCGCCAATCGACACCATTTGTATGGAGAAGCGAATTTTTTTTCGCGCGTTTTGGAATAAAATTTTGTAACTTGGCTCAGAATCACCAGCGCAATAAAATACCTTCGGCTTTAAAACCACTAAAATTGCACGGAGTATACTCATAGGAATGGGGACTCAAGAAAGGCGGGCAGTACCTTAGGTTTAAGGACGTGCAGAAACGCCACATGAAAAGCTGTGCAATCGACCATTTGACATGGGAATAGCAGGCTGAAGACCGAGCCGTGTGGCGGCATACAATCAAATAAAAAAAATGTAAAAGTAAGTGAACATCTCCGAGTTTGCGGCCAAACGAAGAACTGCTCTTGATGCCAGACGAAGAGCTGCTCTTGATGCTAGACGTGATGAACTTAGATGTAGACCGCCAGCGGCCATACAGTATAACTACTCCAATGGAATTTTAACGTGTAGGTGCAACCGCAAGGAATTTTAACGTGTAGGTGCAACCGCAAGGAGGGATTGAACGGGATGTTGAAAGGCGTATCAAAAAAGCTAGACGAGCCTGTGCCCAACTAAAGGACATCTGGAAAAGTCCTAGCATTCTTAGAAACAAGAAGACCCGCTTATTCAATTCCAACGTAAAAACGGCCCTACTGAACGGCTGCGAAACCCGGAAGGTCGGAAAAACTGTATCACATAAGATCAAGGTCTTCGTCAGCAACTGTCTAAGAAGCATCTTACGAAGACACTGGCCCAACTACTGGTACCATCTCAAATGCCGAACTGTGGCAGATCACCAAACAAAAACCCGTAGCCCAAGACATCAGGAACCGCAGATGGCGTTGGCTGGGATATACCCTGCGTAGACCCGATCACCACATCCCGAAAGTGGCTGCCGACTGGAAACCCGCCGGAGGCTCACGACGACCCGGAAGACCGTCCCAGGGGAAAAGATCCGTTCTCTCTGAGACGAAAGAGAAGGGATCAACTTGGCCAGAGCTACCCTCACTAGCTATGAATAGAGACAAATGGAAAGCCCTTGTGTCAGCCCCCGACTCCACGGAGGAGTAAAAGGATAAAAGAAGAAGAAGGTGAAACCACCCTTTTACAGCCAAGATAGGCTACATATTAAGTCACATGATGGCAAATGACCGACGCCTTCCCCAGCCGCAACAGTCACCGTGACCGAATCCGGTCGGATGGAATCATCATCAAATAGTAATACCTACATATGCTAGCGAAAGGTTGCTACAACAACTTCCACCATTTTCAAACATCGCCATTTCTATACTGATTGTTGTCTACGTCTACGTGGTCTCGAACTTAAGGCCGTCGAGGCTGGGACAAGAATAACATCGATTTTGCCTACATTTCCCACCTCATCTGTGCTGATAACTTCATAATTTTCGTTCCTTGACAAGTGCTGTACGAGGTTGACAATACCCCTGCACTTATCATCGGAATTTGGCCGAGGAAATGCAGCTATTATTGCGGAATTAAGTAACTTTTTAGATTTTTATAAAGAACCGGGGGAACCGGGTATACTTTTTCGGAACCGGTTCTGCAGATACCTCGTCAGAACCGGGTATACCCGGGTATTTCGGAACCGGGTAGAACCGGGTGCATGCCCTACACACAACCATATATTTTTAATTGTATGGCGGTACGGAACCCTCAGTGCGCGAGTCCGACTATAGTCTATAAAATATAGCTTGAGCTCTGTGACAGATGTCAAAGTGGTATAGGTAGTGATGGGACAATGTTGAGAATGATTATGGTAATAATTATTGATTATCAAGAATATTATTGCTAATAGGATTATTTTAAACACAGTATAAATGTATAGTGAAAACAAACATGGAATATTGATCAGACTCTGTTGCATACTTGCTGTAATGGCAAAAACGGTCCACCATTTTGGTTCTCGCGCTCGAAATATTCACGTAAGCGAATAATAAACTCACGGCATTCACTATTTAGAACAGTTTTCTTCGTTCTTCGCATTATGCAACGAATAACAATAACAAACGATACAAAACTCAACAAAAAACAAAGCAATGAGAACTGAAAACACGTAGCGTAAAATAGGCGTCGGTCGGCACTCGTATTAACCACAGATTACAAGTACTAACTCACTCAACACAACTATAATCCGCGCGGGATGAGAATGGGATGCAACCTTTTGGAACTGAGACGTGCGCGGTAAGCAAACTCGCATCGAAGCAACCTTGTCAAAGTAAAATAAAGTATATTTTCGATTGACTTCGACAAGATTCCATCCCATTCTCATCGCGCGCGGATTATATCAAGCTATCCTGATCGTCGATTTTTTAATGTCCAAGATGAGCATAGTTTCTACTCTATGGTTATGATAACTCATCGTACGTCACTAATTCTGCACCAATGAAGTATGAGATTATCGTAGAGTAAATTTACCCTTAAAAAATTCGGAACTTGATGGGTATGATTTCGATGACAGCTGTCACAGAGCTCAAGCTATATTTTACAGACTATAGCATTCGGCAGATTTTTTGTTTTATCATTCTGGTCACTGTAATATTGTTTTTATGTTGAATTCCTAAGCAAATGGCGGTTAAAGAAGAGTTGACCAATCAAAACGCACGAAGTCCCCCACTACAAACTTGACTCATAATATACCTAGGGTTATTATAAAATCACTACAGCGTTCCCGTGAAATTACAATAACACTAAAATAAGTCCGTGAAATTGTAAGAAATGGAGGCGATTGACAATAATCCGGGTAATTGTAATTTCACTAGGGTAATTTATTATAATATCACTGGTTTGACAATATCCCTGCGACACATACATGAACACATAATAAATGTATTATTAATAGAGATGGGATTCTTCCCGGGAATCAACCCATTTTGGGAAGAAACGCGGAAAGTTTCCGGGAAGATTCCCAAAATGGGTATTTATGTGGGTAGAAACGTTTTTCATTGCAGTTATTGAACAAAATGAATCCTTTTACAGTTGTGTGCACTTATAAACAATAGACTGCCAATAATTTTCACAATTCTTGTGTAAAACAGGCGTACTTTCGATTTTATGTGATGATTTCTTTAACTTCGCCGAAAATCGGAAATAAAATACGAATTCTTCACGAATTCTTCACGAATTCTTCATGAATTCTTCAATAATTCATAATCACAAGACTTATCACATCAAAATTATTTGGATTGCTACTAACTAGAACATAAATTATACAAGGTGGCAACATGGAACTCTTTTTTTTGGGCTGATTCTCAAAGTGCCGTCCAAACCAAAACATTTTTACATTCCGTTGGAATACATAACCGTTGCTGGATAGTAATCTATCGGAAATTTTTGCATAAACTGGTAAAATCACGTCTTTAACTTAACTTCTCAAAACAAAATACTGAGTAGGTAGGTATAGGAGCTTTAAAAAATCCGGAGAAGTGCAAGTTAAACTTGGAGAGGGTTTCGTACATTCGAAGTTCATTTACGCACAAATGTTGAGAAACCATACCAAACCAGAGATATAGGACTGTAGAACGCCAGAGTTGAGGAACTAATGCTACAAAAATAATATTAATATTTTACTTTGTTATAATTCATGTTCACATTCAAAGTTCACATTCACACCTCACACCAGTTCACTTGAGTTTGCTGACCTTACATTTTGTAATATCTTGATTTTACCAGAAGCTGAATCATAAATGTAGGTAGATTTCCAGTATTGAAGCTGAATCATAAATGTAGGTAGATTTCCGGATTGTTCCAGTAGACTCGGAGAACTTCGCTGGCTCGTTCAATATAATGAAATAGTGTTCTAACGATTATAATTACACTCTAACGGAATGTAAAAAAGTTTTTGTTCGGTAGCACTTTGAAAAGCAGCCCAAAAAGAAGAGATCCATGGTGCCACCTTGTATAATTATTAATAATTAAGTTCTAGTTAGTAGCAAGTAGGAGGGAATAAGTCTTGTGATTATGAATTTTTGAAGAATTCATGAAGAATTCGTATGTTATTTTCAATTTTCGGCAAAGTTAAAGAAATCATCACAAAGAAATCAAAATTTCACCTGTTTTACAAAATAATTGTGAAAATTATTGGCTTTCTATTGTTTATAAGTTGTAATCAACCCATCAATCAACCAATTTTGGAAAGAAACACGGAAATGCAGAAACGTTTTTCAATGTTTTTATTGAACAAAATGAATCCTCTTACAATTGTGTGCAATAGACTGCCAATATTTTTTACAATTCTTTTGTAAAACAGGCGGACTTTTGATTTCTGCGTGACGATTTCTTTAAAATCGCCAAAACATTGGAAAATTTACTTACAATGTGAAAATTATTTGACTCGCTTCTAACTAGAACATTAATTATAAATAATTATGCAAGGTGACACCATAGATCTCTTTTTTTGGGCTAATAGCTCAAATAACAGCGATAATTTAGTCCATACAAACAATATCCATCTCATTTAAGATGTTAATTTACTTATTTCACTTCTTTTCTCACCATCCTCAACATAATCAAACTAAAATGCAACGTCTTAAATATTAATATTACATTAAAATCTCTATTTCTACTAACAAATCACGGTTGGCTTGAGGTTTGGCTATTATTTTTCTGTAGAATCAATAATATCTAACCTAACCAGATTATAGATAAGAAAAAGATAAAACATAATTTATTGCCAAAACCAAAACATCACACACAAAAAACACTATAACCGAAAACCGAAAGGTAGGTAGGGATAGGTTTTACAGAAAAACCTATAAAAAGTCCATGGTGTAGAAAATAACAAAGGAAAATATTAATATTATTTTTGTAGCATTAGTTCCTCAACTCTGGCGTTCTACAGTCCTACATCTATGGTTTGGTATGGTTTCTCAACATTTGTGCGTAAATGAACTTCGAATGTACGGAACCCTCTCCAAGTTTAACTTGCACTTGTCCGGTTCTTTTCAAGCTCCTATACCTACCTACTCAGTATTTTGTTTTGAGAAGTTAAGTTAAAGACGCAATTTTACCAGTTTATGCAACAATTTCCGATAGATTACTGGCCAGCAACGGTTATGTACTCCAACGGAATGAAAAAATGTTTTTGTTTGGACGGCACTTTGAGAATCAGCCCAAAAAAAAGAGTTCCATGTTGCCACCTTGTATAGTTTATGTTCTAGCTAGTAGCAATTCAAATAATTTTGATGTGATAAGTCTTGTGATTATGAATTATTGAAGAATTCATGAAGAATTCGTTAAGAATTCGTATTTTATTTCCGATTTTAGGCGAAGTTAAAGAAATTATCACATAAAATCGAAAGTACGCCTGTTTTACACAAGAATTGTAAAAAATATTGGCAGTCTATTGTTTATAAGTGCACACAACTATAAAAGGATTCATTTTGATCAATAACTGCAATGAAAAACGTTTCTACCCACATAAATACCCATTTTGGGAATCTTCCCGGATATCTTCCCATTTTGGAAAGTTTCCGGAAAGTTTCCGGCGGAAACTTTCCGCGCCGCCCATCTCTAATTATTAAGTACATAAAATATCTCCAACATTAGATATTATTTTAAATGAATAATCTCGATCAAGCCACCGTTAGAAAAAAAACTAAAACAAAATCGGTTTATGAATGGACAGCTCTTTTTTATAACTTTTTTTTGCGTCGAGGGTTAAAAAAATGGTCCTTCCAGCCGTTCTTAAATTTATAATAGCAGCGTGGCGAGAATTTTTTTTTTGAGTTTTTATTTTTATTAAAGCTAAACCGAGCTATATTTGTGCAGCGATTTTGTTTCACGGCAATAAAATAGTATTATTTTCATTATACAGGGTGTTAAAAGACCGCCAACAAAGCGGGAAACCACGTATTGTCCTCATGATATCGAACATTTTTGCCCAAGGAACTATGCCTGGGAATTCAGCGGTTTTCCGAGATAATGAGGTTCAAAGTCGAACTTTAAAAAAAAATATTTTTGCAGAAATTACTCTGTATTTAATACTTAACATTTCTTCTCAAGAAGCCATATCAAAATTTTAAATATTTATTGCATAACACGACGTTAAAATTGCAACCCGCAATGTATTCTTAAGATCGGCACCTCGAGCGTAAATAACAAAAGTTTATGTCAACGCTAGCGCAATATAAGTTGTCTGCGTTACACTTCCATTGCGTGATGATAAATAATTTCCAAAAATTTTTATTTTTTTTTCATTTCTCAGCAATGATTTATCGAAAAATAAATAACAAAAAAATACGCTTTTATAGCTAACCGAACTAAAAAGTAGAAAATAAAATTTAATTACAGAGAGTTTAAAATTATAATAAAATTTAAGTTATTAACAGAATAATACAATTCAGAGTAAAAAGCGTGGGGTGCTTGATATATTAAATGTTACAATCATTCTATTGGCAAACTATCTATATGATGCACCCCACGCTTTTTTACTCTGAATTGTATTATTCTGTTAATAATTTAAATTTTATTATAATTTTAAACACTTTGTAATTAAAAATATTTTCTACTTTTTAGTTCGGTTAGCACTCTACTCGGTTACGTTAAGGGCGATCTTACAACAAAAGTGTACACTCTGACGTGCTGTCGTGTGTACTAGGCTAGCATAAATAAGTAAAATCTGTATTACCCCTACTCAAATAGGGCTAGACTAGTTTGGCCTAGGCTAAACTGGTTTCTCCATTCGACCCAAAACACAACACTTCCCATACATAACTTGTACAAGATGTACAAAAGCACTTATAATTTATAGGTAGGTATTATTTTAATGAAAATCCGTGGACGGATACACTTGTGAATTTGTGAAACAAAAAATATGAGCAAGAGCAAGCAAGCGGCGCGCGGCGGGGTAGTTATCTGTGAAAAAACCTCGGCACAGACCAATAGACAGTCTGTGGACAGACTTTGACATTTTTTCTGGCTAAACTCCATTTTCTATGGTGAAAAGAATAGCGCCATCTAGAGACGTATTTATAAACAACAAAAAAAAACCCGAATATAGCCTATTATTTAATTAAATCTATCGGGGTCATTTATTGATCGATTCCGTCGGTCGGATGACTCAAAAAATTAAATTAGGTGGGTACCTTTAAGTAAGTTTTAAGTAGTTTATTTTTAGAAAAAAAAAAAACGACAGCACGTCAGACTGTACACTTTTGTTGTAAAGTCGCCCCTAACGTTACCGAGTAGCGTGTAAGCGTCGTCGACGTGCTGTCGTGTGTAGAGTTGTAGACAGCTTAAAACGCGTCTGTTTTTTTTTTTAAACCCCATGGTCGCGCGCTTAAAAAAAGTTTTAGGGTAGACGATAGCAAGGTGGCGGGACATTCAAAATTTTCACAGACTTTTACATTTTGTAGCTAAACTGAACTATTTTTGTTCAGCTATTTTTCGTTCACGAGAATAAAACCGTATTCTTTTCATTATTGTAAACAACAGAACAACAATAATTCAGCCGATTATGTGTTCTGGTCTACGAAGCAGTAGTACTGCCCAAAAAACTTGTCGTAGACCAGAACACATAATTGGCTGAATTATTGTTGTTCTGTTGTTTACAATAATGAAAAGAATACTTACTATTTTATTGCCGCGAACGAAAAATTGCTGAACAAAAATAGCTCAGTTTAGCTA
This sequence comes from Zelleria hepariella, assembly GCA_949319315.1. Classification (NCBI taxonomy): domain Eukaryota; kingdom Metazoa; phylum Arthropoda; class Insecta; order Lepidoptera; family Yponomeutidae; genus Zelleria; species Zelleria hepariella. Next base: position 15,728,888 of record OX439384.1, read on the forward strand.
CAAAATGTAAAAAACTGTGAAAATTTTGAATTTCCCGCCACACTACTATCTTCCAGCCTTAAGGTGGAAAGATAGCGACGTGGCGGGAAATTCAAAATTTTCACTGTTTTTTACATTTTTACCCGACTACGCGAAGCAAAAAAGAGGGTTATGATTTTAGCAGCGTATGTATGTATGTATGTATGTGTGTATGTATGTGGGTATGTTTGTGTGTTCATCTGTTCCCTCGTAGAGCCTAAGCTACTCGGCCGATTTCAACAAATGAGGTGTTGTTGGATTTGTCTCAATCGCCCAGGTAACATAGGATAGTTTAATTTGAAAAAAAAAACCAAGATGGCGGCTGTGCTGCGCCCTAAGTGGTGGACCTAAAAATAAAAATTATCGAATACCATCGTCATGGATATCAAATGAAAGGACTTTAAAAGGCCTTTTCAAAAATCTATTTGTTATGTTGAAAAGGCCTTGTCAACATAAAAAATAGAACAAAAAATACCAAAATGTGTATTTTTTTGCCGTTCTTGGTTCTATTCTGGATGATCGTCCAAAATTATTCACTAAAAAGCTCAAAAAAAAATAGAAGTTAAAAACTAAAACCCGACTACTAAAAGGCTTAAAACAAGACCTGCTTATCCTTAAAATAGAGTCACAGATAATTAATCGTAGTCGGAGGACTCCACATTCGCATTTGATAAACTGATGGCCTCCGACTACGATTAATTATCTATAACTCTATTTTAAGGATAAGCAGGTCTTGTTTTAAGCCTTTTAGTAGTCGGGTTTTAGTTTTTAATGTAGCTAAACTGAGCTATTTTTGTTCAGCGATTTTTCGTTCGTGGCAATAATTATTGTAAAATAGAAGTTAAAAACTAAAACCCGACTACTAAAAGGCTTAAAACAAGACCTGCTTATCCTTAAAATAGACTCATAGATAATTAATCGTAGTCGGAGGCCATCGGTTTATCAAATGCGAATGTGGTGTCCTCCGACTACGATTAATTATCTATGAGTCTATTTTAAGGATAAGCAGGTCTTGTTTCAAGCCTTTTAGTAGTCGGGTTTTAGTTTTTAACTTCTATTTTTTTTGAGCTTTTTAGTTAGTTATTTTGGATGATCACCTACATTTTGGAATATTTTGTTCTATTTGTTTGTTGACGCTACATGTGTTATACATTTTTGAAAAGGTCTTTTAAAGCCCTTTCATTTGATACCCATGACGATGGTATCCGATAATTTTTATTTTTAGGTCCACCACTTTAGGGCGCAGCACAGCCGCCATCTTGGTTTTTTTCAAAATTAAACTAGCCTATGTTACCTGGGTGATTAAGACGAATCCAACGACACCTCATTTGTTGAAATCGGCTGAGTAGTTTAGGCTCTGCGAGGGAACAGATGAACACACAAACATACATACATACATACATACATACATACATACATACATACATACATACATACATACATACATACATACATACATACATACATACATACATACATACGCTGCTAAAATCATAACCCTCCTTTTTGCTTCGCGTAGTCGGGTAAAAAAAGATTCTTTTCATCAAATATCTTTTCTTGCAAAACTCGGGAAAAAACTCGCGGAAGAAAATTAGTTCATCCCTGATTTTTTTTTCTTTCTGTACAGCGTGATCAGTTTCCACAAAAATATATTTATTTTGTTGTCTCCACCGATCCCGGTATCACAGGATACAAACATTAACTTAATTTTGATGTTTCCACTGATCCCGGGATCGGTGGAGACAACTCGGCGGGATCCGTGGAGACATCCATCTGATCCCGGGATCGGTGGATACAACTCCAGTTTACCTAGCTACAAAATGTAAAAAACTGTAAACAAATTTCCCGCCACGTGGCCACAGGCTAGGATACTCCTTTTTGTTCGATTGGCGCCCTTATGCCGCGCACGGTAAGAGCTGCCATGGGGTATCTGTGACTGTGGCCGACCGTACCTACTCTAAATAATCTAATAGGATAATAAGTTTTAAAATTATGTGAACTTGTGATGCAGCACGAGTCGATGCGATTTCAATAAACACTCGTCGTTATCACAACAGGACGTGACGATTGAAGGATAAACGTATATTTGCAGTGTAAAAATATCCTAAAAAAAAAAAGCTGACTACTGAAATATTGTACCTTATGTACCTCGTTTAGTTACGTCCATGATGTCATTAGATTTACCGCGGATTTTTTTTATACAACGTGTTACAAAAGATACTAACTCTTTTTACAGGGTGTAACCTGCTGGTCAACATAATGACAAATCTGCAAAAAAAATTTGAAAAACACAACTTTTTTTTTATAATCTCAAAATTGTAAAATTTTCAAAACTTTTTTGTTTTTGGATTTAGCTCCAATTAAAAAACATGGCTGTTTGCTTAGCTGTATTTTAATAGCTTCAGGCTGTTAAAACATAGTGAAAGTCTATGGAAACAGTATTTAAAAAATATTTTTCTCCCGTCACAGCGCTTACATTTTAATTATTTAAAAATCAACGGAACGTCATAGAGCTAAAAAAATATTTTGGTTGTGATCCCTATCATTAGGTACCATGACCCTGTAAAAAGAGTTAGCATCTTTTGTAACACCTTGTATATACTTAAGTGTCTCATGCAGATTTCTCAACAAAGAACCCTAAAGTCTGAATTGAGAAAGAGGCGGTCACGTAACGTAAACGGAAAACAGCACATAAACCTTTACATTTTCGTTGCAAAGTCAACGCGTGTGTAACGTAAGCGTAACATGCGTGTAAGAGTCGATGTGCTATCGACTGACTGTAAAACTGAGTTATACACAAGACAGCACGCTGCACGTAGACGCTTACACGCGTGCACTGTATTACCTACTTATCTACATTACGGGCGACTTTGCAACGAAAGTGTAAGCGTCTACGTGCTGTCATACTCACAAAATCATGTGTTTGGATTAAAAGTAAATCCGAAAACAAAATATTTTTTTTACAAAACCGTCATCCTGTTGACCAATGGTAACACATTGGTCAACAGGGCCCTTAGCCTGTAACACAATGGTGCCAAAATGGGCTTCTGGTTGACGGTGTTAATTACGATTTATTGATGCTGTGGGTCCAGTGTCGGTCCTTTTAATGTTATTGTAGTACAGCAAAGAATATTATGGAATTAGGAATTAGGATTAGTTCGCTGGTTGTAGGAGAACAACGAAAAATCCCGGTTTTGTCCTTCTACCTCTAGGACGCCATTGAGACGCCATTGTGTTACATGCTGGATTGCGCCATTGTGGCCCCAGGATGACCTAGCATAGAAGTAATGTCCATCTATGTTTTATTCAAAACAATGTTCACACGATGAGGCTGCACTTAATTTTCTCAGCAAAAATAAAAACTGGACAAATAAACACTTATTTTCTGTATTTTTATTAAAATTGTAGGCTTAGTAGTTTCGGCGATACGGGAGCAATATTGCTCGTCATAATAAACATTTTTGAAGTTATTTAAGTAACTTCAAATAACTTCAAAAATGTTTATTATGAAAATATTTTTGAGATCTTTTTAACAATACTTTTAATTTGATACGTCACAAAATATATTTTTTTTTAATTTTCCAATGTCTCAAAAGTAGTCCCCATGTTTAAAATTCATTGATTTAATATACGTTACATGTCCGTGTTTGGGTCACCGACTTATACATGATGTGTACACACGACAGCACGTCAGACTTCAGAGTGTACACTTTTGTTGTAAAGTCGCCCGTAACGTAACCGAGTAGAGCGCTAGCGTGTAAGGGTCAACGTGCAGTCGTGTGTACCAAATTTCAACTCAATCGGTCCAGAAGTTTAGGAGCAAATTGGCTCTGTGTCACAGAACGGACAGACAGACGCACACGCACGAGTGATCCTATAATGGTTCCGTTTTGAGGTACTTTTGAAGTAGGTACTGAACCCTAAAAACAATGAAAACCAGATGAAAATGTAATCTGGCAGAAAAAGACACCATAGGCCCGGTTTCTGAATTGAGAATTTTACTAAGTAAATACTTGGTAACTATCGTTCTATCACGTTATTTAAGTGCTTGCTTAGCGAATTTCTTAAATCAGAAACCGGCAGTTTTTGTCTTTTTCTGTATTGTGTTTTTGCATTGTGATGGTGGGGTGTGGGTGTGTGGAAGACGGACACTGGGTTACAGAAAAAAAATTAGGGTGACCCCACATTCCACGGTTGTAGGTTGTAGGTAAACCTGTGAGTTTGATTTACCAATTCACAAATGACTGGAAACGTTTTACAGGTCGATCTGTCATTTTGGAATAAATCTGGCCACATTATTTGAGTCCAGCATTTTGCATTGCATTTTGTACTTATTTGTGAATTCTAGATAAGTACAAAATGCTGGACTTGCCAATCATGATGACTTAGCATTTATTTTATCTTTTGAACCCAACTGGAGGAACATATTATTAGGAATTTATCTTGCTACTAAATTATAGATAAAGGCTCCAACTGTGATGCAGTGATGTAAATTATAATGTCTCGGCTCGGCTCCTCCGTCCCCATTTCTTTGCTGAGATCAAAATGATTGAATTGCTAAGCGTATGACCTAACACAGTCATACTCAAAGTGTGGTACGCGAACCCTTAGGGGTTCATAATTTGATGGTAGGGGGTACGCGAACAGATTTACGTAATGGCGGCTGGATGGCTGGCTACCACACGCACAGCTAGACAGGATGAATATCCCGAACTCTCCCGAAAAGCGGTGAATTTTCTTTTACCCTTCGCAACGACATAGGTACTTATGTGAGAGTGGGTTTTCACATCTAGTAATGATAAAAACCAAGTACAGGAATCGACTTAATGTTGAGCCAGAATTAAGATTAAAATTGTCCAAAATTGCTCCTAAAATCGACTCCATTTGCGACAAGAAACAAGCCCATCCATAACATATTTATTTTTGTCACTGTGTTTTATTAAAATCTATTAAAATAAAAAAACCGTGTTAGTTAACTAGAATTTTTTATCTTCATTTTGACGGGAGCAGTGTTAGGGGTTCGCAGTCATTTGGGAACTTAAACAGGGGTACGTGGGGCCATAAGTTTGAGAAACCCTGGCCTAACAGATGTAAATGTGCTGAAGAGATACGGTCGGCGACACTTAAGTCAACTCATGGTAGCTCTTATCGGGTCTGTCGCTGAGTCTACCTCCCAGAGACAAAAGTTTTACCCACTCTAACCTCTACCAATCGAAGCAATGCTCGGGAGATTATGAGGTTCAATGTCTTATTTTATGCTAAATAATGGTGGTTTAGTTACCAATCTAGCAAGTTTTGCACCCTATGGAACAAGGTAGCAGGATAACTGAACACCAGTTTTAAAAAACCCGATATTGAAATTTTAAACATGCATATTACGTACCGTAATCTGGGGTGTTTTGCATCTACAGGGGTGTTTAACAACACTTTCAAGAATAAAGTAAAGAAAGATTTTTAAGCAAAATCTATGCCTAATGTTCAATAAAAAAGTTACGTGTCTATGGTCAATACTTTTTTTATTAATTCTGACAACACTACTTGATGACAGCTGTCAAAGTAAGTAAAAAAAAACGGCCATTTTGAAACTGACAGTTTGCTAACGAAATTTTGTGAAAAAAAACTTTATTGTTTTCGGCAGGAAAAAGGGCAACAAGATCAGTTTTTCTGTGGTATTCTATGGCTTTTGTTCATCGTTAACAGGATACGACAAAGAGATAAGCTTTACATTGAGTATTTTAGGAGTTTCTGTACACTTAAAATTAGAGGGAAGTATTTTATTGCCAAAAGGGTGATTAACAACGCGCTATGGGGTCACTAACAACGACATGTGGGGTCACTAACAACGACATGTGGGGTGAATACCAACGACTTATGGGGTCAATAACAACAAAGGGTGATAAACAACGCGCTATGGGGTCACTAACAACGACATGTGGGGTCACTAACGACGACATGTGGGGTGAATACCAACGACTTATGGGGTCAATAACAACACATCTCATACATTTTGAAACTGTTGCTAATGACCCCATATCTCGTTTTTATTGACCCCAGTCAAAGTCTGAATTGCAACACGCAATCTTTTAATGGACAATTTATTCAAACAAATAGTTAAACGTATTGGGGTCACTAGAAACGAAAAAACTATCCAAGACTCGCATCTATAAGTTATTACTTGAAGGATTCAGCTCGGGTTTGCAAAAATATATGGCATTAAACCTTGAAACATGTTGTTATTCACCCCAGTTTACGGTATGTATTATCTCATAAACTGCTTAGAAACTCTGCTTTCAGATTAAAAAAAAAACCTCATCCAAATCGGTTCCACCAAGTAGTACACACGACAGCACGTCAGTGTGTACACTTTTGTTGTAAAGTCGCCCGTAACATAACCGAGTAGGGTGCTAGCGTGTAAAGGTCGACGTGCTGTCTTGTGTACTACCTGTATTGTGGTACCTACTACTGTGCCACAAGTCCACAACAGACACAAACACACACACCGCTATGTGTGTGTGTGTGTGTGTGTTTGTTTCTGTTGTATGTGTCATTGTCGAACCTATAACACGCCTCTTTTTGGGTCGAGGGTTAAAGTAAAGACTGAGTCAGCCGCCGCCGCGAATCCACTCCGCGTAGGTTCCTGCCTGCTGCCAGTGAATCAGACCCTCTGAACCAATATTATGACTATTCTGTTTCTGACTGAACTGAATAAAGTACCTACCCTCCTAATCTTCTTATCATTACGAGTTGAACAAAGAAACCTAAATAACAACATAATCATTTCATGGTACTTATCTTCAGTGAAAATAAGTGATTAAGTTATCTCAATAACTCGTTTCCAAACAACTAGGTACCTCCTGCGTATCAGGAAGGTGAATAAGCGTGGCGTGTGTAACGATAACGAACGACCATAGATAAGTACCTACCTAGTGATATTATGTATAGATTTAGTTATGTATTATGGTATGAGGAGGATGGCAACACCGATCCGCGAACACGGGACACGCACGCACGGCGGGCGGCCGGCGGCGGCGGCGGGCGAGGTCCGCGAGGCGGTGTCGACGTTCGGATCCGGGGCACGTGGAGCGCCGAGCTAACGACTCGCTCGACTCTTGGTCGTCCGTTCGCCATTCGCTCGTCTCTTCTCGAGTTCACAATGAATGCACACACAGACAGAGACACTCGAGCGCGCAAAACGACCAGTCACAGTCAGTCGTTAGTGTGTGTCTCGCGGGTCACGTCGCTGTCGGGCGTCGCGCATCGCTCTCGCGCAGTGCTATAAAATTGGTGACCTTGTAACTTCCCCGCCTAGTGATTACCACGTACCAACTTGTATTTAACCTCTGTGCAAACACATAACCTAGAAAATGTCGGACAACGCTCAGGATATATTGAAGGAAGCAGCCGAATCTGCAGCTGATGGATCGCTATTTAGCACGTTCGACATTGTGATACTCACCGCTTTATTGGGCGCCACACTCTGGTGGCTATACAGCTCAAGAAAAGAAAACAAGAAGGATGAAATCCTACTTACCAAATATTCTATTCAGTAAGTAACCAATTATGCAGTTACGTGTAGGTACACCATAATTTCTGCATTTAACGGGACTGAACTAAGTAGGTAGGTACTTAAGTTTATTATTAATTACTAGTCTATTATCGACTAACTTGCATTACTTATGTAATTATAATACGGTTTTTATTTCACATTATATGGTCATAATAATATTATCATGCCGATTGAATCTGATTACTATAAGTTTAATAAAAAATACGTTGGTTGAGTTAAAAAAAAACAATAAGTATAATATAGATAGGTAAATACCACCCATGGGATGGGCTCTTGCCTAGAGCCATCCATAATCTAGTCTGAGACCCTATTCTAGGATTGTCCGACCTAGAATAAAGTTTAAAAAGTTTGTCAGTCAGTCTAACGCGTCAAAGTTTAAGAACTAAATAAGTAAATACCTACAGTATTATCAAAAATATTCAGACAACGGTAAAATAAATAAGTTAACGGTGTAAAAATATACTGTTGTAAAATACTTAAAGTAAAGTAATAATTGGGCTACCAAAGGATGTAATTGAAAACTCGACGAATAATGATTTACTTCGAAGTAATCTTATCTAGTATCAAACATTACTGAGCGAATAGCTGTGCTGTAGACTGTAGTCTGTCTAATTAGGTATCTCATTTGGCATTGCAGTTTTTTTAATAACCAATCTACACTATAGTCAAATAGGTACATAAAAAGTGTACTTACTCAAATGGAATATTAATAATCTAATCCAACCATTACTTAGTTTGGCACTTGAAATTGTATGAAAATGTATTGAAATTAAGATTAAAAATGTAGGTATATGTATTTAAACAAAGGCTACAGATGCCGGGTATATTGGTGATAAGTGATAAAGGCCTGTGATAAGGGGGCCGGATAAAATAAAACAAAATATTAATAGTAACAACAACAATGAGCTTTAACAACTTGAATAAATATTCATTCCGAACTATCCCGATAGGTGCTCTCCACACTAGACCTAGCCTGTTTCGTGGAGAACCAATATATTATTGGTGATTGATAACGTTTACCTACCTCAATATTGTGACTCTAAATGTGGTTATCGGCTAGGTATTTAATTCAATATGTTATTTGGACTTTGGCCGTCTTTAATACCCAAGTTATTTGGTCCGGTCAATTATAAATACTTTTATGTATTTTCACAAAGGTCGTTCATACTGTGGTTGACAAAAATGTATCGTCGATCCTCGATCGGTCATGTTGAGTGCTTTAGGTAGGTACGTACTTGCCACCTATCTATTTATAGCCATATAGAAATCTAATAATTCTTTCTTACATAAAGTGTGGATTCCAACAAGGGCATCCCTAAAGTCCGTTTTGATGTTATTGCATAAAATAACTCAGAATACTATCTAGCTACCTAATCTAGTATGTTGTGGCAAAACTCATTTATATCTATCGTTCCTAGATGGTTGAATAAAATAAAAATAAAAAACAAATTTCCTGACTTTCCAAAACCAAACATCAGCGGAACCCCTACCTGGACCTCTAGGAGGCTAGTGGCAGTTGCTGAAGATGAATCCGATGTTTCTTTTGAATCCAGTGAATTTGACCAATCCTATACTCTTTCCTAATCTTACCTACGTCTATACAAGGTGTTACAAAAGTACCTAACTCTTTTTACAGGGTAATAGCACCCGGTGATAGGGATCACAACCTAAATATTTTTTTGCTCTATGACGTTCCGTTGATTTTTAAATTAATAAAATGTAAACGATGTGGCGGGAAAAAAGTATTTTTAAAATATTGTTTTCTTTGACTTTCACAATGTTTTAACAACTCAAAGCTATGTAAATGCACTTACACACACAAACATATTTTAAAATTTGAGCTAATTCCAAAAACAAAAAAGTTATGATTTTTTATCAATTTTGAGGTTATAAAATAAAAATTGTTTTTTTCAACTTTTTTTTACAGATTTGACATCCTGTTGACCACTAGGTTACACCCTGTAAAAAGAGTTAGGATGTTTTGTAACACGTTGTAATTATAAGCATCTTAATTTTTTATTTACTTATGACAATCTTTAGGGGTATACAGTACAGGGTTATTTTTAAATAGCTTTATTCCTCAAACACGTCAACTTCTAAAATGTGATTTCCAACCACTTTTGTTTCGCCAAAGACATTTCGCATAGATTGATATATTTCTTATCCTTTAGAAGTTTGCATTTGTACCGTTTCAGCGCTGCATCGTGTTCGTTTCCCTCTACTCTCTACCACCTTTCCAGCATTTTCTGCTCATAAGTTACTACGCGCCGCAAATTAAAATAGGCTGGGTGCAATAAAAACGGATAACACCTTGGGAAAATAATGTTTTAAAACATTTAACATAATAATTAAATGCTAAAACAATAATCACCAGTTAACATCTGAATAATGGGGCGAACAAAATGTTAAGCGTGCATGACTCAAATTAATAACATAACTTTTTGACCTAATACATGTAAAATTCAACTTCAATTTTCTCAAAACTACCTTTTTCGAGATACGCCCTTGTTGCAACCAATGCTTGAATTTCCAATCCAAGATACCTACCAATCGGAACATATTATTATCATTGTGTTCCATCCAGGCCCTCTACCCTTGACGCACTTTTCCAATACAGCCGCAATATGGCGAAATTTACAAAATTTGATATTTTACTAATTAAGACGCATTTTGTGTTTTTATTGAATAGAACAGCCTTACTTTGAATAAACATTACAAAGTATTTAAAATCAAAGCATTACTATGCGAATTCAAAGAGAAATAAATTTTTATACTTTTTCATTTTGATCGCAATAGCGTCAAGGGTAACCCCCCTGGTCATGTTGGAATCTGGGGCTTAATTGTCTAACTTTTGAATCTATCGCGATCCCTTTCCAGGGTATAGGAATCATGATCATGATTGCGACTTTAGAATGGAATCGTCTAAGTTTTAAATCACAATCGCTAACAGAACGAACGAGTCAAACGCCATACAAAGTGAATGATATTGAGTGAACGATTTTGCTATTTTCTTCACTCAATATCCTTCAAAATCGAGTCGCAATCCAAATCCCTATCTCAATCGCTTTCTATGACAGTTTGTGTCAAATTAAATGCAGTGTGAAGTTCGTCAGCACCCTTCAAACGCCAAATTGAAAGGGATCTCGATAGATTCAAAAGTTAGACAATTAAGCCCCTGTTAGTATCTTTGAAAGTCAAAAAATCACCAATGATTGTTATCCTATGCAGATTACTGCTGCTAAAGACTTTCATACTGCCTTGTCATTCGCTAATAATAACTTACTTAACTGTTCTTTGTTTTACCTTATATGTAGGTATCTACCTACAACCAGTGTATGGTATGATAATAGGTTTTGTTTATTGAGTTGGAACAACTGACCTTCATTTAGGTAGACCTGTGGCTACACAATATCAGAACAAAGTCGTACGAGTTAGGTATAGGGTTCCATCAATCACGATTCACGCATTGGTCACAAATAAAAAAAAAAACTAACTTGACTTAACGTCAATGTTTGGCCACCCTACTAAAATTTCAAGTCACCATTTTTTTTCCGGGTTGTTTTGTTTTGGCGGAGGTCAACTCAAAGCTTAATTTAGCATTTGCGTATTTATCTAGGTACACACGACAACACGTGAGACTGTACACTTTTGTTGTAAAGTCGCCCGTAACGTAACCGAGTAGAGTGCTAGCGTGTAAGCCTCGACGTGCTGTCGTGTGTACTTACACAAAGGAAAAAAATAAAGTAGGTACTAACTACGTCGTCCGACACGCACGAGGTAAGGTATGCTAAATAGGTTTACCAGTAGCATGGCTAGCATGACCAGGGCCCTTAGCCTGTAACACAATGGTGCCAAAATGGGCTTCCGGTTGACGGTTTTAATTACGATTTATTAATGCAGTCGGTCCAGTGTCGGTCCTTTTATTGTTATTGTAGTACAACAAAGAATATTATGAGTCTAATTTTAGAGGATTTGTTCGCTGGTTGTAGGAGAACAACGAAAAAATCCCGGTTTTGTTCTTCTACCTAGGACGCCATTGATACGCCATTGTGTTACAGCTTACAGGCTAAGGCCCCAGCATATCGAGCTAGACAGCGTTCGATATATTATTATTACTAAACTATTACCCATTCTTCACCTAAAGAGGTACAGAAAGGTGTATCAAGCAAGCTATTATATCTAAACCCCGATATTACCGATCATGCTACTCCAGCTGGGTTAGCAGAATAGAGAGGTTGATTGATATAGGTACGGTTCGTATGCCTAAGTAACTTTTCAATGTTGTTTCGGCGGCAGCAAGGGCACATACAACCATACAGTACACACAGCAGACGAATTTTTGCAATATAGAATTCTAAACATAAAGCAGTAACAGACGCTCGAACCTGGTGCGGCCGAACCAACGCACTGTGCGGTTCGCTGTTCACGCCACACGACCGTACCGAACCACAGATTGCCCATTCGTAACGTATGCGTTCGATGTGCAAACGCTTCGAACCAACCGAACCGTAAATAATAATAATAATGTTCGGCGCACCATGCTACACACGATCGAATATGGTCCGACACCGCACCGCGTTCGTGGCTCTGCCGCACCAGGTTCGAGCGTCTGTTACTTTACTGCTATTAGGATCTCCGGGCCTCTACAGGGTGTTAAAAGACCGCCAACAGACCCGAAAGGCACGCATTCAAGACACCAAAACAAAGTAGGTACTTTTTCCATAAATTATTGCTGGGAAATGATTTTGGTTTTTTAGGTTATAATTTTGGAAAATATTTGATCACGCAATGGTAAGTGTAACGCAGAGAAATTAATCATATTGCACAAGTGTTGACATAAAATTATGCTACTTACATTGCGGGTTGCAATTTTGACATCGTTTTTTTTGCAAGAAATATTCAAAATTTTGATATGGCTTCTTGAGAAGACATATTAAGTAAGTACTTGATACTGAATAAATTCTGCAAAAAAAAACTTTTGAAAAGTCCGACTTTTGGACCTTATTATCTCGGAAACCGTTGATTTATTCCCGGGTAGGTAGGTATGGTTCCTGCAAAAATGTTCGTTATGATAAGGACTATACGTGGTTTCCAGCCCGTTGGCGGTCTTTTAACACCCTGTATACTGCCAAAAGAAGTAATATTTTCTGGTTGGAAAATTAACCATTTTCAATAATCGTCTTTTCACAGTTGAAAAAATTAGTTAGAGGATACTACTCCATTATGTGAGTAGGCGACATCTCGGACAAAATATTTTCGGACACTTTGTCCGAATTGTCGCTTTATTATTTTAATATTTTTGAGGCGACATCTCGGACACTTACAAATAAAGCTGTTTTGTACAGTCGGATAAAAAACTCCCATCGATCTTATTTATGAGGAGACTAATAAAAATGTTACAAACTCACATGAAAATAATATCTTGTGTACTTATGCAGTCTTCAATATTTGCTCTCCCACGCAAGTGTGTCGCTCGCAACACACATTTTATTTCATAAATTTTATGTATTTATGCGTATGCTTTTAATTTTATGCTTATCTTAACTATATTATGTTGACAATATTTGAATGTTTTGCTTCGTGTACCCACGTTTGGCAATCTGCCCCCGCGTCTCATGTCACTGCGCAGGTAACAAAAGGCTCAGCACAGCCAATAAGTCCCACTAGTTATAGTGTTTTATCAAGACGTAGCGTAGGGTAGCGTTAAATCAAATCATTTTTTATGAAAAAGTACTAGGCTTACATAAGGTGGTATGAGGATCACCACCTCAGTTCTCACATTATTACGCGGGGTTGGTTAGGGACAAAATGATGTGAGAACTGAGGTGATGATCCTCCTAGCACCTTATGTAAGCCTAGTACTTTTTATCAAAAACGAGCCGAACGCGATCTGAGTGCTTAAATTCAGGCTTTAACTGTCAAGGAAAACGGCTTATTTAAGCCGCTTTAGCTATCCTAAAATAGGCAGCTGTGGTAACGTTCTTTCTCTGTGTATTATATTTGAATACTTGAGTATCTGACTGTACGATACAGGTTCAATATTTTGAGAGTGTCCGAGATGTCGCCTCAAAAATATTAAAAATACAAAGCGACATTTCGGACAAAGTGTCCGAAAATATTTTGTCCGAGATGTCGCCTACTCTATTATGTAGGTCTGTCTTTCTTTAGCGTGTCGCTCGCTGCACTGGCCATACACTCAGTGGATTTTTAGCGAATACGAGTAGCTGTTGTCAACTGTCTGGGTACGTGACTACCTATCGTAAAATCTTGTAAGCCGGAAATTACACTTTCCAAAATAAGTATGCCCCCAACTCCCCACGCCATTGTAGTACGGTCAGACGGTCAGCGACAGGCTGGGGTGTCCCATGGTAGCTCATAACGCGCGCGGCATAGGTGCGTACAAAAAGGGGTATCCTCACGTGTTGCTGACTTTAGAGGCATGCATGTAAGTACACAAGATAGCACGTCGACGACGCTTACACGCTAGCACTCTACCCTGTTACGTTACGGGCGACTTTACAATAAAAATGAACACTCGGACGTGCTGTTGTGTGTACACGCGACAGCATGTAGACTCTTAAACTTTCGTTGCAAAGTAAGTGAACAGCTTCTACGTGCTTTCTTGTGTACCTACCTAAGTTGAGTTGCCATGCACTTGCATTACATGCATGCCTGCAAGGGGTAGGTACCTACCTACCTTTTGTCTGCGTCCAGCATGCCTAGCATGAAGGAACATAAAATCAAACAGGATAGCGCGTGATAAAGTACGCTATCTAACTCTGTTTAGCTACAGAGTGATGTATCGAGCTGTCAATCAAAACTTGATAAAGCCACATAGCTATAGCGTGTCATGCTAAGACAGCCTGCAGTGAGAAGTGGGTCCGAATATAGGCATGTACATACTCACTTACATACAAGACCATTGTTGCATTATACAGGGTGGCCCAAACATAGACTTCAAGCGAGAAAATCTAGATAGCTGACACCGAGGGCTACCCGAATCACCCCCATGTATGTTCAGCCATTTTTTGTCGTTTAGAAGTTATGAGGCTTTTAAGGTTTTTTTTTAAAAAATTACCTGGCATTGGATTTTATTTTGTAACTTTTTTTTCTTTTGACTTGTTAGAGATATTATTTATTCTTTAGGGTTTCAGATAACTTATCTATGACCAAAAAAATAATGATCAGCTATGGACTTCTAAAACTTACCGCAATTTTTACCCGACTACGCGAAGCAAAAAGGAGGGTTATGATTTTAGCAGCGTATGTATGTATGTATGTATGTATGTGTTGTGTATGGAGTTGTAGGGTAGTTGTAGAGATAAGTACCTACCTAGCGGCTGCGCCGCGTTTTAGAATAAGGAGCTTGACCCGAAATAAATCAGTGTGTACCTAGCTCTGTTGTTTGACACTTATCTCTCTCTCGGTCTCTGTCGATATACAACACGTGGCGACGATTTGACGAAATTACTGTTTCAAACCTACGATTGTGCAGCTGTGATTTTTCGGACGATGTCTTCTAACGTAACCTTCGGGTTATTATCGGCGTTCGACCATCAATCACAAGAATGGTGCAGTTACAAAGCCAGACTGAACCAATGGTTTATAGCAAACGATATTACAGAAGACAAAGACAAAGGAACAATAAAACGGAGAGCTATATTGTTGAGTGCGTTAAGTGAACAAACTTACAAGTTGACGAGCAACCTGGCGCTGCCAAAAAAAGTGGAAGAAATAGATTATTTCGGGATATTATCACTCTTAGATAATCATTTCACACCGAAACGTGTCGGGTTTTCGGAAAAACACCGTTTTTTTTCGGCGACGCAGCTGCCAGGCGAATTACACACTCAGTGGGCGGCGCGTATCAGGGGATTAGCGGCGCATTGCGGCTTCCAGTGCTTAGAAGAGGCATTAGTAGACAAATTCCTCATGGGCCTGGTGGCTGGTCCTGAACGTGATAAGCTGTTCAGCCAAGAGCAACAGGGCATGACATTAGCAAAGGCGGTGGATGTGGCGGAGAGCGTGCGATGTGCTCGCCAGGCGGCTTTGTGTGCGCCGGCGACGTCAGTATCGGGTCTCGGCTCAGCAGCGCAGGATGTCGTGTTTAATATTACGAAGAAGGATAAGTGCAGTGTCTGTGGCTATACTAATCATAATTCCGATAAGTGCCGATTCAGAAATTATAAATGTAAGAAGTGCGGCTCAAAAGGTCATTTAAGTAGGATGTGTTCACGGAAGGATAGGGTGAATTATGTTGAGTGCGGACTGGAGAAGGAAGACGATGACGATGGTAAGTTTGTTTACAATATAAGATGCGTAAACGGAAATCCTATGACCGAGCGCGTGAAAGTCTGTGGGTTGTTTTTGGAGTTTCAAATAGATAGTGGCTCGGCAGTGAGTGTTATCTCTGAAAAAACTTACTTAGACAATTTTAAGGCAGTACCATTGTTGTCAACAAAAAAGATTTTAGTGAGTTATACTGGTGGTTCTATGGATACTGTAGGTTATGTAGGGCTGGAGATCACATACGGCGGGTGCACTCATACACTTAATATGTATGTCGTACGCGGTGGAGGTCCTCCATTATTAGGACGCGATTTTATTCAAATGTTTAGGTTGGAAATAGCACCTGTTGTTGTAAACAATATCGAATACTCAGACGCAGCTATCAAAGACCTATTACAAAACTATCCTAAGCTGTTTTCAGATGCTCTTGGTAGTTTTAAAAAGGGTACCGTCTCACTAAATTTGAAACCGGACCAAAGACCATTGTATTTTAGGGCTAGGCCTGTAGCATTTGCCCTAAAAGACAAAGTTGAAGCGGAATTAAATCGCCTTCAAACCTTAGGTATTATAGAACCTGTCGAGTATGCGGAGTATGCGTCTCCCATAGTTCCAGCGTTAAGGAAAGACGGGGACGTACGAATTTGCGCTGATTATTCAGTAACAATTAATGGTAGAAAAATACCCACTACCCACAGTGGAAGACTTGTTTTCTAAATTGTGTGGGGGGGTACAATATTCGAAAATTGACCTGTCTAGAGCTTACAATCAGCTGTTACTATCCGAAGAAAGCCAAAAGTACACATGCATTAACACACATAAAGGCCTTTTTAAATTCAAGAGGTTAGTATTTGGTCTAGCAAGTGCTCCCGCCATTTTTCAACGCACAATCGAAGGGGTGCTGAAAGACTTGGATGGCGTAATAGTGTTATTGGACGACATCTTAGTAACGGGGGCTAATAGAGAGCAACATTTAAGCAGGTTAAATGCAGTGTTAAAATGTTTGGAAGACGTAGGGTTCACAGTTCAAAAGAAAAAATGTGAATTTTTAAAGGACGAGGTATACTACTTGGGCTATGTCATAGACAAATGTGGAATAAGGAAATCCTCGGAAAAAGTGGACGCAATCGTAAAAGCGCCCAAGCCAACCAATGTTTCCCAATTACAGTCATTTTTAGGGCTCACTAATTACTATCGTAATTTTGTACCTAATGCATCGAGTATTTTATGTCCGTTATATGATCTATTGCACAAAGATACGGCATGGCAGTGGACACAAAAACACGACGAAGCTTTTGAATTAATTAAAAAAATACTAGCTTCGGAACGCACACTAGCGCATTTTGATCAAACTCAAAATATTTATTTGACAGTCGATGCGTCATCAACCGGTTTAGGCGCCATCTTGTCACAAAAAGATAGCAAAGGTGTCGAGCGACCCGTGTCATTTGCGTCTAGAACGCTTACAACTGCAGAAAAAAAATATTCGCAGATACAAAAGGAGGCAACAGCCATCATATTCGGGGTAAGGCGTTATCACCAATATTTATACGGTCGGTCAGTGCCCTTTGTGTTGAGAACAGATCATAAACCACTCGTATCGATTTTTGGCTCACACCGCGGAATCCCTGAAGTATCTGCGAATCGCCTACAGCGCTATGCAATGTTTTTAAGTGCCTATAATTATGTCATCCAGTATGTGCGTAGTGCTGATAATAGCGCGGACTATTTCTCAAGGAACCCGTTACCTTCAGAGGGGGAAACAGGCGCGGGGGAGGCGGGAACCAAACTTGGACACGACGCGGAGCGCGCCGCGTACGTAAACTTTATTACAGAGGGTAGTCTGCCCGTCACCTTGAGTGAATTGCGTATCGAAACCGAACGCGACGTTGTTTTAAAAAAAGTAAAACATTATGTCATGTCAGGGTGGCCACGCAAAACAATAGATGCGCAGTTAGCGCCATACCACATTTGTCGCAATGAAATTGCATGCGAAAATGGGGTGTTAATGCGGGGACATAAGGTTATTGTCCCGTGTACTCTGCAACAAAAGTTATGTCAGGAGTTACACAGTTCGCATTTTGGCGTGGTCAAAATGAAAGCAGAATGCCGTCAGAGGTTTTGGTTTCCCGGCGTTGACGCGCAGTTGGAGCGATTGGCTGCGGAATGCACCATTTGCGCTCGTCTAAGGCCCGCGCCGCCACACGCGCCTTTGGCAGTCTGGCCACATCCCCCAAGTGCTTTTCACAGAATTCATTTGGATTTTCTTGGTCCATTTAATACGCATATGTATTTAATAATAGTGGATGCATATTCCAAGTGGGTAGAGTGCTATACAATGACAAATTCATACGGCAGTAAGGCAGTTATTGTGAAATTATGTGACTTTTTCTCCCGGTTTGGTATGCCCCACACAATAGTGAGCGATAATGGGACGTCATTTACGTCAGAAGAATTTAAACATTTTTGTACATTAAATGGAATAAATCACATGTTATCGCCAGCGTACCACCCATCAAGCAACGGGCAGGCTGAGAGCTATGTAAAAATTGTAAAAAAAGGTCTTAAAACTATTATACTGAGTGATGCTGATAATAAATGTACACCAACAAAGTTAGCAAAATTTTTATTCGATTACAGAAACTCCCAAAACAGCACCACCGGCAAATCACCTGCAGAATTGGTATACGGTCGGCCATTACGTTGTAGATTAGATTTATTGACAGTTAAAAACGTCTCGTCCGACTCTCCAGCCCTTGCTCAACAGGTTCTTCGTAAACAGTGTTCACAGGCTAGATATTACGGGGGAAGGTCACGCTCTGAATACAAGAAGGATCAAACAGTCTGGATAAAACGATATGTAACCAAGAACAAGCATACATGGATTAGTGGAGTCATCAGAGAGAAAATCGGTACGGTTATGTACAGGATCTATATACCAGAGCTAGATAGCGAGGTATTCCGCCATATAGACCAGATAAGAACTTCAGGATATCCTGACGGAAACGGAATTGGACTAAACGACACTCCCTGGAATATAGATAGTTTATTCGAAGAAATCGAATCACCATCTACCAGCACGGAAGGTGCAGAACAACCATCCACAGCGAGTCATCCAGTGGATCAAACACTTAACGAAAGCGGAAGCGTAGCCTTGGAGACGGAGGTAGAGAACTCCAGGCCAGAGTAAGAGCTTCGCAACACGGATGAGAGCGGAGGAGAGGAAGCGGAAGGTGGTGTAAGAAGCCCACCAGCGGGCAGACGTGACAGTCCACAGTTTGCTACACCCCCAGATACTATAGCTTCTCGAGTTAGGTCTAGACGTAACCGACCCCATGTTAATTACAAATAGCACTTTAAATTAATTAGTATTATATTCCTTATTTAGTATTTAGACAATAGTGGTGGAGGGGATGTTGTGTATGGAGTTGTAGGGTAGTTGTAGAGATAAGTACCTACCTAGCGGCTGCGCCGCGTTTTAGAATAAGGAGCTTGACCCGAAATAAATCAGTGTGTACCTAGCTCTGTTGTTTGACACTTATCTCTCTCTCGGTCTCTGTCGATATACAACAGTATGTATGTATGTATGTATGTATGTATGTGGGTATGTATGTTTGTGTGTTCATCTGTTCCCTCGCAGAGCCTAAACTACTCGGCCGATTTCAACAAATGAGGTGTCGTTGGATTCGTCTTAATCACCCAGGTAACATAGGATAGTTTAATTTTGAAAAAAACCAAGATGGCGGCTGTGCTGCGCCCTAAAAATAAAAATTATCGGATACCATCGTCATGGGTATCAAATGAAAGGGCTTTAAAAGACCTTTTCAAAAATATATAACACATGTAGCGTCAACAAAACAAATAGAACAAAAAATTCCAAAATGTGTTTTTTTTTTGCTGTTCTTGGTTCTATTCTGGGTGATCGTCAAAAATGACTTACTAAAAAGCTCAAAAAAAAATAGAAGTTAAAAACTAAAACCCGACTACTAAAAGGCTTAAAACAAGACCTGTTTATCCTTAAAATAGACTCATAGATAATTAATCGTAGTCGGAGGACACCACATTCGCATTTGATAAACCGATGGCCTCCGACTACGATCCAAAGTCGAAAAATGTTGTTTTCGAGAAAACGTCGCTGAAATAGTTAGTATGGGGAAAAAAATAAGTAGAGGTCTGAAGGACTTTTTATTGATTTCAAAAACTTTCCTAAAGCCTTAGTCCTCAGAATAGTACAAAAAACCTGTCACTTTATGGGACGTTTATTTAAGTAATTTGCGATCGAAGTCGAAAAACTGGAATTGGAAGAAATTTTATTTCAATCGGTTTTCATTTATTTTGGTTTCTTCGGACAAAAAACATTGCAGATCGGCTTAAAATCGTCTGTCAGTAGGGTCTGCATTAGAAAATCACGAAAAAATATTAAAAAACTCATTAAATTTTCGGATCAAATTTTTATTTTTTTTCTGTAATTTATTATTTTTTTCATAATTTTTGTAAGTAAATTGGGTAATAAAATAACTTAAAATTCAAATTATAAAAAAAAGCTAAAAAAAAATCAAAATATTTTATGGTTTTTTTTTTTTATTTTTCCATGAATTTCTAATGGAGACCGTGCTAACAGGCGATATTAAGCCTACCTGCAATGTTTTTTGTCCGAAGAAACCAAAATAAATGAAAACCGATTGAAATAAAATTTCTTCCAACTCCAGTTTTTAGACTTCGATCGCAAATTACTTGAATAAACGTCCCATAAAGTGACAGATTTTTTATACTATTCTGAAGACTAAGGCTTTAGGAAAGTTTTTAAAATCAATAAAAAGTCCTTCAGACCTCTACTTATTTTTTTCCCTATACTAACTATTTCAGTGATGTTTTCTCGAAAACAAAATTTTTCGACTTTGGATCAAAATTGCGGTAAGTTCTAGAAGTCCATAGCTGATCATTATTTTTTTGGTCATAGATAAGATATCTGAGACCCTAAAGAATAAATAATATCTCTGGCAAGTCAAAAGAAAAAAAAGTTACAAAATAAAATCCAATGCCAGGTAATTTTTTTCAGAAAAACCTTAAAAGCCTCATAACTTCTAAACGACAAAAAATGGCTGAACATACATGGGGGTGATTCGGGTAGCCCTCGGTGTCAGCTATCTAGATTTTTTCGCTTGACGTCTATGTTTGGGCCACCCTGTATAAAGCGTAGCTGAATTAACTAAGTAGTTAATACTCAATCGACGTTGGAATTATACCTGTATACCATAGGATTAAGACACCGTACTTACGTGTAAACTTATAAAATAACGCAAGAGAAATCTCGTAGCGTCGAAAGTGTAAACAGATAATTTAATTTATACTGGCTTACCATAGCTACCTTAGCGATGTGTATGTATATGTATAGCTCGATAGGTACCTACACTGAATCGCTATAATTTAATTTTATGTAGGTACCTACGTATTTATAAAAATAAATACCATCCACATACAAGTGAGTAAACTTTTTTCCAGGCCAGCGGGAAACATACAAGTCACAGAGAATTCCTTCATAACAAAGTTGAAGACGTCGGGCAGAAGTCTAGTGGTGTTCTATGGGTCCCAGACGGGCACTGGCGAGGAGTTTGCGGGTCGCCTGGCCAAGGAGGGCATGCGGTACAAGATGAAGGGCATGGTCGCCGACCCTGAGGAGTGTGACATGGTGAGTGGCAGCTTAAAGTCTGGTGGTGTTCTACGGGTCTCAAACTGGCACTGGTGAGGGAGTTCGCGGGCCGCCTGGGGCTTAAGTCTGTAATTAATGGAATGATGCCAAAAAAGGCTCCCAGTCATAGACTTACTACACCAATTCTATGCTCCCAGTTGACTGCTGTCGGTCGTTTTAATGTTTTTGTGGTACACTGTACGTTTTTATTGTACAGTCTCACGTGATGTCGTGTGTACAGCAAAGAATATTCTTAGCATTAGTTCGCTGGCTATAGGAGAAAAAGAGTTACGATACCCTTTTTGTTCGATTAGCGCCCTTATGCCGCGCGTGGTAAGAGCTGCCATGGGGTATCTGTTACTGTGGCCGACCGTACAAGATAAACGGCATGGTCGCCGACCATGAGGAGTGAGGCAATGCGAAAACGAGAGGACGAAAAGGAATATCTTATCTGCATGTTCCTAGGGTCTGTTCGTTCTTGCCCCCTTGCTGCTTTTGCCCCCTTTTTGATTTTGCCCCCTTAGGAAGTGTGATCCCCATAGTATTTGTAGATAATTGCCCCTTTTTGAAAAATCCTACGATTTATTCGAACTTTGTCCACTTTCCGAGCTTGCCCCCCATTTTGAACCGAGAACTTTGAGAATGACCGCCACATCGAGTACCTAGATAGGATATTATTTCACTCCTAAGAGCGGTCGATATCGAGCTCTAAGAGCTGTAAACCTGGAACCTAAATAGCCAGTCATGCTTTTTTTCGAAGCATATTCCGTTTTGTCATATTTATAGCTCAGGATGCGATTATCTCAACTTTCTGTATTTTTAATTAGCCTTAGCCAAGATCACAAGATGAAAACATAGTTGCAGACCCCCAGGATGTGATATGATGGGCGTGTCACTTGGACCTATAAGGTCCAAGGTGTGTCAGACAGAGGAATTCGCCTCGGGCGGGGCTAGTAATTACTTAGGAATACGTCAGGATACTTAGGATGAGTGAATGAGCTTTTATGAAGGCAGTGACGCACGATCACAAGGGTTTACAGACACTCACAACACAATGTGTCATTTGCAACTCAAGTGCAGGAGGCAAGATAATGCAGGGGGTACTTTCAGCGACACGCTAGCTAGGATATCGCTTTTCTTTTAGTATTGTATTGACGAGCTTATGCAGTGCGTACAATAAGTACCTATCCTGTCGTCGCTATTTTGTCGACCGCACTAGCACTGCTTGAAGTAACATCGTGTGCACAATATTATAGCTAGTTAGCTATAATAGCTACAGTCTGATCAATTTGATCATGCCTCTACATCGTGCACCTACCTAGTTCTCGTTCGTTGAACTTGTTATCTTGCTCAAGCCTTGCATATTATTAGGTATACATGCAGTTGGCATAACATTCAAGCGAGATAAACACCCACCTTCGGATCATATTATTGGAAACTGTTTTGTTATAGTCAAAGGGGAGGCCTTTGCCCGGCAGTGAGATATCAAAGAGGCTATGTAAAAAAAAATGATGCAGATAGGAAGGTACCTAAGTATATCTGACTCGAGAAAGACAGCGAGTGACCTCGGCCTCACCGTGCGTATATTTTTACGTTTATACACTTTTAATTTTGTCTGTGATTTTGATTTGACTTGCCTATTTTACCTGGTATTGGATCGCAGGAATAACGTTAGAGGGGTAATGTAAAGTAAAAGAGGTAAGTTGTTATTTAGAATAAGTTGGTAGGTAGGTACTTATTTACTAAGGGGGGCACTGCACTAAATATAGGTCCTAGGTCAAAGTGTAGATAGCATTGGTAAGTAGAGTAGGTACACGTAATAAAACTTGTAGTTTACCTTATTCGAAACTAGATGATAGTAGGAAAATATTTTTAAGGTTTGCAAGTGCACATTACTAGCCCCCTATCATCTTAGGGAGAAAGGGGGTCTGAAAACCAGTGCTCTCTGGGATCACTACAAGGTTCCGGCCGGGGCAGCAAAAGCCGAGACACCTTTTTGCCTCACTCAACCGATCTCATTATTCATAAGTTTCTTTATTCCTGCAACTAAACTTACATTCGCTTCACATGCTACTTACTTGACTCCACCGTATAGGTACTCCAGCCTTTAGATTAGATACTGATCTCCCGCCACTCTCGCTTCCGTAACCGTTGACCCTCAATCTATTCTAAGGCTCAATGTCATTGTTCAGTTTTTTCTCTGACCTTTAGTAATAATGACGGTAATGAGTTGAGTGAACTTGCCGAAGGTCAAGGTCTATCGCTATAATCCCCCTAGCTTATCTGACCCTATCTTGAACCTACGCGCATGTATTTTCTAACGTTGTAAAATTTATATTTTTTTGTTCTAGGAGGAGCTTACAAAACTGAAGGAAATACCAAATTCCTTGGCTGTCTTTTGTGTGGCTACATACGGTGAGGGAGACCCCACAGACAATGCGATGGAGTTTTACGAATGGCTGAAGAATGGAGAGCCAGATCTAACGGGATTGACCTATGCGGTGAGTTACCTATTTAGGCTCCCCTAGCTAAACACACAACGCCTACCTAACTTGCAGATATCGCGCCAGCATGCGCCAACAACACAGAAGAGACGTGGGATGAAGACGCGGCGCGGACGTCCGTCACGTCAGTTTTGATGTCACTGCCATACAAAATGTATAGTAGTTCAGTCATTATACCTAGTAGTTGTAGAGTGCGTGGGCGGGAACCTAAGCGATTTCTTTAGAAACCTATTCAGGGTGCGTAGGGAGAAAACATACTAAAAGTCCTGACGTCTAGGAGGTGAGCCGGAGGGAGGGGGGGGTGTCAAAGGTCTCAATTTTAGGTTTTTTGCCAATATCTCTAAAATGGTGCATTGTAGCGAAAAATGGTCTAAGATAAAATGAAAGCCTATAAAATTCTCCATAACTTTGATTCTATACAGTTTTTCCATATTCCCATCCGTTTTTGAACTACAAGCTCTGGAAAAGTAAAAATTTCTAAAATAGCCGTTTTTTTTTAAATATTTGTTCTAATTCCAATTCTGTGGATATCTTTTTATTCTGTTAGGTCGTGAGGATCCTGGCAAATGTTCTTTTTCTCTGGTATCTTTTTTCTCGCCCTTCTCAGTGGTGAGTGGATCTTGCTTACAGGGCTCTAAATCATCTTCATCGTCATTCTCATCGATTTCCTCGCTAGAAAACACGCCGTTGAAGTATTTTTCTTGGCGATGAAGTTCAGCAGAACATTTCAGCATTGCTTTCCAGCATCCACATTTGCCACTGCTTCTATCTTTGGAACAGCGACAAAATATTGTTTTAATTCTTAGCGTATCGATGGTAAAACCGATACTAAAATCTAAACTGTTTTGGCCCAGAATTTGGCAACCTGAATTGCGTCGTCACTAGCCGTCATGAGGTCCTCCTGTGTGTTGGGGCACGCAGGGCATTTTTACGCAGGGCACGTTTTAGTAAAAACTCGGACGCTGGTAAATCTTCTGTTGTTATTGGCGCCAAGATATCACCTTCATTTTTCCATCCCCACTCTTGAGGGTGCAGCTCATTCCCGAGCTACTGCTGCACTTGGTGGTATGTGCGCCATGAATGATATGTAGCTGCGCTATCAGTTGGCGGGAGGGAGCTGATATCAGGCTTAACATTTGCTACTGACCTCACGAATCACCGGAAGCGGTACTGATTGAGGGAGGTCAGTTTTGCTGGTGCCCTATACCATTTCAGGAAGCACACCTTCCCAGCTTCTGCAATATCACTATGACTGGAGTTGGGATTGTAAAAGATCTTTGCTGCTTCATTAATAATTTCAGACTTAAATACAAATACAATTTACAGAAACCCACCTTGCTTCTTCTAAACTCGGATGATGCTGTTGTCCTTAAGTGCAGACTGCTGTGGAACATCCACTTATATTTCGGTAGCTGTCGTTGGTGAGGATATGGACCTGGCTGTCCTTTTGCTGAATTCAACTCCTACACAAGACATCTCGCTGCTGAAACCCGGCCGAGGAAAATCCAAAATAATTGCACTACGACTCAAGAGATGCAAAAGCATGGTTAATGAACACTTCTTCTTACACTGTGTTTTATCTTGTGAATAAATATCTTACTTACCTACTTACTTACATTTACCAGCTATGCGACACAACATCAGCAACGTTTAGAAGAAGCAAGGTGGGTTCTGTCAATTGTATTTTAAGTCTGAAACTACTAATGAAGCAGCAAAGATCTTTTACAACCCCAACTCTAGTCACAGTGATATTGCAGAAGCTGGAAAGGTGTGCTTCCTCAAATGGTAGGGGGCACCAGCAAAACTGACCACCCTCAATCAGTACCGCTTCCAGTCATTCATGAGGTCAGTAGCAAATGTTAAGCCTGATATCAGCTCTCTCCAGCCACCTGAGAGCGCAGCTAAATATCATTCCTGGTGCACATACCACCAAGTGCAGCAGAGGCTCGGAAATGAGCTGCACCCTCAAGAATGGGGACAGAAAAATTTAAGTGATATCTATTGGGTTATGGGCGACCAGTGAAAGGATTCAGATAATCAGCAGAGATTTTATTGTACGTAGATATTATTTGCGTTTAGAAATGGCAAACGACACGAGACAAGTGACAAGACAAGCTAACCTATAGGTAACATTTAGTTTAGCCAGCTAGTTCTAACAATATCTTGGCGCCAATAACAACAGAAGATTTACCAGCGCCCGAGGTTTTACTAAAAGCAATATTTTGTCGCTGCACCAAGGATTAAAGCAGTGGCAAATGTGGATGCTGTAAAGCAATGCTGAAATGTTCTTCTGCGTGCCTTCATTGCCAAGGAAAATACTTCAACGGCGTGTCTTCTAGCAAGGAAGTCGATGAGAATGACGATGAAGATGATTTAGAGCCCTCTCAGCAAGATCCACTTACAACTGAGGAGGGCGAGGAAGAATATACCACAGAAAACGAACATTTGCCAGGACCCTCATGACCTAAGAGGATAAAAATATATCCACAGAATTGGAATTAAAAACGAATATAAAAAAAAAGTCTTCTTTTATTTTTACTTTTCCAGAGCGTGTAGTTTGAAATCGGATGGGAATATGGAAAAACTGTATAGAATCAAAGTTATAGAGAATTTTATAAGCTTTCATTTCACCTTAGAACATTTTTCGCTACAATGCACCGTTTTAGAGATATTGGCAAAAAACCTAAAATTGAGACCTTTGTCACCCCCCCCTCCCTCCGGCTCACCTCCTAGACGTCAGGACTTTTAGTATGTTTTCTCCCTACGCACCCTGAATATGTTTCTGAAGAAATCGCTTAGGTTCCCGCTCACGCACTCTATACCCTCCTTTGAGGCTTTCCTTGACTGGACTATAGAAGCGCCGCGCGCGATGCAAAACACACAGAAGAGGGCGCGGACGGACGAAGCAAAATGTCACACGTCAAAACGTCAAGTCCGCGCCGTGTCCTCTTCCCATGTCCCCTCTGTGTGGCTGGCGCCCTTAGACCTATGGCAATAAAAGGCTGATCTATCGTTAGTGTTAGTATAATCATAAGCTAAGTTGGCCCTTCCTATTCTGTGGTTAGGTACCTTTCGTGACATAGAAAATTACCCCCATCGTCCATACCATAAATCAATGGTTTCACAGAAGTTACTGCAAGATACCTAAACAAGCCGCCGAACGAAATTACTTTCCAGTGTTTGTTACCTCAGAAAAAACATTTTGATCTCTACCACATCGCATTGCCTTCCGCGATCATCCCATTTGTACTAACTTGCTGTGTGGTGTGCACAAGCAAAGAAATTGATAGCCGTAGTCACGTTTTTTTTTTAAAAAACGTAAACGAGTCAATGAATCAGCCAGGCATGGGTGACGTGAGTAGATGACGCGACGACGATGCATGGAACCTTGTCACTATCACTCCGACTATTGATGCTGTGTCTGACTCTGAAGATCGAGGTTTGACAGCGCAGTAGCGATATCCTTCTCTGAGTAGTTAGTTCAACAGAGAAAGAGCTATTCTCGCGTACTATGGTGCTAAAATAGGTGCGTGTGGATACCCTACACCTACACCACTGACTAACATGCACTATCGAGTTCGAGATGTGCGCCATTAGTTCCACAAATTCGTTGAAGGTGAAAATAATAATATTCCTAATATTTGACCTTGGACTTTGTTTGGGAGGATACCTACTACTGGTTACTGTTGCTTGCTGCTTGCTGCGTTTGTTCAGTAAGGTTCACGACTTTGACGTTATAGCATGATGTTAAAATATAGATCCCTACAAGACTCGTTAAAGTCAGTTCGCTTAGATAGTGTCGGTACACACGACGGCAATCTTGGTTCTTGGGATACCAACTATTTTTGAAGTATCTGTGATGGGCGCATACAAATTTATTTCAACACAATGCTCATGGACATTAACTAGAGTTTGCTAACGGGTCTTACAAAACCTTCGTCTTTTAATTTTTGGATCATTCGAAGTTTCGTCTAGAGGCACCTAGCTATCCTCCCACGGACGAAAAAACATTTTATCTACACGCAGCGATCGACGCTCAATACAAAATACTAAGTCAAAAGTCACAAGCACAACCTCTCAATACGACGACGCTTCTTTATACAATGACGAGCGGCGAGCCAAATTCACTGGCGTGTTTGCGCCGCGTCGGCTTCCTTTACTTTCTTTTGTGAAAACCGCCGCGCGCCAATGCGGCAAATATCAAAGTGACACTATGATAGCGAACGGACTTTACTTATAGTTTCATCGCGCTGCCAAACCGACAGAACACAGAACACCTATTACCGCCAAACCTCGCTGTGTGGCCCATCGTCATGGTAAGCCAATGACTTTCCATTGGTAGGTACATCAAGCATTAAAACGATTTATGAAAGTTTGAGCATGTAGTGTGTCCTAATCCGGTTAGGAACTAGCAACACTGACTGAACAAAAAAAAAAAAATGTCAATGTGACGCAGTGAGTAACGGACTTATTTTATTAATCTGTGGTTGTTTTATTTATTACAAAAAGTGGAAGTTTTTCGAAATTTTTGTGTAAATCGAATGTGTTTTTAAAGTTATAATGTATGAAATCTACGCCAATGAAGCTTGAAACAATGTGTTTTGGTTAATACAATATCTAGGGTTACTTACACGTGTCAAAACCAACTATGAGTATCCTAGTCAGAACTTTGCCGCGTTATATAAATGAATTGGCTTGTCGAAGATCAATACTGAAATTCAGATTTATGGTATGAAACTGTGCCTTGGTAAATATCATGATTTTTGGTTAACAACATCTTACTTTTTGTCTTTCTCAAGCATTTACCATACCTTAGACCTCTACCTAACCTTGTCTCTATCTATAGCCACCTGACACAGCTTTGGGCTTGATTTTTATTATTTTTGGCTGATATTCATCACTGTATTAAAATGGCTTGACCATTTTGTTTTGTATTGTTTCTTAGATACAGCTAGATACAATATCTCCATAGGTAATTATGTTATCTCTAGCCCACTCATTAATTTGATCTTCATAGAGACATCCGTGGTGTAGCTACGTAACCAGGGGCCCCGGGGCAAAAAGCAAACTGGGGCCCCAACTGGACTGTTTAGGTTTTATCAAGTCAAAATATAGATAGGCATATAAAAATGCTATTGAATACTTACAGGTCCTAAAAATTTCAGTCTAAAAAGAGAAATGAACTCTTAAATGTAATAATTTCATAACACTTTATTTGCTCTAAGTAAAAAAGATGCATGTAGCGGGCCCGAAAATTCACTGATTTTACTTTTTTCTACGCCTACTATCATCCCTGCCCTGGCCGAGTTCTTTCAAAACACATTATTTACATATAAATAGCAGCAAGTCACAATCACTGTCAATAAAATGTTGTCATGACAAATAAATGTTGTTTGAAGTTCAGCAATGACTTGGAATGTCTAGATTGAGATAGTTAGGCCTCTTTGGCCCGGTTTTTGAATGGGCATTGATCAGGGAGGCATCGATTATCGTAAATTGAAAACCATTTCGAGGAATAGGGATACTGATTACTATTAGGGGTTTAAATAAGTAAAATTAAAACGGATTATTAATATTTCCGCCAAAAATGTTTACTTAATTTTTCTTTTGATGACGTCATCATAGCCTCTAATGCGGTAGTTCCATTGCTTACAAATATTTAAAAAAATACATTCATCAACAACAACTGTCAAAAGTGTCAAATAACTGAGAAAATAATCTTCTTGTTGACTTGACTCTGACATTTGTCAAACGTCAACATATTTTTATTTTTTAAAAGCATGAATGAATGCAATGAACTTAGTACATAATGCCAGTGGTGACTTCATACACAAAACTTTTAGAAATTTTAAATAATTAATAAAAGAAATTGTTACATAAAAAATTAAGAGAATATTCAAATTAGTTTCTTATATTTGTCTATATTTTCGATTTATAGAATAAAAAATAGGATTTGACAATGCCCATTGAGAATTTCACTAACCAAATGCTTAAGTATCGTTCTGTCACATTCTTTTGAGTGACATCTGCAGAGACAGAACGATACTTAAGCATTTGGTTAGTGAAATTCTCAATTCAGAAATCGGAGGTTTGTCTTCAGATGATTTATTCAGCCTCCATTGCCACTTCCACTCACACTTCAGACATGGGTGCAGTGAATACTCAAATGCTGCAGTGCCTGGGATGTTTAGTACATAAAAGAAATCTATTTCTCTGTCACACATCAGTGAGAAGATTACTTGTCTAGAAGTACCTTTTTAGCATCTTTTTTTACTTATGTTGTATCATTATTTTTAGGTATTTGGTCTTGGAAACAAAACATATGAACACTACAATGCTGTTGCAATTTATATGGATAAACGAATGGAGGAGCTCGGTGCCACACGTGTTTATGAATGTGGCCTTGGAGACGATGATGCCAAGTATGTATTATTAGTGTCATTATTAAAATACCAGATCTTTCTACCACAATAATTTGATACCATGTTAAATAGGTGTTTATGATAATGAGTGTTGACTTATACGGTATGTTGTGCCGGTGAGATATTCTTGAAAAGTTTCTAGATATAATCCGAAATATTTTCCAAAATTTGTTTAAATTTTTAAAAGTTGGTTTCCTTAAAATAGAGAGTACTCTGTCAATCTATATACAAGTCTATCACATCTGCTTTCAGCATTGAAGATGACTTCATCACGTGGAAGGACAAGTTTTGGCCAGCCGTGTGTGAGATGTTTAATATTGAAAGCACGGGAGAGGAAGAGCTGACACGGCAGTACCGTCTGGTCACCCATCCGCCTGGAGACATCACACCCAATGACATCTTCACCGGCGAGATCGCCAGACTTCACTCCCTCCATACACAACGCCCGTAAGATATATTTGCAGAAATTATTATGACATCAGAGTTAGATTTTTGTGTCTCCCCATCATGGTTGCAAACAACAAATTGACATATTTTTAACAAAATTCAAGTCTTAACCTAGTCGTTCCTAAAATTGTTCCTAAATAACTACCTACTAGCTCATTCCATGACTCTCAAACAATGACTTGTATGTTCGACCTCGAATTTAGGAGGTACCAAAAAATAAGTGGTTGCTTGATTACAGGCCATTTGATGCAAAGAATCCTTTCCTTGCGGAGATCAAAGTCAACAGAGAACTCATCAAGGGCGGTGATAGGTCATGCTTGCATGTCGAACTGGATATCTCTGGCTCTAAGATGCGCTATGAGGCAGGTAAGGAGTTTGGACACTTACTTTGAATATTTGGTTTAACTTTCAATGGGCATTAGAATGAATTGATAAGAAAAATGTTATTGTTTTGATCATCTTGTACATACGAAATAAAATGTATAGTTTTTGCCCCTGTGGTCAGCCTTTAGTAGTCATTCTAACAAACATTTCCTGGCCAACAGGCGACCACGTGGCAGTGTATCCGTTAAACGACCTAGACCTGGTTGAGCGTCTTGGAAAGTTGACGGGGGCAGACCTCGACGAGGTCCTTTCTCTCATCAATACCGACCAGGAGAGCAGCAAGAAGCACCCATTCCCATGTCCTACCTCCTACCGGACTGCACTCTCACATTACGTGGAAATCACCGCGCTCCCGCGGACTCACATCCTGAGGGAGCTCGCGGAATACTGTACGGATGAAGAGGTGACTATGGCATTTCAATTTCAGCTGCTTTTTCATCAACACAAATCTAACCCGGTGGTCGACAAACGTTTTTATCGTACTATTTGTAGTAACGCCATCATGTTTATTAGTAGTTAAATAAAACGAGATAGAGATAACGCCCTGTGTAACAGTTTTTGGTAGGTACATGTAAATATAATATGACAGATAGTGCTAGACTTGCAAAGGATAGTAGGTACCTACCTATATCAGTTTATCACTATCAGTACAAACTCCACCCTTTTTCTCACAGGACAAGAAAAAACTCCTCCTCATGTCGACCAACTCTCAAGAAGGCAAAGCTCTTTACCAGTCATTCGTGGTCGACGCTTGTAGGCATATTGTGCATATTTTGGAGGACATCAAATCGTGCAAGCCTGCGCTCGACCACCTTTGCGAGTTGTTGCCGCGTCTGCAGCCCCGCTACTACTCTATTTCATCGAGCCCTAAGGTACTTATTTCATTCAATTGTTTATAAATTGCGAATGTAAAAAAAATTCATTTGAACTCTGAGTGATCAATAACAACCCTCTATGCTGGTACCACCGAACTAAATCCCATAGAATCCGCATTACGTATAAAATCACAATAAAAACTTGTTTTTTTTATATCGCTTTAACGGTTTCACTTACTTTTATTTTGTCGGAAAAGCCGACATGTTTCGACTTCGTCCGGAAGTCTTAGTCATGGAGGAAGGATGGACGACGCGTTCGTCTTGGCGTTCATCCGCTCACTGCGGGCTCGTTGACGATGCGCCCGCGCGGACGTGAAACCGTTAAAGCGATATAAAAATGTGCAGTGCTTACGAAAGTTTAAGTTTTAAAATAAAAACTTGTCCCCACAGAAACAAATGATATCAGCAATAGAACAATACGAAACATCATTTCGACCATACGTCTAATATTCGAATGTCAACCTTATTGCATTAGTGTACAGTTTTACTTTAATTGCATAGACTACGAGTAAATAAGCTCCCAAAGGCAGTTTGGACAACTATTTTTCCAGACACATTTCAGAGTTCTATGTTGTATCTAGTTTTATCCTTGATCGAAGGCTGGTACACAAGACAGCACGTAGATGCTTTCACGCTAGCATTCTACTCGGTTACGTTAAGGGCGACTTTACAACAAAACTGTACACCCTGACGTGCTTTCGTGTGTACCTACTCTTTCTGTCACTTGGCTAACAATCTGTGTTTTCTTCCGTCCCCAGTTCTTCCCCGAGACAGTGCACGTGACGGCCGTGGTGGTCCAGTACAAGACCCCGACGGGGCGTGTCAACAAGGGTGTCACGACGACCTGGCTCGCGCAGCTCAAGCCGGAGCCCGGCAAGCCTCTGCCGCGAGTGCCCGTCTACATCCGCAAGTCGCAGTTCAGGTACATTCCGTGCGGAATACCTTGGTGATAATACCTTTTGGAACTGAATCGAAAATTACAGTTCTCGAGTAGCGTCAGTAAAAAAAATTTTTGTTCTACGTTCTATCATAGGGTTATGAAATTGGAAATACACAAAAATGTTTAATGGTTGTAATCTAAAAGGATTCAATGTTATTGCATTAATTGAATAAAACGTGATAAAACTCGAGCAGACACCCACGCGCACAGAAAACGCAAGCAAATTTCGACGCGAGTTTGCCATAGACAACTACAGGGTGCACTCTAAGTCGATAGCGAAACTTTAAGTAGGCTGTCGACTGATCAATGCAAACCACTTTTAATAGGTGGCGAAAAAAATGGAGCGAAAAAAATATCAGCTGCTTCATACATTTGGCGCAGTACTGAGTCGACCTTTTGTATGGAACAGCTGATATTTTTTTCGCTCCATTTTTTTTGCCACCTAGTACAAGTTGTTTGTATTGGTGAGTAGACAGCCTACTTAAAGTTCCGCTATCGACTTAGAGTGCACCCTGTAGAGTTTGGCGAAATGCTGACGCTACAGGACCGCGAGCTTCTCAGTTCCAAAAGGTATTATCCCATTCTGATCCCGCACGGATTATAACACAGCTCTACCATGACCTTAGACCATAATGACCAAGGTATCCCCATAACCCGGGGCCGATTCTCGGGAATGTAAAGGAAAGAGACAATTCATTTTACACTAGAAACGCGCCCGGCTTCGCACGGGTGCAATAAAGGATTATAAGCCTTTCTTGAAAATAAATCTAATAGATGGTGAAAACCGCATTAAGGCGCTGGGCATAGTGAATTAGCCCGCGCGCAAAGAAAAATGCACAGAATCGATTCATGTATGAAATAAAATTAAAAAAAAACTAAAATATTGACATATCAAACCCTAGAATTAGTTGAGACCTATCTAACACAGCCACATGTTGACATCCATAACAGATTGCAAGATATTTTGCTTGAAAAAAAGTGCGCCGCCTCTTTTTTTTTAAGCAAATATTATATCTTTAAAACGTTTATGAATGTCAACACGAAACTGGCTGTTTTAGATAGGTCTCACCTAATTCTAGGGTTTGATATGTGAATTTTTTTTTTTTTTTTTGTGTTTGATACAGGAATCGATTTTGTGCATTTTTCATTGCGGGCGGGCGATTCATTATGCACGGCGCCTTAAAATCTGTTGCGTAGTTTATTTGCGTGCGTCGACATGTCATGTCAATATTTGAAGAATGATTCAAACTTCATGTGTATACGCAACTACGGGCAGTTCTTAGTGCTCTGGCGTCAATCATTTAAAAATGTGCGCAAAACAATTTGTTAGTTTTCGGCAGTAGGTGCCTTTGTTTGAGGTATAAGCATGTCATACAAAATAAAAGGCGCACAGGTGCCAGGGGCAATAAATGCGTCAAATACGATTTGAATAAACATTAAATTCAAATTAAGTATGTGAACTGTTTACCTATAAGATAACTTATATAACTATTTACTTTGGCTAACTTGCGTATCGCGGACCCCCGAGTCTTAAGACAATACCAAAATACATTGGGGATATTTCGAATCCATTTATTTCACTATTACGTCACTGTCGGATTTAATTTGTGGGATTGGGTTTCTGGACGATATTACTAAGACATCGACTATACAAATTTCCTGGATAGGTTTTAATTCCGAAAAGATCTCTACGTTTACATATGGTTTTCTGTTATTCTAATATCCTAAATAATTTCATTGCAACATTGCATTCAAAATATGGGTAAGGCAATAGAAAATACTGGACGAAAATATTTTTGATACATAGCTAGTACATTTTTAAACATTTTTTATTTGGTTTGGAGCTTACGTAGTCTACTTAGTTTGGTGCGATCGGCGCATGGTTGCGTCCTCTTTTTTCGCACGTGGAAGTAATTGACTCTGTCACTTTCTTATTTCTGGCTTATAGCAACGCCCCTCGAGCTATAAAGAAGTATTTTTGATGTTTTCTATAAAATAGGGCAAGGGTAGGTTCCCATCCGACCCAAATGTAGTGTTATCTTAACTACAGGTTGCAATATTTGCTATGAAACACAAGAGGTAAAAAGAAAAAAAAAAGTGATGTAGGAATTCCCTGATCGAAAAATAATTGAGGCTGAAGAAAATGCGCACTTTATTTCGTATTTGACTATGATGATGGTTTTTTTAATGAGTCCGCTAACCGCGATGTCGTCTGCTATGACGTCGCTGATTACGTCAATATTTTAATTAGGTTGTTAGGTATTATTCTCTCTTGGCCGCGTGACGCTTTGTTCAGTTATTCGAAGTTAGGAAAGGTTAAATACTTATGATAAATGTGTAAGTAATTGGATATGGGTACACTTTTTGTCTTTCGCTAATAGGTAGGTGGAAAATAAAGCACATCGACCTTTGAAAAAAGACAAACGACCATAATAAAATAAGCTAACTTTGATTTTGTAGGAGTAAACCACCAAATACATTGTTTTTTAATATTGCGATAACGATCGGCCGCTGTTATTTCAGATGCACTAAGGGTCTTTAAGATATAACCCGTGTCAATAAAGAAAACATTTAGGATGAATTGCAAAACACGCGCCCTCTCGCTCTAATCATATACAACCACATATCGACATTATTTTTTAATAGTGCGATCACGATCGGCTGCTGTTGTTTCAGATACACAGGGTCTTTGACAGATGCTTATAGATATAAAAATAGCCTTAAATTTAAATAAACATGAAACACAAACACACACACCCTTTTGAAGTCGAAGCATGATTTTACTAATAAATAAATGCAGTTCAACCTGACGCAATATTGAAAATTTGCACCGAGAGTACTGAAGCAGAGTGAGGCCCGTGGCTCTACTGTACCCTGTGCCCATTTCCTTCGATAAGTACCTATATACAAAACAACTTTAGTTTTGCATAAGCATAAATACAAGCATGAGAAATCGAAGCATGATGTTAGCTTATTCCAACTAATGGCTCGTTTTAAAAGCACTTCATAGATTGCGCTTATTACGTGGACATAGAAGAACCGGGACGCGACGTCAAAGCCACCACGCCTGTATTGCAATATTTGCTATGAAACAAGAGAGAAAAAGAAAAAAATACTAGGTGCTTTAGGAATTCGCTGATCACCGAACTAAATCCCATAGAATCCGCATTACTTTTAAAATCACAATAAAAACTTGTCCCCACAGAAACAAAAGATATCATATCAGCAATAGAACAATACGAAACATCATTTCGACCATACGTCTAATATTCGAATTTCAACCTTATTGCTTTAGTGTAGGTACAGTTTTACTTTAATTGCATGGACTACGAGCAAATAAGCTCCCAAAGGCAATTTGGGCATCTATTTTTCTAGACACATTTCAGAGTTCTATGTTGTATCTAGTTTTATCCTTGATCGAAGTCGCTGATCGAAAGATAATTGAGGCTGAAGTTGTTGTTGTTTCGTATTTGACTAGGTATGATGAGGGTTTTTTTAATGAGTTCACTAACCGCGATGTCGTCTGCTATGACGTCGCCGATTGCGTCAATGTTTTGATTAGGTTGCTGGGTATTATTCTCTCTTGGCCGCGCGATGTTTTTTTCAGCTCTCTGAAGTTAGGAAAGGTTCTTATGATAAAATTAATGTCTTAGTAATTAGGTATGGGTACACTTTTGGTCTTTCGCTAATGAGTAGGTGGAAATTTAAGCGCATCGACATTTGGTAAAAGACAAACGACTATAATAAAATGTTTTCTTTATTGACACGGGTTATACCCACAGAGTACATTATTAATACTGGTTATACCTTAAATTAAAATAAACATAAACACACGAACCCTTTTGAATTCGAAGCATGATTTAGCTAATAAATAAAGGGAACTATATTTTGTGTCATCAAAGTTTATATTTCTCATCAACTTGTATCATCTAATTAATAGATCTATCGCCACGAAATATTTTCATTGTCAGAAAAATAAAAAGTGCCGCCAGGTACAAATAACCAAATTAATGTCAATATGTACGCAGAAAAACAGATGGATTATCTATAGAATCGTAGTGCATTTATTGAATAAAAACTTTGTTCTCAGAATAATAGGTTTATTCCAAAAATAACAGCTCCGTACTCAGAATAGTAGATCTGTCATCAAATAAATTGATTATCATCCGCAGATTGCGATTTGTTTTTATTTGTTATTTTGTCATCAGTACAGTATCTCCAAATAATACTATTCGTTACCTACCAATTTAATAGTTCAGTTCATAAATTTTATTAAAAAATGTTCAAAGGGGCGGAGCCAAATTGGCGCGCTATGAAAATTGACCAATCATGCGCAGCGATGGGTCGTACACACGACAGCACGTCGACCTTTACATGCTAGACTACTCGGTTGCGTTATGGGCAAAAGTGTACAGACTGACGTGCTGTCGTGTGTACGAGAGGTGGCGGTTTACTTCATTCGCTTGATTCCGTGCTCCTTGTTGCAAGTGCATTTTATATGTTTATTGTTAGGTTTTTTTTGGTTTTAGTTGATTTCTCAATAGTTTAAAGAAACTAAACTTAACTTTATATTATCATGGCATCAAGTTGTGGTGAAGATGATGCAACTCCTCAAATAACGTTATCATCGCTCGTTGAGAAATCACTAGTGGAGAAAGTGCCGGTACAGCAATAGGTTCAAGCAGTATACAAGTACCTAATGTAAGATAGTAGTTAAATTCATAGATACAAAAACATTCTTTTTCTGGATCTTTATGATTTTTTTAATTTACATATTTTATTTAGTTCTCAGGATCAGGACAAACCTATTAAAATAATTACAAACCTATTTATTTGATACTTGACAATATATCCCGAATTCCCGATGATTATAGTGATTTATTATGAAATTGTTTTATATTGTTTGGTGACTACACTTTGATGACAGATCTATTATTTTACGGACAAAGATTATTTTTTAAAACAATCAAAACTTAATAAATTGATGATAGCTTAAATTTATTAAGTTTTGTCTGTCTCATAAATAATAATTATGTATATCACCTTTACTTACTTAAACTACATAGTTAGTGACATCTAAGTATTTTAATTTTACCATATCTCTGTCTTATTGTGCATGTACTTGCTACTTTATTTCCGCATCCAGTCCTGTCCATCCCAAGGTTGTCTGGAAGAGATCGCTTTTAGCGATAAGGCCGCCATTTGTACTAAATTTTGTTGTAAACGTTATCCGTCATATTCTTTCTGTTGTGCAATAAAGAGCTCTCTATCTATCTATCTATATCTTAATGTCGCTGTTTTCCGCAGACTACCGATGCAGTCGCAGACGCCGATCGTCATGGTTGGTCCGGGAACGGGGCTGGCGCCGTTCCGCGGGTTCCTCCAGGAGCGAGCTCACGCACACCAGAACGGGAAGGAGGTCGGCGAGAATGTACTCTACTTCGGGTGTCGGAACAAGGAAGAGGACTACATCTACCGAGAGGTTTGGCTGCTTGCTGCTTACTAAAAGTCCGGCAGTGTTGCCACCTTGCAGAAAACTTTTTCACTAGTTTTGGTCTGTAAATTCACCAGATTTAGGGATATTTTTAACTAAAAAAATTCACCAGAATTCACAAAATAATTTAAAATGAAATCACAAGGTAAATAAAAAAAAAAACATTATAATTGTGAAAACAATAAACTTAACAAAACTAAAATTGAAATTCTAATACTTCTGCTGGTATTTCTTCATCATGATTGGTTAAATCACAACGTAACGTTGCTGTAATAGCTCTTTTTCATAATTTTTAGCTGATTTTTACTCGGCATAGGGTATATTTTACTTTGAGCACAACTTGAAAACAACACACGATAAATATCACTAAATCATCAAATATTTTTTCAGTGTTTTTTTTTTCAAAATGTCACTGTCCTACTCCTAAAATTCACCAAATCTAGTGACAAAATCACTAAAGTGGCAACGCTGAATTCCGGACGCCGGGCAGAGGCAATTTCGGACATTGACCTGTATACGCGTCTCTGTCGCGTAATTATATTGCCGTCTCGCTGGTACAGATTCAGTGGCTGACGTGACAAAACGTGACGTCCGCCCTGCGTCTTCGTCCCACGTCTCTTTTGTGTGGCTGGCGCCTAAGTTGATCGGTCTTGTCATTCTTGAAGTGCTCGTCTAACTCGCCAAGACATGCAACAATCTTACTGGAGTCGATTTCATGGTTATAAAAAATATAAGTACCTAAGTTTATTGATGTATTGAACGACCTCTAGAAGTTCGACATGACCGTTCTATGTAAATTATTTTTACAGCTTCCATCCTCATACGCACCATGTAGTGCCTGGTACATGTTTAGACAACCAGTGTCGCTGTTTTGACACTTTCTCCGTGGTTTTCGTGAATCTATTCTCCATTCACACATATTTTTTCTTTCTTCTCAGGAGCTAGAAGAATTCGAAAGGAATGGCGATGTCCAGTTGCACCTGGCGTTCTCCAGGGACCAGAAAGAGAAAGTATACGTAACACATTTGCTAGAGAAGAACTTGGACCAAGTTTGGGATATTATTGGAAATAGGAATGGTCACTTCTACATTTGCGGGTAAGGAAAAATACTGAAAACTTCATGTCTATTGTAGATGATTTATATTGTATAGCGTTCAGTGGCACCAACCGCAACACCCACACTAGTAGTAAGATGTTATGATATAGAGTTAGCTTGCTCACCCACATCTGTCTTGAACTATCTTCTATACTTTCAAAGTCCTGATATCAACGCACGGTCCAAACCGCTAGTCCTAGAAACA
This sequence comes from Zelleria hepariella, assembly GCA_949319315.1. Classification (NCBI taxonomy): domain Eukaryota; kingdom Metazoa; phylum Arthropoda; class Insecta; order Lepidoptera; family Yponomeutidae; genus Zelleria; species Zelleria hepariella. Next base: position 15,768,815 of record OX439384.1, read on the forward strand.
TAAAATTTTCAGGGTGTGTTCTTTATGAACAGTAGAACACTAGGAAATAAATTTTCGAAATTCGACACTAAGAGGGTGCCAAAGTTTCGTATTTATTTTTGTTCAACTGGTTTAAAACTTAGCTAAAATATTCGACAGCAAAATATATATTTTTTTGTTGTTGAAAATGAAAAGGTCTTTATTTAAAATAGTGAAGTAACATTATTGAAGATGACATTGGTGGCCCCCACACTTAGGCATGGCCTGTGTTGTGGGTGCCGGATAAAATATTTAAAAGAAAGAAAATAAAATAAAATAATGAAATTTAGCAACAACAATTCGCTTTTACAAAGAAGTCTATACTAAGTTCGTAGGTGGTCTCCACACTAGGCCTGGCCTGTGTCGTGGAGAACCAATATTGGTGGTAAAATTAATACGATAATAACACTATAAGATAAGAAATTAAATGTTGGTGCTATATAAAACTTTGTGAGAAAAGTTGGTAGTAATAAAATTAAAATTATAATTATTAAATTTCTAAAGTATTAACCAGAATAAAAGTTGAAAATTAAGATTGTGTAAGTAAATAACACTTAAATTATTACTAAACAAATTACTTAGCGGCTAAGGCTTATTAAATAAAAAATAAAAAAATAAGTAAATATATAATTAGATAGATAGATATATAAGTATAAATTGGACCAGGGTGTATTTATGTGGGTATGTTTGAAAGGGGGGTTTGTGAGTGGTTAGCTTTTGTTTGCTTTCTTAAAATTAATCTGTAGTAGTTCTTCTGTTTCTGAGAAGTCTAGAGTGTTAAGCCATTTTTCAATCTTTTGCTTAGCTTCATTTAGTGTATCTAGTTTTATTTTACATGATTTTACGATTTTATTATAAATGTAAGGATGTAGAAATTTGGGGAATCTTTGGGCAAATGATGTGTCAGTGTGTGGTTGGGGGATACAGAATACTCTAAGCTTTAGCATTTTGTTGTAGTTAGGTGAATAAATAGTTTGGCGATGTTGTGTTAAAGCTACTTTTAGAATAAACAGCTTGCGGATGCTAAAGAAGCCGCATTCTTCGTAAAGTGTAGCTGTTGGGTAACGTTTGGGTTTTTTTGACATTACTTTTAAAATAGATCGCTGGGCTCTTTCTAAGTTTATTAGGTGTGTTTGACTTGAACCTCCCCAGCAGCCTATGCAGTATGTAAAAATAGATTGACAGAGGGCTAGGTATACGAGTTTGAGGGTATCCTTGGTTGCACTGTTTCTTAAAAGTCTCATAATGTGTATAAATTTCCTTGCACGTCCAGATAGAGTTGATAGGTGTTTTTCAAAAGAGAGTTTTTCATCTATAATTATACCTAGGTATTTAATTGAGTCAGTTCTCTGAATGGAGTCGCAAGTGCAGGTGGCAGATAAACGGTTGCAGGTGTGTATTTGCACTGGTGTGTTGGACTCTGGAGGTTCGGATCTGGCGGTTTTATGAAAGCAGAGGTATTTTGTTTTTAATGTGTTTAGTGTAAGAAGGTTTTTGGATAGCCATTTAGAAATTTGAGATAATCCTTCTTCTGTTTGTTTTAGGACAGAGTTCCAAGTTGGGCCGTTGAATATTATAGCTGTGTCATCTGCATAACAAATAATCTTTGCGTCAGTAGATGGTAATGTGGAACCTATGTCGTTTATATAAATGAGGAATAGGGTTGGACCCAGTATGCTACCTTGGGGTACTCCGAATTTAATTGGCTTAGGATCTCCGACAAGGTCACCAATTTTTGTTTGAAGGGATCGGTCTGTGAGATAGCTGTGAAACCATTCAAGGGTGGTGCCTCTAATACCTAAGTTCTCGAGTTTTTGAAGGAGTATAGGGACCGAAACGGTATCAAAAGCCTTTGCTAGGTCGAGGAAGGCGCCTACACACCTTTTGCCTTTGTCCAAGTGGGTCGAAACAGTATCTAGGAGTAGTGTGATCGCGTCTTCTGTTGATCTGCCTTGCCTGAAACCAAACTGATTTGGCGATAATAGTTGTTTTGATTCTAAGTATCTGACTAATCGATAGTTCACGATCTTTTCAAGGATTTTAGATAATACTGAGAGCAAAGATATGGGTCTATAGTTGGAGGGGTCGTTTTTATTGCCAGCTTTGTAGATTGGTGTAACTGACGCAATCTTCCATATATCTGGGAACTTGCCATTTTGTAGGCTGATATTGCAGATGTGTAATAAAGGCGTGACAATATTATTTATCATGTATTTAACCAATAGGGGTTTGATGTTATCGAGGCCTGGGGCGCTGTCGTTGCGTAGTTGTTTTATGATGCCTACTATTTCTTCTTCGTCAGCCGGCTGCATAAAAAAGGAATCGGAAGGAGTAGATTCAAGTGGGGCTTTGGCCTGGGAAGCAAGATTGGATTCTGTTTCTTTAGTTTTAGCTAGTATTTGATTTGCTAGTGTAGCGCCGACAGTAGTGAAGTAGTTAGTGCATTCATTTACAGACTCTATGGGGGTAGGTTTGTTACTGAGGAGATCAGTAGAAGCTTGAGATTTAGAGGGTGTTGTTTCACAGATTGTTTTAATTGCATGCCATAACTTTTTGGGATTTTTATTGTTCTCAGTGAGCATATTGTTTTCGTACTGTGTCTTTACTCTGTGTAGAATATCAATGCAGTAGTTGCGGTATCTGTTGTAAATTAATCGTGCAATGGGATCATTTGGGTGTTTTCTACATGCCATGTGCAGCTTATCCCTATTTTTCATACATCTGATTAGTCCTGGGGTGATCCAAGGCTTCATATTCCATTTTCTACGGCTTACGTTTGTGAGTTCTGTGTGTTTTTGCATAGTTCCGTTAATTATGTTTGTTAGTTTAAATGTTGCTTCTGATACATCTTCAGTGGAAGTTACTTCATGCCAGTCAACCGTCTTCAATTCTTCAGCTACCGCGGAATAGTTAGTTCTGGGGACTTGTCTTTTATGTTGTTTGGGTTGGGGGCCTACGTCAATAGCCACCATGGTTGCATCGTGGTCTGTAACCGAGCCTTTGCAGACCAAACCTTCAGCTTCGTGATTGGTTCTTATTAATATGTGGTCTAAACATGCTTTTTCCCTAGTTGGTACTGTGATTGCTGGTATCAGCCCGTGTTCTGCAGTTGTGCAGAGATAGTCGGATTTATTAGTATCATCTGAATATGGGAGTATATTTACATTCAGATCACCCCCTATAACAATGTTTAAATTGTTGTCGGTTTTATTGAGTTCGTGGTCAAGTGATCCTAAAAAATTCGTTATGTTCGATTGTGACGGTGATCGGTATATAGCCAAAATTGTAAACTTAATTTTTTGAAGGAATATTGATAGACAGTTAGCATCGCTGATATCGGGCTCGTTCACAGTGACATTCCAATCTTCTTTAATGTAGACAATAACGCCCCCGTTTTGGTTTGTATATTTCGTTGTATGGAAATGAGTGTAACCTGCCATGTTTCTTATTAGTGGATTATGGCCTAATCTACATTCTGTAAGTATAATGATATCAAATACTATATCAGTTCGATTTAAAAATGTCATAAAACTGTCAAAATTACAAACGTGGCTTCTGATGTTCTGCGACATTATTTTGAGACCGAAGTTGTTTGGAATCATATTTTTACACAGTTCTGCTGCGTCAGATTCGTGACATGGAATGGTCAGTGTATTGTCAATGTCTTCTACAGTATCTAGTGTTATAGTAGCCATTTGTGGGATGAGTGTAATATTGAGGAATGAGTTTTTATTAGGTCATGTAAGCAGCTTTTGTTAAATTTGGTATGAATAAGATTAGATCCGTGATTAAGTAAGTGCAGTTTGTGTTTTAGTTTTTGAATGTAGTTTTTGTGTGGTAATTTTCGTGTGTAGTGTTTGTGTATTTGAGTTTTTGTGTAGTTTGTGTGTAGGTAGTTTGTGACTTTACTGGAATTGTAGATGTAAGATGTGTAAGAGTGTATGCATGCATTTAATTTTATATTTTGTGGGTAGAATCTTGTAGGCCCATGAAGAATAGAATAGTTATATAAATTTGAGATCAAGGAATTGACATAGAACTTAAAAGTTTCAAGGACTATTACATTGCAAAAATACAATAAAATGTTAAGGTAACTTGTTAGTATAACTAGCGATTCAGTCGCTTTCGACTTAGGCGACAGTGATAGGGCCTGTCGGAGTAACGCCCCGAGTAACGTCATCAGCAGCAGCGCGGCTGTTTCGAGGCAGCGCCAGCTTCTCAAGATCTGCGTGGAATCGCACGTGGATGCCTGGCTTTCCTTCACGTTGACGCAGTTGCACGGCGCCTTCCCGGATCCAACAGAATTTGTATCCATTTTCAGCAGCGAACTGGCGGGAGTCACGAAATAACTTTCGGTTTTCACGAGTCAGTCTTTCGTTTATATAAACTCGTTGTGCCGGTCCGGTCAACTCAACATCCTGGGTAGTCAGGTTTTTTCTAGCTCTAGCTGCTTTGATCATTTCATCACGTTTCGACTTTCTGAGTATTCTGACTACTACCGGCCGCGGGAAATTCGGCAGCGAGGAGCGCTGTGAGGACACGACGGATGCCGACGTTTGCTTCGGGCCCACTCTGGTTATGGAGTCAATGTCCGCTTCCGCTAAGGGCACGCCAATCTTTGCGGCAGCCAGCAGTACCGTATGGCAGAGATTTTCAGTCGGGGTTTCAGTTACTCCTAGAATCTCGATTTCGTTGCGCAATGACGTTTGGGCTTGCTGGTTTAGTTGGTATCGTAGTTCAATGACCTCTTGCTTCATGAATTCAAACTCGACTTCTCTATCTTCAAGGATTTTTAGCTTTTTGTTGGACAGGGCAAGGGCCTCCGACATTTCAGTCATCTTATCAGACATCTCTTGACGCAAAAGGCGAATTTCAGCTGTTAGTTCAGATAAATCGGGAGAACTGCGAGTAGTCTTTTTGTTGCGGATGGTAACGTTTGATGTGTCTGGCTTGTCACCGACTCGCTTGATTCTGCAGCTACATTTTGGGCAGATCCAGTCATCAATCTGATCTTCGTGACAGTGGCTTCCCATACACACATCAGTGTGGTACGGGTCACGACAATTTTCGAATGAGCAAACGATGTATTTTCCAGCCTCAACAGCTTGTAGACATCCTGCACATTTAAGTTTCAATGCCGGGTTCGCTAGTGAAGATGTAGACATTTTCGTTGTAGATTTGTTGGTTTTACGGAGCACGGTGATAAAAGTCGCTACCCGTGGCGCCCTCTATTATTAGGAGGGTTGAAGTTAGCTCAGTCAGTCGACTCGATTTGTTCACGACGTGAGTGAAGAGGCGGCGCCGCGACTGGTGCGACACAGTGGCGAGTAGCGGTACTACTGTTGTTCAGTCGGTCGACTCAGTGTGCTCACGACGCGAGTGCAGAGGCGACGACGTAACGTTGGGACAGGTGCGCTACGGTGGCGAGTAGCGGAGGTAATATTGTTTTTTACTTATTGCTGTTTTGTAGGTTATATTGTTTATTGTGTTTTTGTTGTTTGATGCAGGTGAGTAAAGGTATGGATTCACTATTTACTTATTACACCGGAGACAAATTTCTGAGTCATTTATGGTAGATTATTTACGTAATTTAACGGTAATTGTTCTACGCGTCACTGGGGCTTGTTGGCCGATTTTTTGTGGAATCACTTACAGATTCGCTTAGACAACACTTGCACGAGTGTACCACTGCTAACTGATCACTTTCAAACTAATTTCACTGTTTCTAATGCACTTTTAAGAGAAATAATTAATTATTTAGTTAGGCGGTCGTTAGCATAATGTTTACTATAGAAGCGCCCCCTGGCGAAAAAAATTTCCCCCTTATATGGGTCAAACAGGGTACCAAAGTTTGTACAGGGAAACACTTTTTTTTTGTCGATTTATATGCTATTTCTAGCTTTTTCCGCGACTGACGTCGATAGCGGGGAAAAATAGCTGCAATGCAATTTTTTATCTAAGTCAGCGCGGACGAAGTCGCGGTCAAAAGCTATTTCATATAATTTGTCAACATTACAAAGTATATAGGTATATGAAATCAAATTATACTTCTGGGACAAAAAAATAGCGTCAAGGGTTATTTAGTTGATAGAAGTAAGGTCTTATTGTCGCGAGCTGAAAAAAAAACTAGTGTTCTAATGTAAATGTTTTCCTTGCAGAGATGCAAAGAATATGGCTGTGGATGTGAGGAACCTCTTGCTTAAGGCTATCAGGGAGAAGGGAGGCCGCACCGAGGCTGAGGCCGTACAGTTCCTCAAGAAGCTAGAGTCCATGAAGAAGTACTCTGCTGACGTCTGGAGTTAAGGAACCTGGTTGTGATTGTGATAGTCAAAATTGTTTTGATAGTCTCGTATAAACTTATACACCTGACTGTGACGCTGTTTCTGCTACGATCCATTGTTTGAATTTCAGTTTTCGTAGACATTCCAAAGTGTTTATTTTCTGTTAACTTTTACATTTTGAAAAACTACAATGGACCTTCAATTGTATAATTATTATAAAGATAACAGTGTGCGTCGTAACAAAAACAGAACTGTTTACTATAGGAGGTAGATAGATACATTGGTTAAATGTAAGTTTATTCTCACCGACTGCGTCAAATTGAAGCAAAGTTACGATTTAATTAAATCAATTAGTTACATACCTACTCTAATAATGTATTCTTTGCTTGAACACTGGATCTAATTAGTAAGAATAAATGCATGATGATGAATGGCAAATCAGTCGAGTACGACTCCTAGTTTGCTATATAGTTAAGGAAATAAGCACCATTATTGAACAGGGTCAAAGGCTTACATATAATTTGCAAGTATGTAGGTAACTCTTTCCCAATCGTTGAAAGGTTGAAAGGTGGATGACGGTCGGTATACCGATAGGACAAACAATTAAAATTCAATATGTCTGTGAATTTGCATGATTGATCATACTTGCTTTGAATAACCACAAACCGACATTATATTTATTGACATACGCACACTTCCAAATTATTTTTTAATTAATATTTTTATCGATTTTCATGATTTTATAGCTTCGTACAACGAACCTGTTTTTATGCTAGGTATTACAATGATTGTTATATGTATGTATTGTTGGAACCTAATATTTTATAATAAGCGGACTGGGCTAGATGTAAGAAAGTTATAAAAGTTGTAATTTTTATACAATGAAAATATAAATATATTTTCTCCTTTCATAAATGCTTTTTATTATATCCTTGTAATGATTTGTACGAGTTTGTCAATTGGGAATTTTCGTTTAAACTTGTACCCGGTTTCACGTACTTTGAATTGGAGCCATGAATGACTGGAAAATTGTACTGGTATGTTTAACGGAACTTACGCACAAACTTGTTTAAAAAAAACGTTGAAATCTATGATATAATATAATGGTCACATACCTGGGGGGTTACCCTTGACGCTATTGCGATCAAATTGAAAAAGTTTTAAAATTAATTTATCTTTGAATTAGCTTAGTAATGCTTTGATTTTAAATACGTTGTAATGTTTATTTAAAGGTAAGGCTGTTTTATTCAATAAAAACACAAAATGAGTCGTAATTAGTAAAATATTGAATTTTGTAAATTGCGCCATATTGCGGCCGTATTGGGAAAATGCGTCAAGGGTAGAGGGGCTGAATCTTGAAAGGAGACAGGCAAAATTTGACGATAGCTGGCATTGAAAATTTTACATATTTTATTATATTTTTATGACATTTAAGTTTTTTTAAGAAATTTCTATTATTACTAATACTTATTTATATCTGACAGTTATTGCTTTGCGCTGTAATCTGCAGCTAATTTATTAAAAAATATAAAACACTAGGGACACCCTAAAATAGCGAGCTACAAAGGATGACGGGCGGAATGTACATAACGACCATAACATTTTCCCCACAACGAATTGAGACTAGCCCCCATAATAACAAATGATAGTCATGAAAAGAGCTTTCTAACGACACACGTCTGGTCGTTATTGGTCGTAGGTACGCCGTCCCATACATTTTTGCCCGTCATCTCTACGAAGAAAAACCTTTACTGAGGTGTTACAGTATTTGGCACAGAAGACTTATGCTCACCACCACAAAATGCACGACTACACATGACGTGCTGACTGCCTGGCAAGTAGATATCTACTTAATTTGTAGTGGTGAGCCCAACAACAGTCTACTTACTATTTTTCTATATTACGCTACGGTGAACGGCCGTTATTTCAGGAATATTTTATTTGCACTGAATGTTTTTAAGATATAAAGTGGCCGTAGATATTCACTTTACAAATCGGAGATCTAAGCACGATCTAAAGTATAATTCATAAAGGTACCTAGTCGATCGTGATTCTATGCAATATTGAATACGCAGACTTTAGCTCAAGTTATGCGCCGCGAACTGTATTTAAGAAATGATAGACAAATGGTTTTTAAAACGATAATTTAATGATTTAACCGCAAATATATTAGTATATACACTAGGGGCGTCAACAAAATGCAATTTACCGAATAGCCAGCTACTTACATAGTTATTGTAATAAGAGCGGTTCCTATTGATAACTTACATAACTCTCACACAACAAAAATAACTGGACCAAAAATTACACTGGCTCACAGTAGAGCAAACAAAAAAAGATAATCTAATCATAGTTCGCGGATGACTCGACCGCTACAAAAATAACCCTATTAATGAAGACTGTAAGCTTCCCGATTGCCAAGTTCACTCACTACACAATACGCATACAAGAAATCAAATACCTACACTAAGAACAACCAACCACTGGTCTCAACATAAAAATACTTAATTCTTTCACTTATTTAAAAACTCAAATATCCATTGCTTTTATAACTACTTATACTCTTCTATTATGTACACTATACCTACTAAAGAATTAAAGTCAGAATATCATCATGTATCGTTATTCACGTGTTTTATGTCTACTCAGTACCAACTTAAAACATTTACCCATAAAATGAGCAAGGCTGTGATCTGAAATTAATAAAGAAATTAGTTTTTATTGGATAATAATTTCAATAAGGTGGCAAACTTTGTGTGATTATCAAGGTGTCATCAAATCTTTGTCCTGTTTTGACAGCTTCTTTAACACATAGTCTACACTGCCACTGTCACCCATCATCCTGCTACGTATCATAGCCATCAATTACAATTTTAAAGTAACAGTTGGCTGAAATAATATAGGTAAGGTAATTTTGTCATTTCTTCTATTTGAACTCGGGAGCTTACCTAGTATAATAGCAGCTTGGCAGTGAATGTGTCGATAATACATGTTTATCACATTGTAAAATTAACCAAATATGTACATAATAATACAATAATTTCCTGGCGCGTTGAATGTGATGCGTATTTTACAAAACTTAAATAAAGATATAAATTAGGTAGACACAACATAGAAATCCACCTTATTGAAATATGTTTTTCTACAAATTAATAGTATATTTCATTTAATGTAGAATAGGTTTGCATATTCGGGTTACTGGTACTTATGTCTAAACTGCACCGGATTCTTCAAGGACATACCTACACCTAAATTTAATTTGATGCAAACCACTTGACAAACGTTACGCACAAGAGGCATAAGGCACTTGATATAAAAAGCGTCCCGGGCGCGCTGCGGGCCGAGCGCCATACATTTACAGGGCGCGCGGCCGAGCGCCACACATTTTACAAGGCGAGCGCGGGGCGCGCGCACTGGCCGCTTTGTATATCAAGTCCCTAATAGTCACTACCTGAGCCTGAGGTAGGTATACAAACATAATATTAGTGTTGTGTTGACAATGTTTTTGTAAGAAGTGTCTTCTTACGTCATCATTAAATTGCAAAAATTTAAATCAAATGGAAGAAAACAAATTAATATTGTAAGTATGCCAGAATACCCACAAAACATTCAAGGAAGACCTTTTATTTGAGAGTGTAATAGCAATGTTGGATGAGAGGCAAATAAAATAACATCAAAAGGCACATCTTACAAGGCATATCCACCAATACGATTTAAGTGATATAGGAATTTATCACTTTCGTCTGTAGAAGCAGTGATAATTTTGGCACAATTAGGTAAACACATAACTTTTATTTATTATCAATAAAATGCAGATTTTGAAATCACACATGATCATCACATTTGAAGATCATTCTAAATCCACTTCTACTTGAAATCAAGACTTGGGAACATAGATACATATTGTGTCGTTACAAAAAGTAATAGCAAACAAAAACGTTAAATGACTTACCCAAAAGATTAATTTGTTCATAAGCGTACTGTAATGAATTTCGCTGGGAGCTTAGATAGAACAGAAAAAAATCCTACATTAAAAGTATTTTAGAACAATGAGGAACGTGATTAAACCCTATTATCGGCAGTACTTATTTCAACCACTCATTCTCATATACTTAATTATAAGTGTCGTTGACAACTTGACAGTCAGAACAAAATTCTAAGTAATATTGGCGTCATGTGTTACGTACGAAGCGATCAAGCAACTCGTGTCACTCGTCACACTATCATGGCTTACACGCGTGGCATGAAATTCATGGTATTGCGAGAAAGAAGTTCAACTTTGCAGGATCGTTACATACAACACTGCTTAAAATCAAAATATAAAAGAAATTAAAACGTAGTAAATCCTTCGAAGGAAACGTTTATTAATAATTAAATAGCTCTATGTAACATCACGTATAAAATTAACTCAATGTAAAGATAACACAACTCGTACTGCGAGACTGTGCTTCCATCGTATGTTAGATACAACGAATATCTACTCGTAACAAGTAAAGGTGTCAACAGAAATGCAGCCCCACATTACTAGTTAGCTTCTAAGTGATTAGTATCTTAAGTGTCGTCGCGTGGGCGAATCCCGACGGCTCACGAGTCCAGCGGGACGTCCCACTCAGCCAAGCCGCGCTCCACGAGCTCTCTATTCAGGAATATCACTTGCTGTAACAAACAAACGCAACCATGTCTTACACTTATGCCGTCCAAGGCACGGGAAGGATTATTATCGCGGCCACTACTAAGGCTGACGAGGCTAATAACTGTGTTGGAACATGTAGGCCAGTCTTTCCCAACGTGGGCGATAAGGCCCCCGTGTGGGCGCTGCAGGCCTAAAGGGGGGCGGTAAGAGACCCAGAAAAAAAAAAGATACTCTGTCCGAATACTATAAAGTTGCGTTTCAATAATCAGTTATAAGTACTTAGCGGTTTTTAAGCATGTTTAAAAAGGGGGGCGTTAAAAAATAATTTATTCTTAAAGTGGGCAGTAGACAAAAAAAGGTTGGGAACCCCTGATGTAGGCGTTAACGTGGTGCTGTGCAATTTTAGAATGTTAGATGGTGCTGTGACGAAACAACTGATGTATGTGTGACAAGAACTCATGCTCATAATCAGCAGGGCCCTTAGCCTGTAACGCAATGGCGGGTCAATGGCGTCCCGGCAGAAGGACAAAACCGGGCTCTCCTCGTTTTTCTCCTACAACCAGAGAACTAATCCTCTAGAATTAGAATCAAAATATTCTTTGCTGTACTACAAAAACATTAAAAGGACAGACAGCGTTAGCAAATCGTAATTGAAGTCGTCACCTGACAGCCCATTTTGGCACCATTGTGTTACAGGCTAAGGGCCCAGGGGCGCGCCCTTTAAGTTCACTGGTGACTCCTGGGCCCTTAGCCTGTAACACAATGGTGCCGAAATGGGCTTCCGGTTGACGGTTTTAATTACGATTTATTAATGCTGTCGTTCCAGTGTGGGTCCTTTTAATGTTATTGTAGTACAGCAAAGAATATTATGAGTCTAATTCTAGAGGATTAGTTCGCTGGTTGTAGGAGAACAACGAAAAAATCCCGGTTTTGTCCTTCTACCTAGGACGCCATTGTGTTACAGAGAACTAATCCTCTAGAATTAGAATCAAAATATTCTTTGCTGTACTACAAAAACATTAAAAGGACAGACAGCGTTAGCAAATCATAATTGAAGTCGTCACCTGACAGCCCATTTTGGCACCTTTGTGTTACAGGCTAAGGGCCCAGCTCTTTGTCGATCAACAAAGTTAGAGAATGTCTTTATGGGCCTAGTCGGGCCTATCCGGCGAATTTCATGCTGGCAACGATAAAAAAAAAGTTTTTTCGTATTACAGTTGTGTGTTATTCTCGTATGAGTACCACCGAAGCGTCAAGACCAGGGTGACCAGATTAGGCGAATTGTCGCCATTTAGGCTACCTCAGGGGGTCAAACGGCGACCATAAAATGCGATCGGCGACCAGTAGCCATTTAGGCTACCTTAAAAAATGGGAACAGGCGATTTAGGCTATCTCAGGATTATTTCGCATTTATTTAGGCGATTTTGGCTATTATCACAAATTTATTGAACCATTCCTTAAAATGCTTGTAACAAAACGTAATATGCACGTGGAAAGGAGGCTGATGGTGACGGAGAACTTTTGCGGGAAGTTATTATTTTAGTTTGAGACCGAATAAAAAAAAAAGAAACGAAAATTATTAGATTTTTAAATATTTTTTTTTGTTTTTATTATTATTTTAGGCAAAATTTGGGCTTCTAGGCTCAAAAAGTTAAGCTATTTAGGCTAAATAGACGAGAAAAAAAGTTAGGCGATTTAGGCTACTCGGAAGACAAAATTAGGCGAATCGAGTTAGCTAAAATCTGGTCACCCTGGTCAAGACTTCCAGGAGTTTGGGCAGGCTTACACATTGTGCTGCAGGTTGGCAAGTAACTAATATTTTTTTTTTATTATGGTGGGAATTAGCACAGATCGATCCAACTGGGTCGATCAATAATGGCCATGGTGGCCAGTGGATAAATAATATTCTACCTGCTTACTGTTGAAGCAGGAGGATGTTATTACGGCGTAATAACATTGAACTTATTAACCACAGACTATTTCCAATATTGTACAGCTGCCCAGAAAAAAAAAATATCAACGAACCATTCACAATACTCACTTTTAATGATTCGCGATATTTAAACATTATCGTATTCGAAACGGGTCGAATCGCGATTGGTTTTACAGTCTACCCGCGACCACGGCAGCTGTAACGCGGCCGAAACGTCGGGATAAATAAGGTACCTAATTAAAACCAATCGCGATTCGACCCGTTTCGAATACTATAACATTCACAATACGATAAAAACAACCGACAGAAAATAATTGGACCTGACAGAGCTGCCCGGCACTCAACGCCATTTTGAAAACAGCTCTGAAGCCGGTTGGCTCTCTAAAGGAGTGAGAGTGTGTCTGTGACTTTGGCACTGTGAAAGGAAAGACACCAATACCCGCGCCTGCAATTTGAATCTTCCTCTTCATCGATTCCTCATGGCTTGGTATCGTGGCCATGTCGTACTCGCTCCCATTGGGAGCGGTCTTCCGTCATATGAACTGCCCAGTGAATGCTTTTTCCGGCCATTGCCTTTATTGCATCTGACCATCTAGTTGGTACCCTTGCCTGGCGCGTTTGCCATTCATCTGGCCCAAGATTATGAGCTTCTTTAAAGGGTTCCATCTTTAAGTAGGCTGTCTTCTTCACTACCCCTACAAACAACTTGTACTGCACCAAATGTATGGAACAGCAGATTTTTTTTTCGCTCCATTTTTTTGCTTCCTTATACAAATTGTTTGTATTGATTAGTAGACAGCCTACTTAAGTTCCGCTATCTAATTCGATTGCACCCTGTAGGTAGACAATGCTTGGGAGACAGCATTATTGTGTCCAAAGAAGCTGGGGGTGTTTTCTTGGCGGATCGTAGCGTTTTTAAATATTGAGTTGAGTTGAGTTCATTCATTCATTCCGGCTGGCTCAGCGACCCAAAGTGGATCTTGGCCTCCGCAACCAAAAGACGCCAGCTCTCCCTGTCCTGCGGTATCTCCCTCCAATCCTCCACCTGGAGCTCGCACATGTCTACCGCATCTTTCCAGCGATATTTGGAACGTCCGACCGGCCTACGGGTTGAGTTGAGTTGGAGTTGAGAAATTTGAATGAGCGCTTTGAACTAACCTGAGCTCCAATGGAGAGGTAGAGATGCACGAGAGGCAGTCCAGCCTCGTCGTAGCCGGCGACCTGCGCGTGCAGCAGCTGACCCGCCGTGAGACCCGCCATGATGCGCAGCGCCTCGCCGCTCCATTCAGCCTCTGCAAACCACAACCAATCGCATCAGCAGGCGCCTTCTTTCCAACGAGAACCACTTTCAAGTGAGCCACTCCCTCAACAGTAACACTCTGGCTGGTTGGAATTAGGTTTTGAATAATAATAAAGTCCTAATCCATTACGTTTTGCTTGTAGGAAAGATGATTATAAAAACCGAGTGCGGCCAAGTGCGAGTAGGACTCGCGCACGAAGGGTTCCGTACCATTATCTATAAAAACGGCAAAAAAATCACGATTGTTGTCTATACGTTTGTTTTTTGGAGCCCACTTAAATATTTATTTTATTGCAACAGCTGCAACAGAAATACATCATCTGTGAAAATGTAAAGGCTGGTGATAGAGGGACAGCGGAGTCTTAGTAAGAGGGTCCTGTTTCACCCTTTGGTACCCCTAAAAAAGCGTCTCTTTCGTCTTTTGTTAGAGTATACCTATAGAGCGGAAGGCTGCATATTAATCACACCCTTGATTATAATGTAGCCTGGTCTACTGCGTGGATTCATAAGATTCTATGACACCACTAGCAATGGACAAAATTCAATTGTAGATCTAAATAGAAAAGCACTCACCTCTGAATATTTTAAGCTATGAATGATTAGGCGACGGATTCAATATAAGAAATACTTGGTAAAAGTATTGTTTAATTAAAGTATTGGATATAAGAATAATATAGAAAAGCATAGAAAGTAATATTGCAAATGAAATTAGAAGATGTCACAAGCGGAAAATCAAAATAGATGAAATTATTAACCATTATTGGCGGGTTTCACAAAGGCTAGAAGAGCTTCCGTAGCCTGGAAAGGCAGAGTCATAAAGTCTGATCTGATCTGCTTTAGCTGGTCGTTATCGACTGTGAGGTATCCGCCGAAGTCGACCAGCTTCACAACAGACGAGTCGTTGTCTTCAGAGGTTGAGATCACTTGCGCCCTGTACCAGTTGTTTTCAGTGGGGGCAGCGCATATTGAACCCTCTGAAAATAAAAGAAAAACATTGTGAAACAAGTGGTTCGCCCCAAAATGTGAACTCGCGACCCCATATAAACTTAACAACCCCATATCTCGGCAACCCCTCGACCGATTTGGCTCATGTTCGAACTTAAAAAATATTTTAATTTCATTTACCCGCTTACCAAATTTCATAACGATCCGACCAAATTTACTCAAGTTATCGTCGAACGAACATTCATACATACATACATACAAACGCCGGATTGTTCCAGTAGACTCGGAGAACTTCGCTCGCTCGTTCAATAAAGGTAAACAATCAGTTGGTACGGTCAGGAATACGACGCGCTACCCCACGGCAGCTCCTAACACGCGCGATATAAGAGTGCGAGTATCGAACAAAATTAAATAGGGCTCTGGTAAGGTTTGTGGTAGGTCAAGGCACGCGACTGTATAGTCACTTTATTAGTGATATGAAGAGATCAAGGGAACTATTATTGACTTTCTATCTTTCTTTGGGCCCTCTGTTCAAGTCACCTTGCATTAAATATAACAAGCCTTGTATTAACAAGGCTATATTCAAGGAAAGGACGTCTATTGATAGTTATTGTGTCGCCTCTTACTATGTCCCAGACATTTAAGTCCAAGTAGTACCTTCACCCATATTGTTTATAACTTGAATTAGCACCAGACACCAGATACATTTAATGCGATGCTAGCAGTTTTAGTTTAGTTTAGATTAGACTATCTCTAATATAAAAAAAAGTTTTTCCAACAACTTTTGTTCTACGAATTTGGTGAAAGAGCAATTATTTTTTCCATAAAAAATAGGAGCAGGAGAGGTTGGAAAGGTGATAGAGAGTGGAGGGGCCCGAAAGTGCGCAGCGCAGGCAGCGCTGGAATGGTAGAAATACACACTTTTAAAGAATAAGAAACATTAAATAAATAAAAAAATATCGAGTTTTTTGAAAAGCCGTAGAACAAGATTTGTTGGAAATCATATTTAGAAGTTGACATGTTTCAGGAAAAAAAAATTGCCCTCTATAGGTTTTTTTTTATTTTAGGCCCAGTCGTTTTGGAGATAAGGGGGGAATGGTAAATTTTCGCATATTTTCTTACATAAATTCAAACCTATTTAATTAAAATTATAAAAACATACATTGGTATTGCTTAGAATGGGCCCTTTAATTTGATATGTCACACGATATATTTTGCAAAACTTTATTTTTTCGTAATTACCCTCAAAAGTGGCCCCCCATAATTAAAATTCCTCTATCTACGTTACACGTCCATATTTGGGTCACTGACTTACATAAATATGTATCAAATTTCAACTCGGTTCAGTAGTTTCGGAGCAAATTGGGTGTGACAGATGGACACACAGACATACGAGTGATCATATAATGGTTCCGTTTTCCTTTTGAGGTACGGAACCCTAAAAAAAGGTACCTTTAACAGGGCGGGGGAGCGGCGGCACTTCCGGGTTCTGGTAAGTGGAGGCCATGAGGCGGTGCAGCGCGTGCAGCGACGGGAAGGTGGGGTGCAGCGGTTGCTGTAGGAAGAAGTGCCCCGCGCTCACCAAGCACGTCATTATGGTCTCGTTGTTCACACTCTCGACCAACTGCAACTAACATTTAGCACTCAATGCTCGTAAACTTGTCTTTGGCAAGCCAATTTCTAAGAGAAATTATAACAAACAGAGAGGAAACTAGCCCCCTTAGCACGCGGGCCATTTTGCCTACTCTCAACTGTCACCTTAACCACTTAACACTACTAAGGTGACAGTAAACAGTGGCTAAGGTGACAGTTGAGAGTAGGCAAAATGGCCCGCGTGCTAAGGGGGCTGGTAGACGAATCAGTGGGAACAACTTACTTGGAGGAACTCTGGTACTTGAATAAGAACCAGCTTTTGATACAATTCAGGACTAATTTCTTGTAAAGTGAAGTTCGGGAACCTCTTCTCTGGGAACTTTTCTCTTATCATATCTAAAGCAGCTTCTATTTCATTTTGGGTTCCTGAAAATTAACTTTATTTTAGTTGGAATTATGAAGGTTGTATTTAGTACCTTCCTTAAACCAAAGGATTTTTATTATCATCTCATATTTTTATGCATGTTTGAATAGCATGTTCTGTTAGTGATTGTCTATAAACATTTATTTTTAACAATTTTCTAAGAGAAAAAAGTAATAGTAAAAAGTTTTTAAGCAAAATCTTACCCTCAACTGCACATATCTTTTGCTTAACAGATTCAGGGTGTCTTCTCACATACACACTAGCACCTGTTTTGGCTTTAATTTGAGTTACATTGGAGCCATGTTTTCCTATTAACAGACCAACCAGGGTCTGTGGTATGATAAACTGATGTATCCTAAGGCCTGCCTCGGTGGGAACTATATTCAAATTGGCAGGGGGAGGACTGGCTGCCTCGGAACATCCTTTTCCACTATCACTGGATCCCTGAAACATTTGTATTTCACATCAATATTGTACTTGAATATATCTCTAATTTTATTATATTGTATTTATTTATATCAACCAACAACACTTTTTCAATGTTAAGGCGCTGGGCATAGTGAATTAGCCCGCGCAAAGAAGAATGCACAAAATCGATTCCTGTATCAAATACACTAAAAAAATCGGAAATGTTCACATATCAAACCCTAGAATTAGGTGAGACCTATCTAAAACAGCCAGTTTCGTATTGACACTCATAAACGTTTTGAAGATATTATGCTTGGAAAGAAATAGGCGGCGCACTTTTTTTCAAGCAAAATATCTTGCAATCTTTTGTAATCTTGAAATCTGCTAATTCACTATGCCCAGCGCCTTAAACAAAAATCGAAAATAATCCATTTCTACGAAGTGAACTTAGCCCAAGACAAGATAAGTAAGCAGTGGCAAAAAAAAGTAGGTCATGATAAGCCAGTTAATAATTTAACATTTTTTTGTTTTATGAATTCAAATGTGAAGGCCAGTAAATTCGTACCAAAAACAGAATGGAATATTTATGATGGCTTCAATAACATTACTGTGATTTCTATAAACACACAAGGACCTTTCCTTATAATCATTTCCTAGTACCTAGCAAGAAAATTTAGTGAATCAATGAGTAGGTAGCTAGTGATTTGGTGGTAGGCAATGATTAGCCTAGGATTTCACCTTGGAGAGAAAAATAAAGAAGGTTTGACATACCTCACTATGATTGTCTGAGAAGTGACACATAGAAGGACTAACTAGTAGAGGATCCACAGGGCTGTGGTTGGCTGAATCCCTCTCAGATATGCCTCTAGTGGTAGCTGTGTTAGAGAATCTATTGGTACTGCTCTCACTGACACTAACTGCCGCAACAATGTTGTTGTTCATTTCCTCTGAGTCGGCCGCTTCACTAGCTCCTGATGTGTCATGAAGCACTATCGAGTCATTCTTTGTACTTTCAATTATGGAGTTATCTTCCTTATTCTCTTTTGATGTTCTATCCAGGGCACCACTGTTCTTGGCAGAGCACATGCTAGCTAAATCCTTGGTGCAAAACACCTCAGACTTGGGAGAATTTTTCCGAGGCGATGTTGCTGCAATGTTGAAGGATGGTTTTTCTGCGCATGACTTCACAATAAGGTCCTGGACGTCGTTACTGATTGACTTTCTCATGTCATTCCTGAGAGATTTTTTTTGTATAATTTTTTCAATCTCCAAATCCACCTCTTCATCAGTCAGTTCCAATGGTGATGATCGGTGAGATCCCGGTCCAGTGGGCACAATGTCGATAGGGGCTGATTTTATGACAGACCGATCGACCTTGCCAAGGGGAGAAGCTCTGATGGCTTCAGCTTCCGCATTCAGTGCTTCAGCAAGCTCCTCTTGTAGACTTTTTATTCTTTCTCTTCCTCCCGGGTCAGACTTGGCAAACTCTCTTTTTTTTCTGAACCAAAATATTCCCAAGAGTACAGCTATGGACGGCACAGACCACATGAGCAGTTGTCGGGAGGGTGCCATGGTAATAAGCCACTTTTAATAAATTAATCTAAAACAAAAAGTGCACGGAAATTCAAATATTTATACTAGTTACTGTACTGAAGGTGAAAACAATAGTGCATTATCAATTTTCGTCTGTGATAAATTATTACTACATAATTTAATTGATTATGAGTTTGTTGACATACTTTGAGAACAAAAAAACTACAATGAAAAATACCTAACAATAAACTGATAGGTTATTGTCCTCATTTACCCGACTACGCGAAGCAAAAAGGAGGGTTATGATTTTAGCAGCGTATGTATGTATGTATGTATGTATGTATGTATGTATGTATGTATGTATGTATGTTTGTGTGTTCATCTGTTCCCTCGCAGAGCCTAAACTACTCGGCCGATTTAAACAAATGAGGTTTCGCTGGATTCGTCTTAATCACCCAGGTAACATAGGATAGTTAAATTTTGAAAAAAACCAAGATGGCGGCTGTGCTGCGCCCTAAAGTGGTGGACCTAAAAATAAAAATTATCGGATACCATCGTCATGGGTATCAAATGAAAGGGCTTTAAAAGACCTTTTCAAAAATGTATAACACACGTAGCGTCAACATAACAAATAGAACAAAAAATTCCAAAATGTGTTTTTTTTTGCCCTTCTTGGTTCTATTCTGGGTGATCGCCCAAAATTACTTACTAATAAGCTAAAAAAAAAATAGAAGTTAAAAACTAAAACCCGACTACTAAAAGGCTTAAAACAAGACCTGTTTATCCTTAAAATAGACTCATAGATAATTAATCGTAGTCGGAGGACACCACATTCGCATTTGATAAACCGATGGCCTCCGACAACGATTAATTATCTATGAGTATATTTTAAGAATAAACAGGTCTTGTTTTAAGCCTTTTAGTAGTCGGGTTTTAGTTTTTAACTTCTATTTTTTTTTGTTTATTTATTATTTAAGTGGGTGGCTTGAAGTTTTACTTCTGATGTGAGCTTTACATCGTATTACGAGTGTGTGTTATCGAGTAAGATAATATCTGTTATCGAGTAAGATAGCACAGATATAGGTCTTCAACAAAAAAAATACCGCTAGCGTGGGTTGGACTGATTGTCGACAGTCATCTGGGCAGCATCTTTACGTTTGCGAACATTAACCTATTTATAAACAAATAACGCTGCAAAGCAAGGGAAATAACGCCCAACCTAGCCACGTGATACAAATTTGGGATGTGAGTCTCGGTAAGGGTCACGATCGCCGCAAAAAATCCTTCACACGCAACACGTAAGCAAACAAGGGACTCGAAGAAGGTTACGCAATTTTTGGGCCGAGATTTGGTTAAAATCCAGGTAAACTCATTACCAATCTTGGTACGGATTAAGTACATTGCAAAAAATGGAAAGTAAAGTAAGTGTTAGTAAATGCAATAAGATAGTGACCTACGTCCAAGCCCCATGATCAAAATGCTGATTTTAGTGCCGGTGTTGTACTGTGGCTAGGCTACAAAACACGTTTACTTACTTTGAAATCCAATACAATTAATTTGCACTTTATTGAGAAGAACTGAAATAGAATCTAAAACCGTAAAATATCTGAAAAAACTATATTTTTTTACTGAATAACCAACAATCCACGTGCTCACAATGTTTTCTAGCGAAGCACAACAAAATTCAATATGGCTGCTCCATAACTTGATTGAACGAACGAAAGGTGAACACTATTGGAGTTGTCTATGGTGGACTTTAGTGTTGCCCTATATATTTTCCCAAATAGCTCACTCCCGAGTTCATCAAGTAGGTCGACACTTCTTTTTTAATTTGTGGTCGACACAGGCGGTCTGTGCTGCTGCGGCGGCGTAGCAAGTCAGACTGTACTTTATTCGAGTAGAAATGGACTGCAAGCTTAGCATAGTCATTTTTTCGTCATTCATAAGGTTTTTAAAGAAGTACTGGGCCCTTAGCCTGTAACGCAATGGCGTCCCGGCAGAAGGACAAAACCAGGCTCTCCTCGTTTTTCTCCTACAACCAGAGAACTAATCCTCTAGAATTAGAATCAAAATATTCTTTGCTGTACTACAAAAACATTAAAAGGACAGACAGCGTTAGCAAATCGTAATTGAAGTCGTCACCTGACAGCCCATTTTGGCACCATTGTGTTACAGGTGCTGTATGGGCTAAGCCACGTCTAGGGTCCAAAATTTACAAATCTATACAAAAAAATATTTTTAAGTTGGCAACACATGTCTAGAACCATAGACAACCATTTTTTTATGGACAATGTTTGTGTCCATTCAGCCTACTTCTCTCACTATGCCATTGCTAACGACGAGATTTGTTGCATTCACTAAGGTTGATTGTCCTTTACTATGTATCCTTACGAAATAAATCTCAAAAGGGAGATTCAGTCTACATCTCTTGTTCACTCCAATAGTCAAATTCTTCCCTCATATCACGGGCCAAAAAATATTTATATGGAATAGGCGAGAACTATACTATTTTTATAATTATTTTAATAAGGAATGGAGGCTTTGGAGCTATATACTATTTATTACACTGTATATTCATGCCTTGTAATTCTAGGTTTGGAATCATCATGAAATAGTATCAGTAAACAGATTTTAGATGACAAGTGACTTTCTCTATACATGAAGGGGGAATAATATTATCTACTGACTAAACAGTTCTACTTTCCACTGCCACTCAACTGTATGAAATAGTAAAACAGTGGTCAGTGAGTAAATTAATTGCAACATAATATGAAATAGAAACAGTAAAATACAATGAAGTTCAGAAATACGCTGTAAGTTAAATAGTATGATAGTCTTGCTGATTGTTCTACTGTAAATAATAGTCATTAGGGTGTTTTATTTGTTTTATGTATATACATCTCACATTGTATTTAATCAAGGAAACAGCTAATCTGAAGAGAACAATGGATTAACAATTAGGAATGTGTACAATATGAATTCCCTTGCTGTGAAGTGTAATATTCCAAATATATTGAAGACAGAAATAAATATTGAACGAACAATGAAAAACGGCGGCTAATTCCTATTATAATACCAAGCATTTGTCTAACATACTAGACAATGAAGTTATGACAGTCAGATACTAAAGATTTTGAATGATTAATTTATAAAATCACAAGTTCTATTCATAACTGTAAAATAAAATATACACAACTTACTGTAGACATTATAAATAGTGCTACTAGATCTGTTATATAGCATCTACTGCATCTGCTTCGTCCTCTGAACTGACCTCATCTCCAAACTCAATGTCCTCGTCCAGTCCGTCAACAGAATACACCACAGTCTCATTGATGCGCACCGTCTCCGGGAATTCGCCGTAAGTCTTCAGGTTCCTCGCTTCGTCGGGGGTGTACTTGAGAATAACATCCGCCTTGGCATCCTGGTAATCTCGTAGACCAATTAATATGATGTCGCCTTGGTTGATCCAAACTTTTTTCCGAAGTTTACCTCGGATATGACAGAGACGTTTTATGCCATCAAAGCACATGGCCTCCAAGCGGCCATTACCGAGCATCTTTGTGACTTGGGCGTACTCCTGTCCATCTTCTTTGAAGACCAACTCACGTTTCTCAGTCTCGTTCTCATTTTTGCCCCTCCTTCTGTTTTTACCTCCTTTTCCTTTATTCTTCGGCATAATTTATATTATCTTGAGTATAAACATACACAACTAAATCACAAAAATCTCATGAAATGAATTTGCTTTTTACAAATTGACGTTTGACATGGCGGGCACAGATTACACAGCCGCATTTGACGTACCAAATGAACGAATGAATGACAGATATGTATGAATGAATAGAATCGTAGAAAAAAAAAACCACATGATTCACGCTTACACGCTCAATCAAAAATCGCGCGGTTATTCGCGCGTGACACAGCACTGTTACGCGCGCCCGCCGCTTAGGTGTTCTGTGGCCTGCCGGCGCCGCCCTTTGACGCCGTTCTGTGCGCCCCGCCGTAAAAGTCGCAGCATGACCGACTTCTCGGCGGCCTTAGCCTGTAACGCAATGGCGTGCCGATGGCGTTCCAGCAGCCTTCTGCTGTTATAGTGCGACATAAAAAAATAGAAATTAAATGGCAACAATTTTTCATAGTAAATCCGAAAAGTGTTCGGCTTTACTATGAAAAATTGTTGCCATTTATTTCTACTCTTTTATGTCGCACTGTAAGTGTATGACTAGATGGAATAAGGGACAAAACCGAGGTTTCCTCGTTTTTCTCCTACAACCTTAGAAGTAATAGAATATTCTTTGCTTTACAACAAAAAATTTAAAATGACCGACAGCATTAATAAATTGTAATTGAAGCCGTCAACTGGGAGCCCATTTTGGCACCATTGCGGCCCCGCTTCTCGCCCGCCGAAAACTCTTCAGGGGGGTTACCCTTGACGCTATTATTTCGCTTTGAATTCGCATAGTAATGCTTTGATTTTAAATACTTTGTAATGTTTATTAAAAGGTAAGGCTGTTTTATTCACTATAAACACAAAATGCGTCTTAATTTGTAAAATATAAAATTTTGTGAATTGCGCCCGTATTGGAAGGAGTCAAGGGTAGAGGGGCAGTTGCCCAAACCATATTTTACTTATCCTTCCAAAGATAATACGTATAATATATTTTAAGGGTGGACGATAGAAACGTGGCGGGAAATTCAAAATGTTCACTGTTTTTTACACTTTCCATTTCCCCTTGCCTTCCCATAGCTCAGATTTTTCTTTTCTTAATGTTATTTTGCAATAGTCCTTGTATCTGACGGAGATTGTCTCTGGGTAGATTCTTGTATTTATCCAGAGATAAGTTCCGGCAGATACACCTATCACATTTAGAGTAAATGGTATTTAAAAGGCCTCTGTGCCGTTGGCTTCGGCCCCACGCAAGCCTCAAAGGACCGGGTCCCCATGGACCCGTGAATCTGAAAAGTATACCAACATAATAATAATATCTTTATTTATTTAGATAACTGAGATGATAATGAAAAGAATACTGTTTTATTGCCGCGAAGAAAAATCGCTGAACAAAAATAGCGCAAATTAGCTACAAAATGTAAAAAACTGTGAAAATTTTGAATTTCCCACCACGCTGCTATCTTCCAGCCTTAACCTTCTTTTTGGGCTTCCCAGTGTACCTAACCAGTTTTATGAAATTTTTGAAAAAATACAGAGTATAGGTCTGTACAATGTACATACCTATCGATTACAGGATAACCTTGAAGTCCATGGTGAATAAAATAAGATAGGAAAATATTAATTTTAGTTCAAGCCAACAGATGGCGCCCCGCCCCACAGACCTACATCGCGGATAGCGGTATTTGGAATTTCGAATAATGTATCTATGAACGTTTATGTGCATGAAAATCTTCTGCGAATAAACTACCTACATTGTACGGAACCCTCTCAACGCGAGTTAAACTTGCACTTGTCCGGTTTTTTTTATTGAGTTGAGGCGCAAGTTAGACGCGTTTTACATTGTTCAGGGGGGTTACCCTTGACGCCATTGCGTTCATATTGACAAAGTTTTAAAATTAATTTCTCTTTTAAATCGCATAGTCAAGTCATCCTTTGATTTTATACAAGGTGTTACAAAAGTACCTAACTCTTTTTACAGGGTAATAGCACCCGGTGATAGAGATCACAACCTAAATATTTTTTTTTCTCTATGACGTTCCGTTAATTTTTAAATTAATAAAATGTGAACGATGTGGCGGGAGAAAAGTATTTTTTAAATATTGTTTTCATTGACTTTCACAATGTTTTAACTTCTCAAAACTATGTAAATGCACCTACACGCACAAACACATTTTAAAATTTGAGCTAATAATAAAAACAAAGAAGTTATGATTTTTTTTTCAATTTTGAGGTTATAAAATAAAAATTGTTTTTTTCAACTTTTTTTTACAGATTGACATCCTGTTGACCAGTAGGTTACACCCTGTAAAAAGAGTTAGGTACTTTTGTAACACCTTGTATACTTCGTAATGTTCAATTCAAATACTATTTTGTACAATACCAGTATAGAATATACAATGAGTAAATTCCGCCATATTGAAAAAAATGCGTCAAGGGTAGAGGGGAGAGGGGTGGGAGAGGGGCTGGTATTGAATAACGAGCAAGCGAAGGTTGCCAAGATTGAGCCACGAGCGTTACGAGTTCGAAGAAGATGAGTGCGGCCAATGTGCGCGCGCGCGATACTGCCGGTAAGTAAAGTCGAGTTTTTCCAACTTGAGGTTCCGGGTAAACAAACATTACTCGAACACAAATCGCAGCATACCGACGGAATCACAAATCGTAAAGAACCACAATAACTTTTGAACATTACCTTAAGTACTAACGCACTGAATTATATACAGAACTGGTCATATTTGTCCTTATTTTTGTTATTTTTATCCAAAATAGTAATTCTTTAGAATATCAGGACACAGGTTAACAAAACACACAGATTAATTTTGACATTTTAATACTGAGATGGGCATAAGTGAACGAAAGAACGATTTGAAAAATGAATGAAACGCTGAAAAATAACACCTAAAACCATAATAAATAATATACTGCAGTAATGATACCCGTTAAATAAAAAATATTTTCGTATTTATTCCACAGAAAATTTTCTCACTGACTATTAAATAATTCGTTATGGCAATACAACCATGCCCAGCCCATGCGTCATTAATTACGACTGAGAAAACATTCGTTTCGTTGCTTCGCTTGATGTACGTTACGGGTGCTCTCTTACGTTTTTTGATTTTTAACGACTTGGATTTCTTACGGATTTGTGTTCATTAATGTAGGAGAAGACTCCAGTGATGAAAACCCATCAGACATGGCTGAATGCAGCAGTAGTGACAGTGCAGCATGATTTCTACGGAAATTATTTCTTTTATGAGATTTATTTTAGGTACACTAGTATCACCACTGAAAAACAACATTCGTACCTAACTTTCAGATTGAATCCGATTATCTATGAGCCATTTTAATACAGATTATTTTTAAGCGGAAATGTTGTCTGCATTTACTTATTTTTTCGGACTTGTGCTCTGATCGCTATCGAATTGATTGAGAGATTAAGAAACCGATTTTAATTTTCACCGAAGTCGTCAAGTCGCTTGTGATACCTTAAGGAGCTCCTTTAGTTCGTTCAAAACTTTGCTAATTAAGACGAGACTAAAATATGCCCCTTAATCCAGTAAAGTGATGACTTTTACATAAATTATGTTAGTGGTTAATGGAATGTTTTATTTGCTTTCAAAATATGTATCCAGTACCTAGCTAAAGTTTCCTAAACTGGGGTCACTCAGTGGAAAATTGCATTTTATGATATTAATCGCACGCCTCTTGACAACAATCACCCCATGCGAGAGCATTTCTAAAGTAATTTTAAGAGACCCGATTCGTTCATTCAGTCAAAAGATAGCTAATCACAACTCGTTCATTCAGTTAGTCCCAACCCTATGAATGTCAAATTTTATAGACACGCCATTGTTGTTTACCGCAATAGTCAAGTTGGAAAAACTCGACTTTACTATCTCTGTTCTATCTCTGCTGTTTTCTCACAAAAGAGCGCAACAAAACGATACGTAAGCATTTACTTACTGCCGGTTTCTGAATTGAGAAATCCGCTAAGCAAATGGGTAAGTATCGTCCTGTCTCTGCAGATTTCTCACAAAAGAGCGTGACATAACGATAGTAAAGTATTTGCTTAGCAAAATCCGCAGAGGCAGAACGGTATTTACCTAAGCACTCGCTTAGCAAATTGCTCAAATCAGAAACCGGCAGTATGTCAAGTAAGCAAGACCCAAAAAGATACCAAAACACTTAGGCCCGGTTTCTGAGTTGAATATTTTACTAAGCACATACTTACGTATCGCTCTGTCACGCTCTTTTGTGAGAAATCTGCAGAGACAGGACGATACTTACCCATTTGCTTAGCAAAATTTTCAACTCAGAAACCGGGCCTTAAATCTATTAAGTGCGCTAGCGCGTCCTAGAGATGTAAAAAAACGGTTTTTTTTCTGAAGTGAAAAAAAACATTGAAAAAAAACGTGAAAAAAAACGTTTTTTTTTCAGGGGGACGTTTTTTTTCATACTTTCTTCTCTCCACTCTTAGATATAAATCTGACTCTGACCGATTGTATGAACGACCGAAACAGTACAATATGTATGAATACAGTACTGGCAGAGCTTGCAAATTTCATTGCAAAACAAGATTTCTTTTCTAAGACTTTTTTGTGGTCATCGGTGAACAAATTGACTCCCATTGCTTGGTGGGCAGGACTTTGCAAATCAACTGATTTGTCTAAAGTAGCCGTTAAATTTCTCTCGCTTCCTACTACATCAGCAGCGTGCGAGAGAACGTTTAGTACACACGACAGCACGTCGACCTTTACACGCTAGCACTCTACTCGGTTACGTTACGGGCGACTTTACAACAAAAGTGTACAGTCTGACGTGCTGTCGTGTGTACGTTCAGCAACATTCATAATAAAAAACGGGTATGATTTAAACGGCCGGCAGTATATTCAGGTTTTGGGTGGCTCTAAAATGTTTTTGGTTGGCAAAAATAGCTAATTGAGCGGCAACTAGTGGCCAGCAAGAATTTAAAAAATGGTCAGCAAGTAATGTCATATTGGGCAGCTACAAAATTGGTTGTATAGCTAATTAAGTATATGTTCAGCCATAAATGTAATTGAAAGGCAAATTGTGAGCTACATTTAATTCAGTTTTGGCAAGCTGTAAAACTATTTTTGGTTGGCGAACTAACATTGTTCTTACAGCAACAAATATACGCAACTTCTGTGCTGCATTACATAATTGAAAATCATTTCAATAATTAATGATTACCTACCTAACCTACGGTTATTTTATTTGGTTTACTAGGTAAATAAAAATATTATGAATTGTATATTTAAATCAAAATGCTTTATTTACAAAAAAAGAGCATTATGCAGGGACTAGGTATCATGTACTGATTATAAAAAAAAAAAGATTATTTACGAGTATTATATTTGGCAATAAGGATATAAAATATAGATAAAAAAATCTAAGGTGCCATTTAAAAAAAAACTTGGTTATTTCTTCTTTCATTAAAAGTGAATATTTCTTCTTTCCATCTTCTCTTTCGTGACTATAGGTTCAAAGATCAAGTACCTTCTGTTTTCACTGCCAAAAATCAGTGTCAAATGACTTTAATCTTAATACGTCGGATGACAATGCCCACACGCCATTGGCCGCTCGTGTAACCCGTTTTTCCAGTAAAATCGCACATCAACTTAACATAATGAAGCTCATTTAAATTTATTTGCTAACCAATACTTTAATTTGCAGACCCATCAATATTATAGCTTACAGATATTATTTTTGAGCTAACCAATTGTATAATCTTGCCGACCAATTAATTATTCTGCCTATCGTTTATTTATTTCGCAAACACATTAATTATTAAGCTGACGCAAAATGTTATTTCTTGCTGTCAATATTATAATTTTTTGCTAACCAATTATTGCGAATCATTTTGATTTTATTGCTGGCAAAAAAATTGTTCGCTGCTCAAATGAAATAAAAGCTGCAATTTCTTGCTGACCAAATAGTTATATTGCAGCCTGAAAATTTACTTCCATAAAAAACGCATTAGACTGACGAATGATAGGGCCAGAAAAATTGTGTACATTGCACACAATTTAAGACTACAGACATCAAAACAGAGTTGTCAGTAGTCTTAAATTGTGAGTCAGAGTCAATTCATCACAAACAGCACCAGAAGAGGAAGAAGTTGATTCGGATGTAACATTGTATGAAAAATCATTAAATTTATGTTTTATTATAATCAAAATTCAAAAAAAGTTTAAGTTTAGTTTGTTTAGTTTATTGTTGTTTAGTTTATTTTAATTATTTACTAAGTGTGTAATAAAGAACCTACTAAAATAAAACTAACATTTTAATGATTTATTCAATTTAATTTAATGAATAACACCTTTTCTGAAAAAAAACCAAATTTAGAAAAAATACAACAGTGCCATGTTTTTTTTCATGTTTTTTTTCAAAGTTTTGAAAAAAAACAAATTGTTTTTTTTCTATTTGCATCTCTAGCGCGTCCGAAAGATTCAGTTTATAACGCACTTCAAGATGTATAAAAACGTAGATAGGGATCAATTTTAGTCTGGTCGGTACCTTAAGAAAAAGGTGATATTTCACGTTCGGGGCTCGTCACTAATGTCCCCTGGGACCTTGCTTGCGCGGGCCCCTTATCCTACCTACTGCCTGGCTGGCCTGCGGTAAGCCCCGCAAGCCAGGCCCGTGGGGGGCCCGTGCAGGCTAGGGGCCGACTGGTGTCCCCCAATCCCAAGACGTGATGCCCTACTAGGTGGACTTGCGTCAAGCAGGGTTAGCCAAAGAATTTCAACTTCCAGCAAAAAGCCCAGGGGCCTTAGCCTGTAACACAATGGCGTATCAATGGCGTCTTAGGTAGAAGGACAAAACCGGGATTTTTTCGTTGTTCTCCAACAACCAGCGAACTAATCCTCTAGGATTAGACTCATAATATTCTTTGCTGTACTACAATAACATTAAAAGGACCGACACTGGACCGACAGCATCAATAAATCGTAATTAAAACCGTCAACCGGAAGCCTATTTTGGCACCATTGTGTTACAGGCTAAGGGCCCTGGGCAGCCTCAAACTTCTGCGCCCCGCGTCACCCGCGTAGACTAGGCGCGCCACTGGAACAAACGTAAAGAAAGAGTTCGTAATTTTGACCCGCCCAGGGCTATAATTCTCGTTTGGTAAAAGTGTTGTTTTGCAAGTTGCAATGTGGTGTGCAGTGGGGTGTTAGGGGGAGGTGGGGGTCGATTCGGGGGTGAGGCCAGACGGCGAATGAACTGCAGAAAGGGTTAATGTTCGCAGTCGCAACCCCTACTGCGGCTGGCGCAGCGCCGCCGCCGCTCGCCCACGCGCGTCCAGGCGGTTGCACTCTCGACTGTAGACGTCCTAGGTATCCAATTATTGCCACTGAATTATGTGAAAACAGGGCCCTTAGCCTGTAACACAATGGTGCCAAAATGGGCTGTCAGGTGACGACTTCAATTACGATTTGCTAACGCTGTCTGTCCTTTTAATGTTTTTGTAGTACAGCAAAGAATATTTTGATTCTAATTCTAGAGGATTAGATCTCTGGTTGCAGGAGAAAAACGAGGAGAGCCCGGTTTTGTCCTTCTGCCGGGACGCCATTGACCCGCCATTGCGTTACAGGCTAAGGGCCCTGCTTAGGTTTGAGGTGTCGTGTCGGTGTCGGCTACGCTACGCCAGCCTCCAGTCTTCGATAAGGTCAAAGTTGCAAGAAAAAAATAGTTTACGCAACTTGATAATAGAGTTACTTTTATTGGTCAAGAGTCAAGAGCATTCATAGCTCTAGCTTAAAAATTACCTTCCTACAGCGAGCAGAAGCCTACCTGCAATTACTCGTAAGTACAAGGCTGGAAGTTTCTAGCCTGCTTGTTTACCTACCCTCCGCAGTCGTAGAGTACAAAATCCAAAATGTCAATTTTTATAGCAAGGGCGCACGGTTGTAACGTCTTCTTTTTTAACGTAAAAACTGTATGAGAATTTTGTTGAAATTGCTATTTGTACGAAATGAAATCGAACTAAATATACCTACAATGACATTATATACCTATGACAAGGAGTCCCTGTAATTTTCAGACCTTTAGCATCAAAATGACCATGTTTTACCTTATTGGGCCCACTGGCAGTTGACACTTGATGAAAAATTTTACATTGTCCAACAGCAATATGACTCGTGTCAAATGAAAGCTCTTGAAGTACTTCAATGTATTATTATCCGGTTCAAATGCTATTAGGATAGTACCTTTTGGAATGGAGCAGGGCCCTTAGCCTGTAACACAATTGTGCCAAAATGGGCTGTCAGGTGACGACTTCAATTACGATTTGCTAACGCTGTCTTTCCTTTTAATGTTTTTGTAGTACAGCAAAGAATATTTTGATTCTAATTCTAGAGGATTAGTTCTCTGGTGGTAGGAGAAAAACGAGGAGAGCCCGGTTTTATCCTTCTGCCGGGACGCCATTAACCCGCCATTGCGTTACAGGCTAAGGGCCCAGTATATGACGTAAACTGACGCCTATCAGTACCTACTGTTAGCAACGCAGCCGGAAAAGCGCGTGACTAGAGATGTGTGTCGTTTAGGACTCAGTATTTACTCAAAGGTGAATAAATACAAAAAAGGTGAGTAAATACTGAAAAATTCCCGTTTCTACTGAGTTATTTATCCGAAATCAATAGTAAAAACATTTTTCGTTGTTTAGTCTCATCTGTTGATATGGTGATGTAGATTTACTAAATTATAGGGTATTTAAGGTATATTAGTACGTTTTCTAAACACCTGGCTTGGGACAAACGAAAAAAACTTCCAAAATTTCATGAAATCATTAAATACAATACTTATTATTCATTTTAGATATAAGATTTCTTTGCAACATTTACTACTTACAACCTACACTATCAATATACTACGAAAAATCCATTATTATTATTATTGTTCAAAATGATCAGGTCGTTTTTTTTCATCTGACTATTTTTCCGACTCTACAAGTCATCACTGTCGCGTAACGCAACTCCAAAAGGTCGTATCCTAATAGCATTTGAACCGGATAATATTTATCGCATCTTAGCACCGAACTAAATCCTATAGAATCCGCATAACGTATAAAATCACAATAAAAACTTGTCACCGCGAAACAAAATATGGTAGGCACCTAGCAGCAATAGATCGTACGTCTTATATTCGAATGTTAACCTTGTGTACAGTTTTACTTAAGGTGGGACGATAGCAACGTGGCGGGAAATTCAAAATTTTCACAGTTTTTTACATTTTGTAGCTAAACTGAGCTACGAAAAATTGCTGAACAAAAATAGCTCTGTTTAGCTACAAAATGTAAAAAACTGTGAAAATTTTTGAATTTCCCGCCACGTTGCTATCGTCTACCCTTAAATTGCTTTGACTACTATACGAGCAACTCGAATAAGTGCAATGTTCCAGATACCTACGTTTTGAGAGTTGCCGCTTTATCTTGTTTTATCCTTTATTCCTTTATCGAAGCAGCTTAGTCAAAGCAAAGTAGCGTGTGGCTGACTGTACTTTACCTACATATCCAAAGGTGATGAAACTGGTGTCAAATACTCAAATGAAAGCTCTAGGAGAGTACTTCAATTTATTAGTCAAACAAAATCAAGCGCGAAAAGCGTTTTGCGGATGGGCATATTGGACCCACGGACAGTTTGACATTTACACGGTCCAACAGCATGTACCGAGCGACGACAGTGGTGATCTGGCGATTTTATTTAAATTAGTTTAAATTATTTATTTTATCTGAGGACTGACAGAGTCAGAAACACTACCCTGCGCTCCAAAACCAAAATTATTGATGTTGGAGCTGCGAGGCCGGTAGGCTCAAATGGAACTGGGCTGGCCACGTCTGCCGCATGAGCCAAGATAGGTGGGCAAAGATCTCCACCGACTGGGTCCCACATGACGGGCAACGAAGGCGCGGGAGACCTAGGCGACGATGGTGGGATGACCTAAATAAGTTCTTGCCCAGATGGCCAGTGGTGGCACAGGATAAAGATGCGTGGAAGATAGGAGGGGAGGCCTTTGCCCAGCAGTTGGAACACTATCCAGGCTAACTAAAAAGAAAAAAAAAAATTTTATCATTATCAATCTTTATTATTATTCTCTAAAAACTAATTCCAACCTGCTGAAGTTTTAAAAAACCGGCCAAGTGCGAGTCGGGCTCGCGCAATAAACAATGTTATTTTTGTTACTACATATAAATACCACAGACTTCTTACAGGATCTGGCTCAGCGTAGAGTTACGGTTACTCTATTTCACGTATTTTCTTTAATAATTTCAAAACTTTTTATTGTAAAATAATAAAAAAAATACGTTAAGGCTGGAAGATAGTAGTGTGGCGGGAAATTCAAAATTTTCACAGTTTTTTACATTTTGTAGCTAAACTGAGCTATTTTTGTTCAGCGATTTTTCGTTCGCGAGAATAAAACCGTATTCTTTTCATTATTGTAAACAACAGAACTACAATAATTCAGCCGATTATGTGTTCTGGTCTACGACAAGTTTTTTGGGCAGTACCACTGCTTCGTAGACCAGAACACATAATCGGCTGAATTATTGTTGTTCTGTTGTTTACAATAATGAAAAGAATACGGTTTTATTCTCGAGAACGAAAAATTGCTGAACAAAAATAGTTCAGTTTAGCTACAAAATGTAAAAGTCTGTGAAAATTTTGAATTTCCCGCCACCTTGCTATCGTCTACCCTTAAGTACGATATATTTTGCAAAACTTTTTTTTAAACTGTCTAATTGACCCCAAAAAGTGGCCCCATAATTAAAATTCCTCTACACCGTGGAATTTTAGTGGTTTTAAAGCCGAAGGATTTAGTTGCACTCGTGATTCTGAGCCAAATTCCAAAATTTTACATCATAACGAGCGAAAAAAAAAAACACTTCCCAATACAAACGGCTATCGCCAATCGATACCATTTGGTATGGAGGAGGTTTTTTTTCGCGTGTTTTGGAATGAAATTTTGTATTTTGGCTCAGAATCACCAGTGCAACAAAATACCTTCGGCTTTAAAACCACTAAAATGGCACGGAGTATGTATTTACGTTACAAGTCCGTATTTGCCTCACCGACTTACATAGGTAATATACAATGTGTGTACCCAACTCAATCGGTTCAGTAGTTTGTGTGTGACAGACGGACGGACGGACGGACAGACAGACAGACAGACACACGAGTCATCCTATAATGGTTCTGTTTTTCCTTTTGAGGTACGGAACCCTAAAAAGAAATGAAATAAACGGTACCTGCCGGTAAAACCGAAATTAATGGAAACAGACTTATAAGGAAAATAACAGAGTTGGGATAAGTAAGTCGGTAGGTACGATACAAGGTAGGAAGACCACATTTTTGGAAATCTCTGTCCTATCCTACCTAGCCAATATCTATCTACATAGCTACCAACAAACTCCTCTACCCCGTGTTGCTTTGTCCGATAGTTTTTTTTTTTTCAGTTGATCCTAACGAAGTTTTATTTTTATTTTTGCGACAAAACCGTTTTTTTACATCTTTAATAAGTTCAAAGAACAAGGTCTTCTTTCACTAACAGAAAAAACAAAAAAAAACATACCTCTTAAATAAGCGTTAAGGGACTGAAAAGCTGAAAAATCCTTGCTTAAGGGTGGACGTAGCAACGTGGCGGGAAATTCAAAATTTTCACAGTTTTTTACATTTTGTAGGTAAACTGAGCTATTTTTGTTAAGCGATTTTTCGTTCGCGGCAATAAAACAATGTTCTTTTCATTATTGTAAACAACAGAACGACAATAATTTAGCCGATTATGTGTTCTGGTCTACGAAGAAGTGGCACTGCCCAAAAAACAAGGCTGGAAGATAGCAGCGTGGCGGTAAATTCAAAATTTTCACAGATTTTTACATTTTGTAGCTAAACTGAGCTATTTTTGTTTAGAGATTTTTCGTTCGCAGCAATAACATAGTATTCTTTTCATTATTGTAAACAAAAGAACAACAATAATTCAGCCGATTATGTGTTCTGGTCTACGAAGCAGTGGCACTGCCCAAAAAACTTGTCGTAGACCAGAACACATAATCGGCTGAATTATTGTTGTTCTTTTTTTTACAATAATGAAAAGAATACCGTTTCATTGCCGCGAACGAAAAATCGCTGAACAAAAATACCTCAGTTTAGCTACAAAATGTAAAAAAACTGTGAAAATTTTGAATTTCCCGCCACGTTGCTATCATCCACCCTTAATTCCTTTAAAATAAAAAGATATCACTTTTCTTCTTTATTAGTTAATGTCTAATGGCATCTAAAAAGGTCTTAAGGGTAGAAGATAGCAAGGTGGCGGGAAATTCAAAATATTCACAGACTTTTACATTTTGTAGCTAAACTGAACTATTTTTGTTCAGCGATTTTTCGTTCGCGAGAATAAAACCGTATTCTTTTCATTATTGTAAACAACAGAACAACAATAATTCAGCCGATTATGTGTTCTGGTCTACGAAGCAGTGGTACTGCCCAAAAAACTTGTCGTAGACCAGAACACATAATCGGCTGAATTATTGTTGTTCTGTTGTTTACATTAATGAAAAGAATACGGTTTTATGCTCGCGAACGAAAAATCACTGAACAAAAATAGCTCAGTTTAGCTACAAAATGTAAAAAACTGTGAAAATTTTGAATTTCTCTCCACAATACTATCTTCCAGCCTTAAGTCTGGGCCATCTTTGTCAGAAAAAAGGAAACCTTCTACCTACTTACCGTTTTAGAAAAATGTCTTCATAGTTTGGTCATCTTTGCTTTTTGTATCTACTTTCTAGGCTAGGCATTTATAGGGCAGTTCACATGACGGAATACCATTCCCAATGGAAGCGAGTACGAAATGGTCAATATCCTCAGCCATGAGGAATCGATGAAAGCGAAGAAGAAAGTAGACACCTAATAATGGGCAGATTTTTTGACAGCACAAAGTTTACTTGACCTCATTACCCAAGCATTCTAGTAAAGTTGCTACTAGCATGTGACATACGAAAAAAGTGTTTTTTGTCATCGTCATAATTACATTTCTCCCAATTCCAGTTTTTCAACTTTGACTGCTAATTACTCGAATAAAAGGCCCATAAAGTGACAGATTTTTGTGCTATTCTGAAGGTTCAGGTTGTAGGAAAGTATTTCAAATCAATAAAAAAATATTTTATGCTGATACCTACTAACTTATTTCGTGATGTTTTCCCTAAAACGGCATTATTGAACTTTGGATCAAAATTGCGGTATCTTCTATAAGTTCAAAGCTGTTTTTTTTTTGGTGATAGACTAGATAATATCTAAAACCCCAACGAAGAAAAAAAAAAAAAAAGTTAATAATAAAAACCAATGCGAGGTAATTCTTTCCAAAAAACCTTAAAAGTCTCTTATTTTCTAAACGTCAAAAAATCGCTGAACTTACATGAGGGTGATTCGGGTACCCCTGGGGCTGCTCTATCTCTGGACTTCCGCTGGATTAATAAAAATTTTTTTGGACACCCTGTATATTGGAGTAATGTATATACAGGGTGTTAAAAGACCGTCAACAAAGCGGGAAACCACGTATTGTCCTCATCATAAGGAACATTTTTGCCCAAGGAACTATGCCTGGGAAATCAACGGTTTCCGAGATAATGAGGTTCAAAGTCGGACTTTTCAAAACTTTTTTTTTGCAGAAATGTATTCAGTATCTAGTCCTTAACATACCTTCTCAAGAAGCCATATCAAAATTATGAATATTTCTTACAAAAAACGACGTTAAAATTGCAACCCGCAATGAATTCTAAACATCGGCACTTCAAGCTTAAGTAAAATAAACTTATACCTACGCTTGCGCAATATGACTTCTGTGCGTTACACGTCCATTGCGTGATTAAATATTTGTCAAAATTATAACCTAAAAAACCAAAATCATTTCCCAGCAATAATTTATCGAAAAAGTACTTAGTTTTGGTGTCTAATATGCGTGGCTTTCGGGTCTGTTGGCGGTCTTTTAACACCCTGTATGTAATGTATATGGTATGGGCCGGAAAACAAAGATATGAATTTAATATAAAAGGATTTTATTTTGGTTAGTAAATCACCATTGTCAGTAGATCAGAGAGAGACGATCACAGGAGACGATAGACAACCTAGGTAAAATCATAGAGCCGAACATTTACTTTTGTAACATAACGAGCCGTTTTCACGGCTGTCAAATTTAGGTTTTTCTGAAGATATTATTAATCTGTGTAAGCGAAATTTAACAGCCACATCCCGGTTCTTGTATGGCCAAGCCTATGAGCGCCATCTACCAAGGGCTGGTCCCTGGTCAGTTGAAAACAGGCCATTAAGAGGGCGCTAGAGCACTATTTTACCATACAAACGTAGTTCAGGTTTAATTTCTAAACTACAGGCTGGATTTTGCTGAAACTTGGTTTATATCAGTAGATGACCAATACGGAGGTATGCAAATAGTTTTTATAATAAAAAAAATAGCATGAAAGAAATTAGAGCGATGCGTTTTTCGCGCCGAAAAAGGGGTTACTTTCAGCTGTTATTTACTTACATTATTATCTGTCTATTGGAGTCGAACTGCCTTGGGAACATCAATAATATATTGTACTAGTTTGACAGAAAAAAAATTTTTTTTTTGAACTAGCTAATAAAATGTAGAAATGGCAACTGAACTCTGAAACAATTTGGGAAAATAGATCTACTTTACAACTACAACTACATACTCGCGAAAGGACACGAACACGCGTAGACTCATACAGCCGCATTGCCTCACTTTTCCCGCGCCCTGTCTCGCTCTGGGTGAAACAGATAAAGAAAACAGTGTTTCCCGCGCTTTGCCATCGCCGAGTTCCCACGCTTGTACAGGGATTGACAGGGAACTCTTAACACAACTGTGCAGACTGTGCTGCAGTAAGAAAATAATTTAAAAGTGCCACCAAAATTAGGTAAGTATTTCTCTGCTGATAATGACCATAATAGTGAGCCTATTTAGTAGAGTGTGTTACTGATTATATCTTGTTTATACATAAATACTCATCTCTGATGTACACAGCATGCAAGGTTTTAGCAGAAGAACTTGTAGAGTTCCCAACATTTTATCAATCATGTAGCCCAACACTGGAACATAGGTAAATGAAAATGAAAAGTATTTATTGATACCCGTTGAACAAGTAGGTACAAATAGGTACACACACACAAAGATACAATACAAGTGGCATTTGATACAGAGTTGTATTATATGCTCTTTGCCTAGAGGTATTTTTATGATATAAAGGAAGTATCGCAGGAAGACCAGTTGTGAAATCCGGGAGTCAGCCGAAGAAGGATCGGGGAAAGCCTAATTAGCCTAGCTAGCCTAAGCCTAGCCTTATTTGGAGACCTACAGACCCGGTAAAACAAAAAGGTCTTCCGAAAGCTTGTCCCAGGAAGTGGCAGTCTGGGGGGGACCCTACAAAATATATTGGGCTGAATAAAGCAAGGCTCCATTTGTAACAGGGTCAGGGTACTGGGTGAGGAGCGCCGCGCCTGCGCGTGTAAAGGTCAAGGTCAGTATCCCTGGAATGGAAGATTTCGCGGCTGGTGTCATTGACCAGGAGGTTGTATTTCAGGGGCTATAGGATCGATTTAGCGCGGGACCTTCACTCCGATATGCCTTCACACCGAGGCACGTGTAGGAAGGGCGTGGGTGTTGGTGCCCTTCGCGGTACATTGGGAATTTCAGGGTCGCGGTAGCTATGGTAACGGCAACGGAGGAAATTAATTGGGGAGTTGTTTCGCAGGAGCAATGAGATTTGTGACGGTAATGGCTTCAAAAATAATTTTGCTTAAGAGGGAACGCGGGTAACCTCAACTCCATAAAAAAGGGGAGACCTGTTTCCTCCCTGGATAATTGTTTTAGAAAAAATATGTTTATGTCATTTAATCTATATTTACCTTTGCCATGTCCCAATGTTTTCCTTTATTTATTATTTTAAAGGAAAACATAGGGACATGACAGAGATACATATAAATTGAATGGCATTAAACATATTTTTTCTAAAATAATTATCCAGGGAGGAAACAGGTCTCCCTTTTTGTATTTTTTGTATGGAGCAGCCGGCTACCCGCGTTCCGTCTTAATAAACATTATTATGTTCGAGACTAGCCGCGGCGTCGCGAGGGCCGTCTCGTTCTCCATGTAGAAGGTCTCTGAATGGGAACCGAAACTAGTCGGCTACACCGACAAATTACTAGTGAGTAAAACCGTGATTTGATAGGAAAATGTGCATTGCTCGCGAAAGTTTAAGTTTAAAAACATTATTATGGGGTTTTGATCTGGGTTACCTACCTAACCTTGGGGCTATCTCACAGATGAAAGAAAAAAAAATGTGGGTGAACTTTAAGGCTTTTAATGCATACAAAGTGTTGTTTTGTAATGTTACACCCGACCCAGGGGTGATTATTTACACGATACTGAAGCCAATAAAAATATGTCAGTGAAAAGTACCCAAATATAATTAAATTGTAGCCTCCCTTATCCTTTATAGATACTAACGCTTGCGGCCGCACGTCGCTGACCAAAACAACACCCTGTATAGAAGTCAACAGAAGATAGCCAACAACACGCTAGGAAATCTTTTGACGCACTTTATGCCACCAGCGATAAAAGCTGCCATGGGATATCCTAGCGTGTCGCTGACCCATAAAATAAAAGCAGGAAAACTAG
This sequence comes from Zelleria hepariella, assembly GCA_949319315.1. NCBI lineage: Eukaryota > Metazoa > Arthropoda > Insecta > Lepidoptera > Yponomeutidae > Zelleria > Zelleria hepariella. The sequence goes on from OX439384.1 coordinate 15,808,257, forward strand.
TTTCAGGGACGAATTACCTAGATTTGAACAAAGATAGTCCCTATCACCTAGTATTAATAAGAACTTAGGGATCTCTGTTACGCGGAAGCACCACCATTTTTACTACAGTTTGAGTAGGAGTTTGATTTAATAGAATACTATTTATCCATTTAGTGTGAGTGGAAATGCTACTGGACCTAAATAATCTGTCTTAGATGCAAAGAACGTGTTAAGCTAATCCTGGTCAATGTCATGTAAAGCAGCGGATTAAGTCTGTAACGCAATGGCGTGTCGTTAGGTTTCTAGTAGAAAGACAAAACCGGGTTTTCCTCGTTTTTCTCCTTCTACGAGAACTAATCCTCTAGAATTATTAGCATCTGAATATTCTTTGCTCTAGAAAAACATGAAGAGGACAGACATCATTAATAAATCGTAATTGAAGCGTACTCGTCAAAAGATCCGGGTGAGACGTGGCGCCATGCGCTTTGAAACACTTCCACGAGGGCCGGGCAGTGTGCGTGACGTGGCCGAATGGATTGGGCTTCACAAGCTTCTACTGTAGCAAAGCTCAATACTCGTCAAATCATCCAGGTGAGACGGGCACCATGCGCAATTAAACACCTCCACGAGGGCCGGGCAGGGTGCGTTCCGTGGCCGAATGGATTGGGCTTCACAAGCTTTTCTACTGTAGCAAAGCTCAATACTCGTCAAATGATCCAGGTGAGACGGGCACCATGCGCAATGAAACACTTCCACGAGGGCCGGGCAGGGTGCGTTCCGTGGCCGAATGGATTAAACTTCACAAGCTTCTACTGTAGCAAAGCTCAATACTCGTCAAATGATCTAGGTGAGACGGGCACCATGCGCAATGAAACACTTCCACGATGGCCGGGCAGGGTGCGTTCCGTGGCCGAATGGATTGGGCTTCACAAGCTTCTACTGTAGCAAAGCTCAATACTCGTCAAATGATCCAGGTGAGACGGGCACCATGCGCAATGAAACACTTCCACGATGGCCGGGCAGGGTGCGTTCCGTGGCCGAATGGATTGGGCTTCACAAGCTTCTACTGTAGCAAAGCTCAATACTCGTCAAATGATCCAGGTGAGACGGGCACCATGCGCAATGAAACACTTCCACGAGGGCCGGGCAGGGTGCGTTCCGTGGCCGAATGGATTAAGCTTCACAAGCTTCCACTGTAGCAAACTCAAGCAAAGCTCAATAATCGTCAATACCCGAGGGAGTAGGTACCGTAGGAGTAGGCTCATGATTAAAAAAATACTCTCGCCTTAAAAATAGTTCTTTACTCCCTCGGGTAACGGCTAACAATCCACTATGGGCTGGTATACTCATGCTATCCTTGTTACAAAACTCAACACTCGTCAAATTATCCAGGTAAGACCATGCGTTTTGAAACGCCCGGCCGGTGCGCTCCATGGCCGCATAGCCGCATGGATTCATGGAATGAAATACACACGCTTCCATTGAAGCAAAGCTCAATACTCGCCAAATGACGGATGCGATGGATGAGACGGGGCACCATGTGCATTGAAACACTTTCACGAGGGCCGGGCAGGGTACGTTCCGTGGCCGAATGGATTTGGCTTCACAAGCTTCCATTGTAGCAAAGCTCAATACTTATCAAATGATCCAGCTGGTTTAGCATAAGAATGGGTATCTATTGCTTTAAAGCTCTATAAGAGGAGCAGTTGATCATGCTTCTAACTATAAAAAAAAATCTCGCCAAGCAGACGTTATGGCTTGGGGACCGGCCGGGTCCATCTGAATATAGTTGGACGTTGAAGTTCTATCCTACTAATATTATATCCTACTTCCTACTAATATTATATTTGCGAAAGTTTGTAAGTGTGGATGGATGGATGGATGGATGTTTGTTACTCTTTTACGCTGAAATGGCTGAACGGATTTGGATGAAATTTAGTATAGAGATAGCTTAGACATCAGAATAACACATAGGTAGGCTACATATTATCACGCTTTTACACTTAGAAGCAAAGTAAAGCATATAGTAATATACAGGGTGTTAAAAGACCGCCAACAGACCCGAAAGCCACGCATACTAGACACCAAAACAAAGTACTTTTTCGATAAATTATTGCTGGGAAATTATTTTGGTTTTTTAGGTTATAATTTTGAAAAATATTTTATCACGCAATGGACGTGTAATGCACAGAAGTCATATTGCGCAAGCGTAGGTATAAGTTTATGTTACTGCAGCTTGAAGTGCCGATGTTTAGAATACATTGCGGGTTGCAATTTTAACGTCGTTTTTTGCAAGAAATGTTCATAATTTTGATATGGCTTCTTAAGAAGGTATGTTAAGAACAAGATACTAAATACATTTCTGCAAAAAAAAAAGTTTTGAAATGTCCGACTTTGAACCTCATTATCTCGGAAACCGTTGATTTCCCAGGTTTAGTTCCTTGGGCAAAAATGTTCATTATGATGAGGACAATCCGTGGTTTCCCGCTTTGTTGGCGGTCTTTTAACACCCTGTATATTTACAAAAGCTAGTATCAAATAACTAGTGGTTCGCCCCGAACTGTGAACTCGCGACCCCATATAAACTTAACAACCCGATATCTCGGCAACCCCTCGACCGATTTGGCTCATGTTCGAACTTAAAAATTCTTTTAATTTCATTTACCCGCCTGCCAAATTTCATAACGATCCGACCAAATTTACTCAAGTTATCGTCGAACGAACATTCATACATACAAACATACAAACATACATACATACATACATACATACAAACGCCAAATATACTCCGCCACGAGAAATATTTTTCTGGCGCGATGCAAGATTGTAGCGAGTAGCGTTTAACAGCCTAGAGTGTGCAGCAGTTCCCTGAGCGCCCGTCAGGGGTTGCTACATACAACTCTATCTATCCCACTCTACATAGACTAGTGGTTCGCCCCGAACTGTGAACTCGCGACCCCATATAAACTTAGCGACCCCATATCTCAGCAACCCCTCGACCGATTTGGCTCATGTTCGAACTTAAAAATTCTCTTGGTCTCATTTACCTGCCTACCAAATTTCATGACGATCCGACTAAATTTACTCAAGTTATCGTCGAACGAACATTCATACATACATACATACATACATACATACATACATACATACATACATACAAACGCCGGATTGTTCCAGTAGACTCGGAGAACTTCGCTCGCTTCGCTCGCTCGTTCAATAAAAAGAGTGAGATAGATTCTTAAGGTATAAGCTTTTATGTACAGTCTTACTCATTCTTGTGCTAAGCCAGCAGGTAGGACGGGCGCCATGCGCATTGAAACGTTTCCACGAGGGACCGGCCGGTTCGTTCCATGGCCGATAGTCATGCATGGCCGAGGACGTGACCTTGACACGCGCGCGCAGCCTCTGCTCCCCACTCCGCACACCCCGCACAGCCCCGCGCGGGCCTAACCCTCTCGCACCACTTTGGTTCTAATCTTTTGTGTTCTGTGTCTTACTTACCATCTAATATTCGAAGGGTTGGTGCGTTTTGATGGAACTTTTAAGGCGCTGGGTATAGTGAATTAGCCCGCGCGCAAAGAAAAATGCACAAAATCGATTCCTGTATCAAATACACTAAAAAAATCGAAAATGTTCATACAGGGTGTTAAAAGACCGCCAACAAAGCGGAAAACCACGTATTGTCCTCATCATAAGGATCATTTTTGCCCAAGGAACTATGCCTGGGAAATCAACGGTTTCCGAGATAATGAGGTTCAAAGTCGGACTTTTCAAAAATTTTTTTTTGTAGAAATGTGTTTAATATCGATTACTTAACATTTCTTCTCAAGAAATCATATCAAAATTTTGAATATTACTTACAAAAAATTACGCTGAAATTGCAACCCGCAATGTATTCTAAACATCGGCACCTCGAGCATAAGTACCCTAAGTTTATGTCAACTTTTGCGCAATATGACTTCCCTGCGTTACACTTCCATTACGCGATAAAATATTTTCCAAAATTATAACCTAAAAAACCAAAATTATATCCCAGCGATAATTTATCGAAAAAGTACTTTGTTTTGGTGTCTAGTATGCGTCCGTTTCGGGTCTGTTGGCGGTCTTTTAACACCTTGTATATCAAACCCTAGAATTAGGTGAGACCTATCTAAAACAGCCAGTTTTGTGTTGATATCCATAACAGATTGCAAGATATTTTGCTTGAAAAAAAGTGCGCCGCCTAATTTTTTTTTCAAGCAAAATATCTTCAAAACGTTTATGAATGTCAACACGAAACTGGCTGTTTTAGATATGTCTCACCTAATTCTAGGGTTTGATATGTGAAAATTTTCGATTTGTTTAGTGTATTTGATACAGGAATCGATTTTATGCATTTTTTTGGCGCGCGGGCTATGCACCTTTCAGCTTTGCAGCCCTCTCTCTCACACTTTTCAACATTTTAATTTATTGTGAGAGAATGATTCAACTTTGGACGATGAAATATAGTTGCAGACACAGATAATTAAGCTATCGACATGTGGACTAAGTTTTGATTTTATATTCCTAGTAATAAAAAAATTATCACGGAACTACAACTTACGCAGTTAGCCAGTTTTTACCCGACTACGCGAAGCAAAAACGAGGGTTATGATTTTAGCAGCGTATGTATGTATGTGGGTATGTATGTTTGTGTGTTCATCTGTTCCCTCGCAGAGCCTAAACTACTCAGCCGTATTCAACAAATGAGGTGTTGTTGGACTTGTCATAAACACCCAGGTAACAGGATAGTTTAATTTTGAAAAAAACCAAGATGGCGGCTGTGCTGCGCCCTAAAGTGGTGGACCTAAAAATAAAAATTATCGGATACCATCGTCATGGGTATCAAATGAAAGGGCTTTAAAAGACCTTTTCAAAAATGTATAACACATGTAGCGTCAACATAACAAATAGAACAAAAAATTCCAAAATGTGTTTTTATTGCCCTTCTTGGTTCTATTCTGGGCGATCGTCCAAAATGACATACTAATAAGCTCAAAAAATATACAGGGTGTTAAAAGACCGCCAACAAAGCGGGAAACCACGTATTGTCCTCATCATAAGAAACATTTTTGCCCAAGGAACTATGCCTGGGAAATCAACGGTTTCCGAGATAATGAGGATCAAAGTCGGACTTTTCAAAACTTTTTTTTTGCAGAAATGTATTCAGTATCTAGTTCTTAACATATCTTCTCAAGAAGCCATATCAAAATAATGAATATTTCTTACAAAAAACGACGTTAAAATTTCAACCCGCAATGTATTCTAAACATCGGCACTTCAAGCTTAAGTATCATAAACTTATACCTACGCTTGCGCAATATGACATCGGTGCGTTACGCGTCCATTGAGTTATAAAATATTTTTGCATAATTATAACCTAAAAAACCAAAATCATTTCCCAGCAATAAATTATCAAAAAAGTACTTTGTTTTGGTGTCTATTATGCGTAGCTTTCGGGTCTGTTGGCGGTCTTTTAACACCCTGTATAGAAGTTATAAACTAAACCCCGACTACAAAAAGGTTTGAAACAAGACCTGCTTATCCTTCAAATAGACTCATAGATAATTAATCGTAGTCGGAGGACACCACATTCCCATTTGATATACCGATGGCCTCCGACTACGATTAATTATCTATGAGTCTATTTGAAGGATAAGCAGGTCTTGTTTTAAACCTTTTTGTAGTCGGGTTTTAGTTTTTAACTTCTATTTTTTTACACTAGTAAAGTTACAGCGTGCAAGTAAAATGTAACTATTATGGGAGTTGCATGGATAGGTTTATTTATCGACTTTAGTCGATAATCACAGTATTTCTGCGTATTGGGTACAATTTTGATTTACATGCTGTTTACATGATAAACTTATAAGGTACTGGGCCAATCTTGCAGTCTGGCTACTCAGAAGAAAAATAATCGATACGACTGTGTCTCAAGTATGCGAGCAGTAATCGTTTTCATTAGTTAAATGGGTAGACATCAGCGATGCGGCGGCTGCGGCCAAGAAGACGTATTCAGATATTTTATGGGGGGACCAGTGGACCACTGTGATTACTGATTACAGTAACGCGTACCTACTAGAATAGTTTTTTAGTTCAATGTAGATTTTTGTTTTTATATTTTAAAAAAAACATTCGATCGTGATGTGCACTTGCATAAAGTGCGAGCTTTTTTAGGCACCGAATGGGTTTGAATTTTTTAAATAAACATTAAAATTAATCCCAAATGGTAATTTACAGATAGATAGACGAAACGCTAAATACATTAATTCTAATAAAATATTGTACAATTAGCCTAGCCTAACCTAAAACTCATGCCCCCCATACTATTTTGCTTAAAGAAATGAACAAGTTTCTCCGTATTTTACTACAAGTACGAACTCCTAAGGCCCTACTTAGCGGCATAGTAGCATGGTAGAGAACTCACTCTGCTTCTAACTACAATATAACTAACGGTACAGAGTAGGTACACACGACAGCACGTCGACCCTTACACACTAGCACTCTACTAGTTTACGTTACGGGCGAGTTTACAACAAAAGTGTACAGTCTCACGTGCTGTCGTGTGTACTATAACTTTTTAATCATTGGTAGAGCACGAAATTAAACTGGTAGAGTCGGTACGGTACATAGTATGCTAGTTGACTCTACTGTTTACTAACCAATATACCTCAAAAGAGCCAGGAGACGCAAAGGATCCATCCACCAGCCCATAAGCGGTTCTATGTGTGTCGTTATGCGGCAGGGCCTGCGCTCCCAAATTAGTATACATAGCCATTATAAAAAGTGTACCTCCAACTGACACACAGTAAATCGTCCGTTATGGACGCAAAGGCCAATGATGGTGATATCTCAGGCTTAAAGGAGCTCCTAAAGAAGGGAGGCTGCTACTTGTGTGGACCCCCCTGTTCATCCGTCCCTCGGTACGTCCTCGGCTGCGGCAATGCGCGGCGAGCGGCGGCAAAAACACTGTAGTGCAGTGGTGTGCCCGCCGGATACCGAGCTCCCTGAGGGGTCGCCAGGCGCGGGGTGCGGGGCAAGGCAGGGACGTTGACTGTCTGGGCCTCGCCTGCGTTATCTGCAGTTGCCCTTTCGTCCGATGCACCGTAACCCTCATTCCACCCCCCAACTGGCTTCCCTCCTAGCTTCAGACCACCCCCGCCAGACTTTCAGCAATAAGCTGGAATTTTCTGCTAACCTGAAATTAAAGATTAAAGAGATTTTCTGCGGTGTCGTTGCCCTCTTTTGCTTTTTAGACGAAAAAACTTTGGCTTGGTGTAGAATTATACAGGGTGTTAAAAGAATGCCGATATACCCGAAAGGCAAGCATGCTATAAATTATTGCTGGGAAATGATGTTGTTTTTTAGGTTATAATTTTGTTAAATATTTTATTACGCAATGGAGGATTGGAGGTGTACCTATGTAACGCAGAGAAGTCATATTGCGCAAGCTTATGTATGCATAAACGTATGCTATTTACGCTCGAGGTGCCGATGTTTAGAATACATTGCGGGTAGCAATTTTAAATAGATAGATAGATTCCTTTTTATTGTAGACCAAAGGAATTATTTACATAGAATTTTCTTGCAACTAATTAGTAGATATAGGTACCTACAATGGGCAGTCTTATTGTTAAAAGCAATCTTTAACAGACAACCTTTGGATGGAGATCGAAAATATAAAAAAAAGACGGAAGGTAAGTGTACAAATAACATAGGATAAGACATAATTAAATATAGTAAATTTGCAAAATAGATAGATGTCGTGATTATCATTATATAGTTAAAAATGTACCCGCTTAATAATACTAATTTTAATGTCGTTTTTTGTAAGATTTTTTTTAAAGACCTGCTTTGAACTTAATTATCTCGGAAACCGTTGATTTCCTAGTAGTTCTTTGGGAATCAAAATAAGTGGATTCCCGCTTTGTTGGCGGTTTTTTAACACCCTGTATATCACGAACGGGGGCGGCGCAGCGAGCATGTGTTGCTTTCAACGTTATTTCATCGTGGTTTTATAAACTCTATCTACCTTTGATCTACCTATATCTTTCTGTCATATCTGAGATGCAGGTATGTGTTTATACCTCAGAACAGTTTATACACTATGTAAACAAACAAAATATCGCGAGGAAACCTGAGAGTCTGTGGTTGTATAAACGCCTTTTGAAATCGCTCAGCCGTGAAGCAAACCAGAGAAATTACCTAGATCCAATAAAAGTCCAATAAATTCAATTCAATGATGCTCTTGAAAATAAAACAACACAATAACGTGCTTATATTTATATGTAAGTAAAGCAAGAAGCTGTTTTCCTGCGGACGTGTGATAGCGATAAGGTCTGAGTTATATCCTAGCAGCCTTGAACCTGCGGAGTAAGGACCCGCCCCGGTCCTCGCCCATTGTTCCACACTGTGTAAACACTACGCACTCACTACGCGTATAAACGCATTATTTGGATGATAAACAGCTATACTCCGTGCAATTTTAGTGGTTTTAAAGCCGAAGGTATTTTGTTAAATTGGTGATTCTGAGCCAAATTACAAAATTTCATTCCAAAACGCGCGAAAAAAAAATTCACTTCTCCATACAAATGGTATTGATTGGCGATAGCCGTTTGTATTGGGAAGTGTTTTTTTTTCGCTCGTTTTGAAGTAAAATTTTGGAATTTGGCTCAGAACCATTCCTTCGGCTTTAAAACCACTAAAATTCCACGGTGTATTGAGCTGCCTACAAATCTGAAGGACCTCATACTTGATTGCTGCAGTCATTCCAATCGTCAAAATAAACAACCCTATTTTTGTATTGAAGAGTATGCAAGTAAGGTACCGAAAAATCTAGCTCAAATATTGTATCTTATGTGTTGAGTTGCCCCATCATTGTTGTTTCTCTACATAATAGTTTCTTTTTCAGTACAATAGTTATTTTGGTATTTTTTAACGAATTTTCTTAAAAAATAGAACAAGTAATTAGCATAGAGTTTGCCATTTCTCGCTATTAACAAACAAAAAGAATTGTTATAAAAATAACATTGGCTACCCGACCGAAGCGTCCCTATATCGTAATTTGGCTCGAATCACGGCCATTTTGGCGAATCATTAATTACGCATAATATTCGACAGAGAGATTGGGATTCGCGGAAGAGGTCCAAGGCCGTGTTTTACCCTCGGGCCTGATCTCGGAGGCCCTCTGTGACCTTCAGCGCGCGTCCTCGGACGGTGTCAATGGCTCGAGCCTAACTCGTGCCAGCCTTAGCCCTCTGGCCCCCCACGCCCCGCCCGCCGCGGTCCCCGGCCCTTTGAGCTCCTCTTTCTTTTAGAAACCAAATTAGCACCATTGACTATATCTTTATTTGGTTTCGCGGTTTGTTTGAGCTAAGAACTTCAATCCGATTGGTTTTGGATTGAGTGCTAAAAGTTATGATTTAAAAATCTGCCAAGGGCTGCGAGCAAAAGTATTAGACTAATACTTAGAAAATTGATCAGAGAGGACTATGGCCCGGTTTCTGAGTTGAGAATTTTACTAAGCACATACTTTACGTATCGCTCTGTCACGCTCTTTTGTGAGAAATCTGCAGAGACAGGACGATACTTACCCATTTGCTTAGCAAAATTCTCAACTCAGAAACCGGGCCTAACTCTATACTTATGATTATATTTCGATTTCTTTATGTAAGCAAAGCCCAGCAAGCAAGCAAAGCAACACGATGTTTCAATAAAATCTAGAAAACATAAAAATTTACGTCGCAGGATCCAGTTCCTTCGCTCGCTAAAAAAAAGTCATTTTTCGGCTAGACTCGATAAGCATTACAAGTCCCCATTATTAGACCTACGCTATTGTTTATTTACACAGTTGCTAAGGTGTAACATAAACTATTATTATGAGGTGTAGGGCGGGCGGGTGGCGTGCCTGGGCGGGCGGGCCGAGGGTGACGACTGGCACCTGGGGGCTGACATTGGGCTGCCCTTGCAAGGGCGTTCCACTGCAGCCTCCAAACAACGGTGAGGGACCTAGCCTGAACAAAATATTTTGATTGCTTCGAAACTATGTTCGGGTCTGCAGCAAATACTTACTTAGTTATTTCTTGCAACAGTTTTGTAGATAAATTACATTCGCCAGTATATTCGATGAAAATATTGTCAGCTATAAAGTTATAGAGTTTATCTCAGAATTGCTGTTAGTTCATAATTAGGTAAAATTACTTTGCGTTTAATAAAATAAGGCATCGTTTGTAGGGTCTTCCTATATGTATTTTTTTATTTGTATCGGGGATTCGTAAGCCGAAGCCGTTCGCAACAACTAAGACTAACACCGATATATAAGTACTTCCTATCTATCCCGGCACGTCTGATTTCTCAGTAAAATGACGATATTATTATAATTGGAGCCGAGCAGGGTATATTGATCGGGAGCGGTTGGAGGCCAACGCAGCGGATGCAGCGGCGCAGGCGCGGGCTACGCCTGCACCCTGCGGCAACGACCAACAACATACTAAAGCCCCACTTAAAGCATAATAGGTCCAAGGACGAAAAACTAAACTTACAAGCTTAAAAAACAGTACATTTGGCGGCCTTATGCCTTATCGTAATTTCCTCCAGACAAAATGGTAGTCGATGCCAAGTGTCGCTTCGGTACATCCGTCAACCTTCTCAAATATTTTCCATTTTCTTTCATCTCATTAATCCTCGTTGGTTCAGGGATGCCAAATTCTATAAAAAAGAAGAAAATATAGAGTTTATGTCAAATGTATTCCATAGTGTCTAGCGGTGGGATCGTTGGATTTTGTGTCATTATGCTCAGATGTTCAGATGACCCCGGGATGACCTGATTTGCGTGCGATGTGTCAGTTGTGTAGTGATGTGGATTAGTGCTCATTTTAGTGCTCAGATGATGTGACCTGCTGCATGCTTCCAAGTGAGTAAAAAAATAAATGCGACTGAGATTTTTGAGCTTAGCTTTGAACCCCTTTACTACAGCTCTATCCTCAGCTCTCGCTCGACACTTATGTTAAATATTTCAAGCATGTACCTACTTACTGCACACATACTGTTAGATTTTGTGATACAAAAGTCGAGAGCGAAAGTATAGGTGCTTTGCAGTGCACTACTGTGCAGCAATAACAAAATATTGCAACTGCCGCTGAGTTGGAACTTCAAATGTTTATTGCAGAGAGGCTACGAATAAAAACCTTTTAGAGGTGTTTATTCGTAACAGAGAGGTACCTAATTAATTTCTGATGTCACATATTTTTAGGTATTATTAAGTTATATTGGTATTCGTTTTGATTTTTTACCGAAAATATTGCCTTTTCCACTCGTTATTATTGCGACCAGTGTCACCCACCATCATATCAGAGTGGTTCTACGGTTTTATTATAAGTTTGTGCTCTACGCTCGCTCAAGCAACGGGTTTTCCGACAAATTTTCTTTCTATTAAGTTTGAGTGCTGTCATTTCAGGCTTAGTGATAAAAAAAAACATTAGAGACCATAATAAGAGTTGCCCAACTTGCCTCACACACAAACATTTAACTAAAATTGGTGCCAAGAGTACTGGCACAATACAGAGTACTGGGGCAGGTCTTCTAGTCAGCTCTATGGTGCACCGGAGCCGCCGCCGTGGCCCGGTGCCCTTCCCCATGCAACTTTCACTCCCGGCGCCCAGACCGGCGGTTTCATGCCTCGTTTTATACCCCTCGACGGTGGGGATGAAATGTTTTTTTTTTATCACATCTATTCGAAAAGAGCTAGTTGGTTCCCCGCAAACAGGGACTAAAAGTGATTTGTATTTTGAATGCAGATATTGTTAGCAAAAATCCAATGACCAAAGAGATCAATCACAAATATTGTATGGACAAGTAACTGGCAGTATAAAAAAATTAACAGCAGGCATGCCAAATAAAAAAAGTTTGTAAATAAATTAAAACGTCGTAAATGCGTTCCGCTTTCGTTCGTATTTTTTAAAATTGTTTACACAATTTGCATTACGAGCCTCGGCTGGGATAACGTTTGGTCAATATGGTAGATCTGTTTTTTTTATAATATTAGTTTGCAGCAACCTAAATTACAACAATTTTTGAATTTCGCAAAATTACAGGTTTTCCACACCAATGGTGTTTTTGTGTGTTTTTTAGGGCGGCTTGTTTGACGGCCGATTTTTTCGCGAATTTTAATAAATAAGATTTTTGTAGTATATTCGTATGCGGACACTATTAAATTTAAGTACATACGACAGCACGTCAGAGTGTACACTTTTATTGTAAAGTCGCCCGTAATGTAACCGAGTAGCGTGCATGCGTGTAAGCGTATACAAACTAACATGGTACCTAAAAAAAAACACAAAATAGTCTGGCGCAGAATCACCCACACGAAACGAAGAATAGAAAACTTGGCCTGTGGGCTAAAGCCAAAATTTTACATATAAGACAGTCTTACCTCTAGTCGCACATACTTATCTACTATCGAACAAAGCTTTCTGACTAGGTATTCATAGTTACATTAATTAAAATAGGATTTTAAGTGCATATTAATAAATTAAACAGCATCTCGACTCTCGAGACATCGCGTAGGAGGGGTATTTTCTTGGTCTCTCGCCCATTGTTCTGTGGGTAGTCAGTTTAGTTAGTGTGGAGCAGGCAGCGTCTAATGCAGCCCCTTTGAACTTGCGCCGGCTGTCAGTTGCGCCGATGGCAGTGACCTCGTGGCGGTCCCCCCGCGCGCGCCCGCTGCCCCCCCGGCCCCGCGACACCCGCTGTACGCCCACACACTCCCGAACTACCCCCCGGTATTCTGGAAATGAGCATTATTTCTAAGAAATTATAAGCCGCATCCTACCTTTCTAGATACTAGACACGGTTCTGTTGTTGCACAAAGCTGGTTGGTTATTAGTTTTTCCGAAAAGTTTTCCTTCTGCGACTGCTTATTTATTCGATATATGCAATTCTATGTATTCTGAAATTTTATAAAATGCGACGCAAAATTGCGTGCTCTGCCTTGACCAAAAGTATCTGTGTCTGTGTTGCACGCACGTACTTACCTACACAAAATTACGTATTTTGGTGATCTGTACGTGGTGAAAATTTCGTTTATATTCGATCAACATTATCTGAACATGGCATGACTCATCAAGACTTAAGGGTAGACGATAGCAATGTGGCGGGAAATTCAAAATTAATTCAATTATTTTTACATTTTGTAGCTAAACTGAGCTATTTTTGTTCAGCGATTTTTCGTTCGCGGCAATAACAGAGTATTCTTTTCATTATTGTAAACAAAAGAACAACAATAATTCAGCCGATTATGTGTTCTGGTCTACGACAAGTTTTTTGGGCAGTTAGGTAGGTGTAGGTAAATAGTCGTTATATGCCGACGTTGTTACAACGCCGCGCCGGGCCTACGAATTGTGCTACGTGCTACGAACCTCTGGCTTCTACGTTGACCAAAAAATTTTTTAATTTATCTCAATTTGGAATTCATCGCTTAATTTCGTTCGTGTCGTATCTCCTTGGAGATGGAGGCTCTAGGCACACTCCGAGGTGAACATTCAGAGCATGTATGAGGTTTCTATCTCAAAGATTGTTATCAGTCCGTTATCAGCGGAACGGCCGTGCGTGCCCAAACGACCGCGGCCTATCGATCTAGTTCACCCAGTATCACACACGGAAGAGATAACACTTACGTATTATGCTAATACGGAATACCTACTTACTAATGCTCTGGAAGATTACTAGTTACTCATTTTCAAATAATACTTATCGCTTATCAGTTGAAAGCTTGGTCAAGCTGGTTATCAATGAGATTCGCTTCCCGAGTGTTGTTTGAGATATTTTTCTGGCCTCGCAAGGTATGCTATTAATTTGTTCTGACCTTCGTAGATATCGTCGTACCTACCTACATACTCGTACATACAATACGACTGTAGTGTAGGAACATTGTTTTGTCGGTTAGCTCGCGCTGTGTTTTCTCGCGTCTAGTCTAGCTAGATGGAAGTGAATCAAACTATATGCGAAGGTGCAGGATTCTTAGCTTATTAGTTGGTAAACTTGTTAGCAACGCAGTCTGAAAAATTATTTTAAAATAGTGATACTCCATTATTATAAAAGGACTCGATTATGCATCCGAAACAAAAATATAAGTAGGTATTCTTTTTTTTTTATGTCGCTGATATAATCAATTCTCCTGTAGTGAGAACAAATGTACGTTCTCGCTAGGAATTAGTAGAAGTCATTTGTTTGCGATAAGTTGGAGCGAGTTCTCAAGAATGGAGAAAATTGATTTTTTTATTGAATTGAATTGCTTAAAAAAAATACTACGGCGCAGGTATAAGAAGACTTAAGAGGAACATTAGGGGTCAATTTGGTCATCCACATTCTACAGCCGAGCCGGTAGAAAAATCTAGAAAAATATCTCAGAGGCCAGAAAAGATCATGATGCAGTGATCGCTGCCGAACAAGAGTTGGTTTTAATTCTACACCTGTCATCTGAATGGCACAAACATCTTTTTCAAATGACACGGTGCCTTTTTGCTCAATAAGAAATGCTGGCGCTTATTAAAATCCACCCTATTTTCATTATTTGGAAGATATTAAAAAGAAGATCAATAAGCAAAGTTGAACGCTCGAGCGAGGTCTAGCTCCCGAAAGTGCAGTGCACTTGCTGAAAGGTCAGAGTTAAGGTTAAAGTTGATGTCGTTGGCGCGGTCGGCTGCAGCGCGCGGGCTGCGGCGGGCGGCGGCGGGCGGTGGCGGGCGTAGGGCGGGCGGTGCACGGTGCAGGCACCTGGGGCAAGGGCGGCGCGCGCGGGGCGCGTCCCTACTGCAGATTCACTTTCGTCCGGCCGCGACCCGACCGCCTGCCAGTGAGAGAAAGTTGGCCGCGGCGAGCGGACGAGTCTCGCGAGTCGAGCGGCGCGCGCCGCACCACGCACTGACACGCGCTCGAGCACCGGCTCCCGGCTTTACCCCGCACTTGCACTTTTATGTGACAATGATGCAATGCCATTGAACATTACTGAGCCACATATTGTAAATATTGAGAGAATTTCGCCTCAGTGAGTGCGTATTTCCACGTGTGATAAAAAAACTTTGGAATAATTTTATTAACATTAAAAATAAAAGGCGAAAAATAAACCCGTAATTTCGAACCTGTAAATATTGAAGCTACTGCCTTGTTCTCGGACTTTGAGAGTGGTGAACTATTGGAACTGGACATCATTTGGGGAACAGTTAGTGTGTGAGAATGCAGTGCTATCCGAGGCTATCGCCGAAGCTGGAGCGGGCGGAGAGCTACGAGGTGGCGATGGGTGCCGGCGAGGGCCTGGCAGGAGTCCCTCGGAGGTTGGAACTGCCGGCGCCTCCGGGCAAGGAGTACCGCGCGCCCGTGCTGCTGCCGGCGCCCGCGCACTCGGTCATCCAGTGCATGCGCCCGCCGCCGCCGCCGCCGCCGCCGCGCCACCACAAGCCGCCAGTCTTCGAGGAACCTTCCAGCTCCATACCAGATCTAGGTAAGCAAACACATTGTTTTTCAGGTATTACGCACGTCTGAAGGCCGTCGAGAAGGATTGTTAACAAAATAAACACTGATGTTCTTGACCTTGCATTACGTAATTGGCTTGTTGTCTTATAACAGTTGACGTTACTTTGTAATAGTTGGAGAGCTGGTGACCAATCGAGATATTTTTTCGTACAAGGCTGGGAGTTAGTAGGCTGATAGAGTAGACTTCGCTGAGTCTGGGAAAAATATTTTTTTGGTCCGGTCGCGGTTGAAAGTTAGATTTTTTCGACTTTGAAAGTTTAAATGTATGGGTTGAGTCATTTCTTTTTTGTCTACAAGGCTGGGAGTTTTTAGGCTGCCTTTTTAGTCTCCGCTGATCACGAAATCACTATTTATTACTAGCCAAATGCGGTAGAAATATTGTTTTTTATAACCTAGAAAGTGTGAATTTTTGGGTTATAAAACTCAAACTTTCAACCACGCTCGGCCAAAAAAACAAATATTTTCTTGTTCAACGGAGTCTCAACAACTAAACTAGAAGTTTCTAGCCTTGTGCGACAAAAAAAATATACTGAACCCATACATTTAAACTTTCAATGTCGAAAAAATCTAACTTTCAACCGCGACCGTGCCAAAAAAATATTTCTCCTAGACTCAGCGAAGTCTACTC
Source organism: Zelleria hepariella (assembly GCA_949319315.1). NCBI lineage: Eukaryota > Metazoa > Arthropoda > Insecta > Lepidoptera > Yponomeutidae > Zelleria > Zelleria hepariella. The sequence continues at coordinate 15,824,407 of OX439384.1, forward strand.
TATCGGCCTACCAACTCCTAGCCTTGTACGAAAAAATATCTCGATTGGTCACCAGCTCTCTAACTATAATGAAGAATGGGTACTGCTGGATTCTTTGTACCTGTGTTACCTGTTTGAGGTTTTGTATTTAGCTGTAGAAACCTTATCAACTATGGTGACATAGTCGACTAGATGAGGGTTAGGTCACCTGCATCAAAATTTTGGTTTGGTACAAGAATGTGTGCAATATTGGTACATCGGCATCGTTTTTCTTACCGCTTTGTAGTCCAGAGGAAAAAATACACATCTAAATTGAATTATATGATGTACCCACATCGAGCGTATTTACCAGTTCAACATGTAGAAACAGGTGAAAATTTCAGAGAAGGAATGTTTTTAGGGTTCCGCACCATAAGGGTGTCAAAATAGTACTAAGCCTATCCTGCCATATTATGTCTGTTTATTTTTTTAGAAGTGATGTATTATTATTATGTCTAGAACAAATAAGGACACCTTGATGCGCGAGTTCAACTCGCACTAGGCTGGTTGAAATTTAAGATGGGCAGGACAGAGAACGAGGGCTGAATAACTGTATTAAAAGGGATAGAGCCTAATATGTATTGTAGAGTCGCGCTCTGGTAGGGCATCTCATACCTATTGCGCGGGCATGCAGCGTTTTCTGAAACACTCGAATTTAGTGTAGTCCTCATCATACATCGTACCACGTGAGCCTTACCTCCAGGAAATTCTGGACTACGGAATGTCAGCCAGTTCTGGGTTGTTGCGACGTTGTCTGTACAACACATCGTAACGAAAGACCTGTATCTTCCGGTAGTGTTCTCCACAGTTCGTATTTTTAGATGTCGGGGCTTGTTGATTTTTACGGCTTACCTTGTCTTTCCTGCTCCGTAATTTGGTAAACTAAAGCCTCTATTAGGGGGATATTGCTCGATGGGGGTGGTATAGACCAGGTGCTGGGTTAAGTTAAGCCAATTTAACGTAAAAATACGTGGACAGCAACTGCAGCCTCTTCTTTAGGGACTGGACATTTCTCCCATGTGGTGTGGAAGTGTGGATGAAGGTGTCAATGTAAATTCTGCTGCAATATAATGCAAGATGCACATAGGTACCCCCAAGCACAAAACCTCTAACGCGGTAGATGAACTGGGTTTCATATAAAAACCACTAGAATGTATTTTTTATATTTTGCACTTTGCTTGGATCATCTCGGTCGATTTATTGGTGCCGTAGTTCAAGGCCAGCCAGGGGGGCTACCCTTGACGCTATTGCGTTCATCTTTGAATGCTTTGATTTTATTTATAATAATATGCTTTGTAATGTTTATTCAAAGGTAAGGCTAATTTGTACAATGAAAATACAAATTGCGTCTTAATTAGTGAAATATTGAATTTTCTAAATTTACAAAAAGGTGGTAAAAAAAAGGTCAGTACGTTTTACAGTATGATCATAAATTCAACTCCTTGTTCACTCTGTTGGTAATAGCGTGATATACTACTGAAAAGTAAAATCAGCAAAATTATATCAAAATCCGACAACGAAAAAAACTTAAACACCTCTTTGGATTGTCACTTCGACGATTAATTAGGTCGTACTTAGAGTAGTAGGTATTACAATAATTGCGTATAATTTACATTGCCTTGACTGTAGATTTATTTATATTTCCTGCTTCGATGAATTGTTACAGTGTGCGTTTAACACTGAGATCGCTTCCGGGTGATGACGGTGATGGTGAAGGTCGCTTTATTAATCTAGCACTTTATTGCATCGATTACACTCGTTACGATGCTTAATCTATGCATATTACCTGTTGTTGACATACCGTCAGGAGGTCATGTCATAAAGGGGAATATTACATTGGTTGGGGTTCCGTAACCAAAGGGCGCCAACGAGCTCTATTTCTAAGTTTATGCTTTTTACTGTCCGTACGTCTATTTGTCTGTATGTTTTGTACTGTAAGGTAGCCGGGAGGAATATGTGCTGTAGTAACGGATAAAAAAAATAAGACTTCAATTTTAGAGGCGTTCACCCGTAAAATAAACTTAGTTGATGTAGGTACTTGACCAATTTTTGTGAGTCGGAATCATTTCCGCGTTTTCGCCCCTATGATCCAGTAAAATTAGCTTCGGACCTGACCTGGAGCGCCACCGAAACCTTGTCAAAAAAAACTGCGAAATTTTCGCCTTTATTTCGGTTTTTGGCGATTTTAATCCTAAAGGACTACCTACTTAGTTTTTTATAAATACCTACGTCGTACATTTTTAAAGCAGACTAAAATTTGCAATCTGTGACTAGAACTATCGCCTTTAAGGCTGTTCTGTTCTACGAAGCAGTGGCACTGCCCAAAAAACTTGTCGTAAACCAGAACACATAATCGGCTGAATTATTGTTGTCCTGTTGTTTACAATAATGAAAAGATACTATGTTATTGCCGCGAACGAAAAATCGCTGAATAAAAATAGCTAGATAATGTAAAAAGGTGAATATTATGAATTTCCCGCCACGCTGCTATCATCCACCCTTAACGCCTATTGCTGTTTAGGTACCCATTTTAAAGTGAAATATTGAGTAGTAAAAAAATACATCTCGAATTAATTTTGTTGTAGATTATTAAAAACTAAAAACCTTAAAAAAACATACTCTGCAAACAAATTTTTCACACATAACGGTAAAAAATAAAAAAAAAACGCTTTTAAGAGTGGACGATGGCAACATGGCGGGAAATTCAAAATTTTCACAGATTTTTATATTTTGCAACTAAACTGAGCTATTTTTGTTCAGCGATTTTTCGTTCGCGGCAATAAAACAGTATTCTTTTCATTATTGTAAACAACAGAACAACAATAATTCAGCCGATTATGTGTTCTGGTCTACGAAGCAGTGGCACTGTCCAAAAAACTTGTCGTAGACCAGAACACATAATCGGCTGAATTATTGTTGTTCTGTTGTTTACAATAATGAAAAGAATACTATGTTCATAGACTTATATGTTATTGCCGCGGAACGAAAAATCGCTAAGCAAAAATAGCTCAGTTTAGCTACAAAATGTAAAAAACTGTGAAAATTTTGAATTTTCCGCCACGCTGCTATCTTCCAGCCTTAAACGCCTGAGTTTACGGATCTCGCTTGTCAAACGAAAGCGGAAACGGCTTTTGATTGCCGACCCAGAAGCGGTGAAATTGCCACTATGTCGCATTGACATGGCACTCACTTCTCCTCCTCCATGCATCGGTATCCTCATTACTGAGGGTATTGGTCATTCTTCTGGAGCAATCCTTGTCGCACAATGCGTCGCCAAGGAAAGAGTGACTACTCGTATAAGCTGAAAGGACTACTAGATATAGATAGTACGTACAAACCTTAACCATCTGAACATTTCTATCCCAGGCAGCGTCTAAGTGGCCACTTCACCTAAAGTAATCTATAGGGAATCTAAAGAGAAATATAAATATGTCACGTAAGCCCTGCATATTATGTACGGACCTGTACAATTAAGTACACACATGTAACTGTAAAAGGCCGAGTATTGTTAAATCTTAGATTTGAGTGGTAAACGATTCAACAACAAAACCTAAGATTATACTGAATGACTTGTTTTACCAGAAGACCCTAATAATCGTTGTTTGGGCCTTCTACAGAAACGTAATATTAGCTCACAGTCACATCCTAAGAAGAGCATAAATTGTTCAAAATTTTTACCAGAAATAAACAAGAGTTAAATCTCTAGACCGACCAAAACTAGGAAATGCCACAATAAAGGTATTTTCAAACTTTTCAACACGGGCGATAAAAGAGTTAGCATATCTGCACGACCTCTTCCTAAATTATAACAATGTTCGTAATAAGATAACTTTTGCGAACACTGATTAGATAAACAACACAAGGTTAGAGCGATATGTGGTAGTGACGCGGCAGTGTCATTGAGGTCACTGTGACATTGGTTGGGCCGATAGCTGTAACAAAATAATAGCCATATCTTATCTGACAATGTCAGTGGCGCGGGCGCACAGGTAGGTACGACCCCTCGCGCCCTTCTATTATTTACACTGCCACCAGCTCCCGCTGCACGTGATAGAGATAATGCATCGATGCACTTGCACGATACCTACATTACTTACATTAAATTAGCACCAGGTGATCCGATTCTTTCAACTAAAATAAATTGCGTACAATACGAGCAGGTTAGTAGAAACCAAACTACACGATTTTTCAGTAGTCGAAGGTCAGGCTTGACCGTTGTTTCAGCGATAGCAGATTTATATCCACGTGTAAAAAACCTTCACGTAATGTGTGTATGGCTGTGGCGAATATGCGTTATCACTGTAACCTTCTGACTGAGCAAATTACTTCCTGATCATACTTGTGTGCTAGATATAGGTATATTACACCTACTTCGCTACGTAATAACAATATCACTTATTACTTTATTTGTAAACAGTTCTGAAAGCCAATGATTTTCTACTATCAGTCATTCGTCATTGAGGCTCAGGTAACCTTGCAGTGCCAAGGACTATTGCGACAACAGGGTAAAAGTTGCCGGAGGGAAGAAATCAACGATGCCTTAACATGTTTGTGGTTCGCATAAACAGACCCGGTTGTTCTGCTTTAATTAATGACCTAGTTGTATTGTGCTTGTACGTACAAAGTACCCCGGAAAACACGGTAACAAGTGACCAGTCACCTACACACATAAAGAAGACGAGCGCGATACAACTGTTGAGTACACAGGGAAGTAGTCGTCAACCTTGGCCGAGGTCGCACGGCGTCACTTGCAGACTCACAGCGCTATAATAAATTGTCTCATAACATAATCAACTCGTTAGATGGATAGGTACAAACGAAACGAGCCTGTTGTTACCAACAGAACTTAAATTGCAAATACACTTTTGAAGGTTCACCTGGTTTCGGATAAACTTGCATGCATACAGACCCTTTTTTTAAAAGTGATATTGTGGAAATGCACAAAACCGTTCTTATTGTATAATTGGATTTTATAAGATGTGCGTAAGGATAAGGAGAATACATAGGTCTGTGAAATTGGAAATAACAGTCTGTATGTAATCAATTTACCTACAGAGTTTTATAGACTTTTGTTTTCACTAAGTATTCAATGAGTGGAAATTTTCCAAATTGTAGAGCGTGTCAGCATGGCGTTAGGCGTTAGATGTTAGATGGCGTTAGGTATTTCAACGGGGAACAAGAAAATGTTTCGGGAAAAAATTTCCTCTCTCGAGATGTTGCATGTTACTCGACTGCGTCTGTAAGGATAGTCCGTTCTTTAATTGCAATATTGGTCTGTACGCACATGACTTGTACGTTTGTATAAGTGTGTGGGTATCGTTTTTATATAATACCTACAGCTAAAGGGTTGGACCGGTTGTAGAAATGAGCTATCGTCAGGTTTAATGTAGAAGTTGACCCCCCGTAGCACATCCTTGTCGCGCGCTTCTTTTTCATGTCGCCGCGCAAGCATGTTCAGGTCTAAGAAGCAGTGGCACCGCCCAAAAAACTTGTCGTAGACCAGAACACATAATTGGCTGAATTATTGTTGTTCTGTTATTTACAATAATGAAAAGAATACTGTTTTATTGCCGCGAACGAAAAATCACTGAACAAAAATAGCTCAGTTTAGCTACAAAATGTAAAAAACTGTGAAAATTTTTAATTTTCCGCCACGATGCTATCTTCCAGCCTTAATGTTTTTTTGGGAAGAATAACCTAGCATGAGTTTTTATTTTTTTACTTCTTTTGTATTTAACTTTTTAAATATTTTTTTCTTTATTGGGGTCTAAGATAACTAGTCTATCACCAAAAAAATAATCAGCTTTAAACTTGTAAAAGATACCGCAAGTTTGATCCAAAGTTCAAAAATGCTGTTTTAGAGAAAATATCATCGAATAAGTTAGTATGGGGAGAAAAAAAAGTAGGGGTCTGAAGGATTTTTGATTGATTTCAAAAACTTTCCCACCACCTGAACCTTCAGAATAGCACAAAAAATCTGTCACTTTATGGTACGAAGCTATGGCACTACCCAAAAAACTTGCCGTAGACCAGAACACATAATCGGCTGACAACATTGAAAGAGATCAATCACAAAACAATCCATGGACAAGATAATGGCAGTATGAAAAAATATACCAGGCGCGAGCGAAAAAAAAGGCAGTGAAAAAATAAAAACGTCATAAATGCATTCAGTCTTCGTTCGTAACGTAATTGTTTATTAGTTTACTGAAATTCGGATTTTACTTAATAGTTTCATAAAATAAAAGTGTTTCTTCCCCAAGTAGTGAAAATAAAAGTTTCATAATATTAACTCCAGAGAACATCGGACACTAATTAGTCGTAATTTCCACTCAATTACTTTCTCATCGAAGGTGATAAAAAGTAGAGTGTTCATCTCGGAAACAACAATTTTTTAAGCTCGAGTAAATAGATAATTTGAATGCCTTGCTGCGCTCAAGATTCTACTTTAGAATCCTTCGCTCTGCTCTGGATTCAAAGAAACACTGTGTTTTACAATGTGTTTTAGTCCCTCGGGTAACAATCTAATATTATTTTCTTCTTATAATACATTTATCCCTGAAAGCTTTCAATAGTCGGCATGGGAACAAGTGGTAGGTCTATTCATTGGTTGAAGACGACCCCGCGCCCTTCACGTTGCCTTCACCCCTGCCTACCCCCTTCACCCCCTCCCCGCTAGCATCGTTTGACCGAGCACAGGGTCATGGTCACTTATAATGATCGTTGGCTTGTATTTTGGTAACAGTTACTGCGCAGCTAATAGAAAATTTAACGATTTGTGACAGCTCACATGATTCACGACATGACTCTACAAAGACAAGAACTTAGATCGTAAAAAAAGAAACATTTAACTCACTCACTATGTACAGTGGTTTCAGAGCGAATGATCGTGCAATATGAATCGAAGGCCACTAGTACACTGATAAGAAGTAAATAGTGTTACTAGTTCATACCTAAGTGCATTGAACATAAAAAAATAACTGAAATGTACGATCGGCCACAGTCACAGCACAGATATCCCATGGCAGCTCTTACCGCGCGCGGCATAAGGGCGCCGATCGAACAATAAGGGTATCCTAGCGTGTGGCTGAATTACGTGTCTAAAATTTTTTTACTTCCAGCGTACAATTTCATAGAAACATGTTGATTTTACCGTAATCATAAGGACGACCAATGGTAGAGATTAGAGTTTCGTTTTTTACCATTTTAACCCCTGGCATAAAAATAGGGGTGTTTCACAGCTATGTATGTTTGTCTGTCGGTGGGTCTTTGTGTCTGCCTGTGGTATTGTAGTTTGTAGGATTGTAGGAATCGATCTAGAGATGCGTTTTTTTTTAGAGCAGGTTTTCTAGCGAGTGAAAATCGGTTCAACCGTATATGAGAGATGCTAATTTGAAGCTGCCCCTCTACCCTTGACGCATTTTTCCAATACGGCCGCAATATGGCACAATTTACAAAATTTCATATTTTACAAATTAAGACGCATTTTGTGTTTTTATTGAATAAAACAGCCTTACCTTTGAATAAACATTGCAAAGTATTTAAAATCAAAGCATTACTATGCTAATTCAAATATAAATTAATTTTAAAACTTTTTCATATTGATCGCAATAGCGTCAAGGGTAACCCCTCTGATGTGTCGGGGGTATTTTTATTTTTTTTGTCAAGTTTAAAAGCATTGTCTATACATTGCCTGTATTATTTCTCTTGAACCTGAAACTGAAGCGCATAATGCACTTCGAACCCAGCATCGAGCGGGCTCTGCCCATGACCCACGCACTAAGCCCGCGTTGCCATGGTCACGGACGATCGATCGCTTCCCCCCGCCCCGTGGCAATATGGCCGCCTGCACCCGGAACACACTAACCCGTTTATCTCTCCAATTGCTTGATGCACTCTTCTATTTTTACCTAAAATATGAGCTTGTACACCATCACTTTGCAGTTTGCTCTAATTTATTCCTTGTGTGCGAGGACGCATTGATTTATTTAGCATTGATTTAGCTGATTACTCAAACATAAGTCTAGCCAGCTTTCAGGGTCCTGCCTAATGTATCGCGTAAAGCAATAACTACAAAATAAAAATAAACTAAGGCCTTTGCATCTACGTAATGAGATGATTTAAGCTGTCAGGATGGTTTAGGTGCTGGGCATGCCTACACCATCTAAAAAAAATACTCCCGACATTTTAGCTTCAAATCAGCATATCTCATAAACGGCTCCACCGATTTTGATAAATCATATCTAAGAACACTCGCTAGAAAACCTGCTTTCAAATAAAATAAATCAGCAACCAAATCGGTTCGCCCACTTAAGAGCTACGGTGCCACAGACAGACACAAAGAGTAAAGAATAAGGTTGAATTAGTACAAAAGTACCTAACTCTTTTTACAGCGTAATAGCACCCGGTGATAGGGATCAAAACCTAAATTTATTTGCTCTATGAAGTTCCGTTAATTTTTTAATTAATAAAATATGAACGATATGGCGGGAGAAAAGTATTTTTTAAATATTTTTTTCATTGACTTTCACAATGTTTTAACAACTCAAAGCTATGTAAATGCACCTATACGCACAAACATATTTTTAAATTTGAGCTAATAACAAAAACAAAAAAGTTATGATATTTTTTTAATTTTGTGGTTATAAAGTAAAAAATATTTTTTTAAATTTTTTTACAGAGTGACATCCTGTTGACCAGTAGGTTATCCCCTGTAAAAAGAGTTAGGTACTTTTGTAACACCTTGTAGAGGGTGGATTTTTGAGACGGGGCAGTAAGGGCCTTAACCTTAACCATTATAATTACAGGAAAACGTTCCTAGGAGACAATCCATAACTTTTTGAGATATTATGAACTGCATTCACATATTTTGGCAAAAAGTTACAGTTAGCGAAAAAAAAGCTAAAATACCATTTGTTTAAATGCCATTCGATCTTATTTCATGTAGGTATCAAAAGACTAAGGAGTCAATTGAGGTTTGAGTACTAGAAATGACAGAAATCGGCAAAAACCATCCCCCGTATGATGTTATTTGCAAATAATATAATTTGGTATTTCCTATCAATGTATAGTACAAAGAAATATTTCCTATCAATGTATAAGTATGCCGTGCCAAAGCAAATGACGCCTTAGAGCAAGGTCTTTCTTCCATTACGTTACTGTAGTATTTGAGACTTAAATTAAGTTACTTAAGTACTTACTCCTAGATACTTACTTACATATCAGAATTTCACCAAACAATATAATGTCCTTGGCGACAAACAAACAAAATCTACAAATTGTATATTTCATTATCTACAATATCGCAATAGAGGAAGAACTTTACATAAAGAGTCAGTGATCGCTGATACCAACATACATCGCTGATAGCCTCTGCCTATGCGTTCCGTGACATCTCTACTCAACGTTAATTCGTATGTTTCCAGAAGCTGAAAAAATGCATACCCATGGCGATTAATCGAATGCTACGCACTTCTTTGTTAAGTTTGTATCTATAAATTGCACCCATAATCATGTAAAGTAAATCCATCTTATATCGCAACAGAAAAAAAACTTATGAAAAATGTATTATGCGTTACATGCAGTTTCTTCGCCTGCCTATCTCAGACTTGATGCTGATTTGCAAACAATGCACTTAAGAGGCATAAGCAAGGGAGACCTTTTCAAGTTTAAATGAGTTTAGTTGAAGGGTTGAGTGGGAGACGAACCTTCGTCACCAGGAGTTCAGAGCGCGCGAGGAGGCAGCCGCGCTGCCGAGTGATGCCCTTGTCGGCCTGCGTCACGCCAGTCAGACTACATAGAACGCTGCACGTTGCACATCGACACCCGTAATACATAATACTGTATCGTATATACACCGGTATTCTTGGCAGCACGATAAGTGAACTCTAAGAATACTTATGGCTTGCAACTTAAGAGCGACGGCTGGCAAACAGTTTTCCGAGAGACTCTACATTCCAAATGTGTGCGTCTGCACGGCATTGGAGGCACACATAAACAGCTTCTTCGTGATGTTGTCGCCAAGAACTGGCAATACACATGCACAATATTGTTTGTGTCCCTTTTGCACTCGGGCGTTTGCAGCTCCTTGCAACTGCACGCTAAATGCAACGCGCAATTTTCTTGGCACATTCGACCTCCTCGTCGATTCGACTGCCCTGGTAGAATGTAGTGAAACTAACAGTTCATGACTCGGTGCACTAACATTTGTTTAATGCAGTGGTTCTTAACCTTTTTTGGACCACGGACCACTTTGATAATTTTTTTCTTAGTGCGGACCACCAGATCCAAGGTACATCGTGTTTCACATGAAATTGTTTCACCTGACCTAAAGTATAATGTAAGTAAGTTGAATGCAGGAAATTAATATGAGTCAGTTTTGGAACAATGGAACATACACGCGAAAATTCACCAATGTTACTAAAATTATTATGGAGATTTTATTGGTAGGCGATAGCAATGCGCGCGCAGCGCGCCCGAAAATTCACCGATTTTACCCTTTTTAAGCCGCAAGATGGCCAGAGAATCTTCCGTCATCAAGATTTCATTTGTTAGTAAAAGCGCGCGCAGCGCGCCCGAAAATTTTACGATTTAACTCTTAAAATCAAGTTTTGCTTAGCACGTGTAATAGGTGCGTGAAAAATGCGCGCGCAGCGCGCCCGAAAATTCACAGTTTTTTCCCTTTTTAATTATATGATAAAGATTTATTTAGCTATTATTTGAACAAACGCACTCAGCGCGGCTGAAAATTTACTAAGAGGTATTTAAGTCTAACATTTCATAATAGAGAATTCCTTTGTTTTGAATAGAAGACACGCGCGTAGCGCATTTGAAAATTCACCGATTTTAACTTAAATATAGTCTACGTGCGGTTTGACATGGGCTAACGACTTTATACTATGAGTGAGCACTGATTACGATTTTTAAGGGTTTTGATACTAATACAATTTATTATTTTTTGCGTATTATTGTATTGTGCTTGGATCACCACAAGGGTGCGTCTGAATGGGTTGCCATTTTAGACCAGCATGGCGACTGGCTTCCCTCGAGGCGTATGACCCCAAATTGTATTGAACTGAAGACCGCAACTTTACATCAGAGCCTGCCGCAGGTTACGTATAGGCTATTTATTGTATTATCCTGTCAAAATCTGGCGCATTCGGTAATTCCTGGGCGCGATCTGCAGTCACGCGGATCTTTGGAGGTTAAAAATATTTTTCAATAGGGAGTAAGAGCGCGCGCCAGCGCGCACGAAAATTTCAGTTATTTTATTCATTGGGAAGTTATTCAAACATGACTTTCAAAACCAACATTAAAATTTATTGACAACTATCGGTATGTGCGCTGGACTGCAGGACCCTCCCGCGGACCACTAGAGAGGCCCTCGCGGACCACCAGTGGTCCGCGGACCATAGGTTAAGAACCACTGGTTTAATGGGTGATTTGAACATCGCAACAAACATTATCATTTGTGTGCGTAGGTATCACAATAAAAAAAATCATTGATATGCAAGTGCTTTCATTAATTGATATCATATCAAAAATGACTTAACGCACTAGATGTCTGCTATCTGGAGAGCCTCTTTAGTAGAGCTTTTTAATTTTAATAAGCCATCATTAGTTGGCTTTTCTTTAAAAAAAAACCGCATCCAAATCGGTTCACCCGTTTAAGGGCTACTCCACAGACAGACACACAGACACACACACATATCGCTCAAACTTACAACACCCCTCTTTTTAGGTCGAGGGTTAAAAAGTGAAACGTGTACTCAGTATGCGCTGGGCGCAATGTGAAGTGCGAATGCAACGCCCGCGGTGCATCGCGATACCAAGGCGCCAGTGCGCGCAGGAGCTACTTTGTTTATGCACTTTCGAGTCTTTCAACCGACATTGTGGTAACTCACTCGCACGCGGCTACGACGCCTTTGCCAAGTAATTGCCAAATATCTGCATTCAGTCATTCAGTGAGATAATAACTGACATTTTAAATAAATATTTCATGGACTACAAAGTAGTCTCTAGCTCTGTCTCTACATTATCGATTGTGATTAAGCCACAATGATCTGCTTACTATGAGTGCATCAAACAATTCATACCATTTTACTTTGCATCAAGTCGCTGAAAGTTCTTGAGACGTCTTTGGATTATTTTTGCAACGTATTTTATTCACGAAGCGACATTAAAAGTGGCAGAGCGAACTCAATAAATACCGTGATGTGAGTAAATCTAAACAGGGGCCTTGCCTGTAACGCATGGTGCCAAAATGGGCTCCCGGTTGACGGCTTCAATTACGATTTATTAATGGTGTCGGTCCTTTTAATATTTTTGTAGTACAGCAAAGAATATTCTGATTATAATTCTAGAGGATTAGTTCGCTGGTTGTGGGAGAAAAACGAGGAAATCCCGGTTTTTTCCTTCTATTGGGACGCCATTGATACGCCATTGCGTTACAGGCTAAGGCCCTAGGTAGCATGATTGAAACAAGTGGAAATGTATTGAATAACACCCGTAAAATAAAAAGTTCACGCACGCACTTGCATACAACCAATTAATTTGAGAGAAATAACATACGCTCTCGTTGTACAAATATTTTACTTTGGCACTATTCAGTCACTACATAATGGTTATTGACTGTATTGTTACGTATACAAGATCGTGGGGCCTTTTTAAGTTTCTGCAAATGCAAATTATCAAGAATGTGATGGGCGCGGAAGTTTGATTTTCCTAAGGGCTAGAGAGATGCCGTCGCACCTGAGTATACCGGATGATATTTTAATCTCTGAAAAGCCATAATGGCAGTCTCTACATTAGAGTCCACCATTTTTACACCCCGATCCAAAAAGAGGGGTGTAATAAGTTTCATCACTATGTGTGTGTGTGTGTGAGAGGGCGTGTCTGTCTGTGGCACGATTTAGATGCGGTATTCTTTTTTTACCTATTTGAAAGCAGATTTTATATCAAAATCGGATCAGCCGTTTATGAGTTATGCCAATTTAAAATTAAAATGACGGGGTTTATTCGTTATTAACTTGTACCTACCTGAAGATTCTAAATAACTTTTGTTATTTTTATGTGAAAAGGTTTTCAAGCTTATGGTAGTACCTTTGCACTTTATTTTCTTATTAAGTACCGTGCCGTTATTAGACTTGCAGTAAAAAAAACACACGTATTCATGCTCACACCATTCTCGCGATGCGGTCAAGATTAGCGAGATGAAAACCATCTCAACCATCTCTTTTTATTAGAAGAGCACGTTTGCGCGGCGAAGTGCGCGGGCGTTAGACGTAACCAGAGTTGCTTTCTATGCAGTGAAGGTGAGGTGCACGCATGCAGAGTGCATTTGCAGTTCAAGTTTAGTGCTCGACTAGCCATAATTGCATCGGGAGCGTTGCACTTCTAACGCCGGCCGCCGCCGCCGCCGCCACGCCGCACCGCGGCCCACGGGGCAACGAACGCGCGCGCAGCTGCCCGGGAAATAGATCCCGATCCAACTATTTCAGAGCACCTTGTCAGACGATAGCGTGAGAGGCGCACCGTGAGCTTTTATGTCACTCCCGACTCGCACCTAATACGGCGGTGTTTCAATTTAAATGCACGGCCAGAGAACACGCAACAAATAAATTGAGCGGCTCCCTCTATTTATGACTTTTCGCTGATCTAACCCTAAGACCGGACTAAGCTAAGACGAGGTATCACGAAGTTCAGCGGGTGAACGCTCGCGAGCGGCCGCGCGCGCTTTGCTGCATTCATTACTCATTCAGACATCACTCGGATAACGCTGAATGGCTGACCGAATATGTAACAAGGGTTTCGGGAGCAAATTCATTTACACTTATTCATCATGTATGCGGCATCATTTGAATTCGGTGCGGTAGGTCGTTGTCTTCTTGCTATGTTATTATGGATCTACCTCTACAAGCACGTATAACTAGAGACTAAAAAACAACAAATAAACTACTACCATACCACTACACCCTTCCAATTGGTTTCTCCAATAACTAACATGAAATCGAGAACACAAACATACCCACAGAGTTCAATATACAATTATCTATTAATAACAACATCTATTGCAGCGCACCGCACGTAGCGCTGCCATAATGGAAACAGGTCTAACGCAGGGCTAAGAATGCAAGCAATAGAAAAAAAAAAGTTTGAACGTTCTAGAGTTAGAATCTAAGTAAGTCGGGTGCAGTGCCCTGCCAGTGCCAGTGACCTGCTGCCGAGGCGTCGACTTCTCTGGAACCTTCGTAGCGCTTGCTACGAACACCGCTACGAACCGCGTACCCTCTACGAATTACAGATGTGGCAAATTGGATTATTGATATTGCTTATAGACGACGTTGACTAACAACCGTTGCCAATATTAGAGCCGTCATTACATTAGGCTTATAGAGGTTAAAGGATAGCTGAAACACCCAATAATAGATTTTAAACATATTTTAAAACTCTTTTGAATAATGTCGCTTAATTACTTGGACTTACTTGGTTTTGTTGGTCAAATTAGGTTTTCATGCCGTAATTTTTTTAACACTTAAGATGTGAAAGCTAAGACAATAGGTATTAAGTAGGTGCTCCTCTCAAAAAACACCCCAGTACAATTAAAAAGTAAGCCTACTATTTTTAACCGACTACAAAAAAGGATGAGTTACTCATTGAATTAATACACAGGGTGGCCGTCGTTTAGAAGAAACTTATGTTCTACCAAAGTTTATAGTTTAGGAGCCATGATTTTTTTAGTAAGTTTTGTGTACTTTTCCAATTTTGTTCACAAAATCCACCATTGTGTAAAAACTATTCGATCGAATCGAATGAAATTTGGCATACGTGTGTAAGTGGCTTAGCTAGCTTGATGTATTAAACTTGCATGTGTTCATAGGCTGTCCGATTTTATTTTAAAGTTTTTGTAACTATCTGTATGATTTTAATAATAACTTTTGATTTTCATCAAATCACTGTGGGAAAAAAAATCCTTTAGGAAAGCTCATGATCATGAGCCTAAAAACTACATTGACATGTGTAGGTACATTCACTGGACCAAAAAACATTAAGTAGCTATTATTTTTATCTATATCTATCTATACTTATAATAAAACTCTAACGAAGTCAATTCTGTACATTGATTATTTTTAGAAAAAAACTAGCAGGGGTTACTAAGTAAACTATACTGAATACAAAAATGCAAAAAAATCGGTCTATGTCTGTCTGTCTGTCTGTCTGTCTGTCTGTCTGTCTGTCTGTGTGTTACCTCATCACGCGAATACCGCTGAATAGTTTTCAGTCAAATTTAGGACCGTGATAAGTCCTGGTTTTGGGAACAATCTAGGCTATCTGATGTTCAGAATACATTGCGGGTTGCAATTTTAACTTCGTTTTTTGTAAGAAATATTCATAATTTTGATATAGCTTCTTGAAAAGATATGTTAATAAGGTCATAATGAACACACTTCCGAAAAAAAAATTGGAATTCCGGAAAAAAAAAATCCGACTTGGAACCTCATTATCTCGGAAACCGTTGATTTCCTAGGCATAGTTTATTGGGCAAAAAGGTTCGTTATAATGAGGACTATACAGGGTGTTAAAAGACCGCCAACAGACCCGAAAGCCACTAGACACCAAAACAAAGTACTTTTTCCATAAATTATTGCTGGGAAATGATTTTGGTTTTTTAGGTTATAATTTTGAAAAATATTTTTTCACGCATTGGATGTGTAACGCACAGAAGTCATATTGCGCAAGCGTAGGTATCAGATTATGTTACTTAAGCTTGAAGTGCCGATGTTTAGAATACATTGCGGGTTGCAACTTTAACGTCGTTTTTTGTAAGAAATATTCATAATTTTGATATGGCTTCTTGAAAATGTATGTTAAGAATCCCCTGAAGCTCTGCAGCCCTCTCGCTCGCACTTTTCAACATTTTAATTTATTGTAAGAGAATGATTCAACTTTGGACGATAAAATATAGTTGCAGACATAGATAATAAAGCTATTGACATGTAGACATACTTTAAATTTCACATTAATAGTTCAAAAAATAAATATTACTGAACTACTACTTTTAACCGAAGTTCTGTGATATTTTTTTATTAGTAGGAATATAAAATCAAAAGTGTGTCCACATGTCGATAGCTTTATTATTTATGTCTGCAACTATATTTTATCGTCCAAAGTTTAATCATTCTTTTACAATCAATTAAAAAGTTCAAAAGTGCGAGCGAGAGGGCTGCAGAGCTTCAGGGGATTCTTAAGAACTAGATACTGAATAAATTTGTGCAAAAAAAAGTTTTGAAAAATCCGACTTTGAACCTCATTATCTCGGAAACCGTTGATTTCCCAGGCATAGTTCCTTGGGCAAAAATGTTCTTTATGATGAGGACAATACGTGGTTTCCCGCTCTGATGGCGGTCTTTTAACACCCTGTATGTGGTCTCCCACTTTGTTGGCGGTCTTTTAACACCGCTCGGTATTCAATACAATCACTCGCCGCAAACAATAATTTTGCATTCTTGCATAACAAATAACTATTGTTTACCGTTGAGCTGGATAGACAGAGTTATTAGCCGTATGCTTTGCTTGCTGGTTTAGCATGAGAATGAGTAAGACGTTATCTATGGGCTTATAACTTTATCTATCCCACTCTACGTCGAGGGAGATACATATAAACCCTTTTACTTCCTAAGCAATTCTTATGCTAAGCTTCCTGGTATCTTATCACGGGCGATACCTTAATGTAAACAATACATATTTATTATTAAATTTATAAATGTATTGTTTAGATTAGGGTTTTTATTCAATTTTATTCTATTGCTTTCTTTTGAGCCCTGCTACCGCAAGTTAAGAAAGAATAACTATTAAAATACCTCCGACATTTTAGCTTCGAATAAGCATATTTAATAAATAGCTGAACCAATTTTGACAAAACATAACTAAGAACATTCGCTAGAAAACCAGCTTTCAAATTTAAAAAAAAACCTAAAACTTGCAAATCGTTCACCCATTTAAGAGCTACGGTGCCACAGACAGACACACCCTCAAAAACACTTATACAGACACACTCACAAAGCTGTCAAACTTATAACACCCCTCTGTTTTGGTCGGGAGTTAAAAAAAACCTTCCTTTTGAGTTTTCCTCCACAGTCGAATTTAAATGTCAAATGTGTAAAACCGCATACGAAGTCGCGGGCACAACTAGTTCATCATAAAAATTCACAACTGTGTACTCGGTCGCTTATGCTGAAGGTCTGATGAAGAACTTCGGAGATGGAGAACGGAACTCCTCAACGAATGGCAGCCGATCACTCGGAATCAGTAACAGTGTACCATTTTCCAGTGAAGTCGGGGTTTTTTTTGTTCATTATTTTTTGTAAGTGCAAGAGATTTGCTATAAAGTCGAGTGTCAGTCAGACTAATAAATTAACAAGAAAAATAAAATAGCTCCGTGAAGTTCGGGTGAATGTGCAGGAATCGCTGTGTCATCTTGTTTTCCCTGCGGAGGTTTTCAGGGAGAACCCCATGACTACTCACTGGTAGTCGCAGGATCAATACGATCGGAAAATCCTCCCCCGTGACGCGTGACTCATAACGCCACTGAAACATCGTTTTGGGATACGCAATAACACCGTTTCATGTTTTCGTATGTTGAGTCACCGACGCTATTCGAAGTTCAGTCAACTTATGTGATTTTTGTATACCGATTTTGCATTACAAAATGCTCTGAAGAGTTTTGGGTTTTGGGAAAAAACGACTTAAAATAAACTTAAGATTCTTTTAGTCGATGAATTGAACAGTATAAAGCAGCGTCCCTTGATCCCTTCCGCGGGCAATAGGATTCAGGTTCACTTTGGGATGCAAGTAGCTACACAAGCCAAGTCATCGCTCGGTCGAGACGGGTCCCCCGTCGCTGATTACATTTTCTAAGTTCACTGCTCGATGGAAAGTGCGAGTGAAACTGTGCAACCAACCACCGCGTCGTACGCACCTAGCTGCTGCACCGCAAATTACGCACATTATCAGATGCTTACAACCTTGCATTAGACATTATCGATCGTTACCAAGAAACGTGAAAGGAAGGAAGGATTTGCTCAGTTTCCAATAATTACCTACTTAGTCTACCTTTACTGTCTATTCCTTTTACAATCTTGGCACACAAATTTTCTAGAGCTTATTATACGTATTGGCTCAGTCTGTGAATGCCCTCTATAATATGTAATGTAGCGTTGGAGTTATGTGGCGCTGGCGCGGCCATCTTTTCAACGAGGATCGCGAAGGCCACGGCGATGGCGTGCAGTTTTTGCACCGATCTCGAGCGAGGCGCGATTCAATACAGGATAGGTACATTGTAACTCCCTGATTCACTGACTTACTTTTGTTTGTGATGGCTTCAATCGAAATGTTTTCTATCACGATGCCGTTACTTATAAATGATCAAGGGTTGATTTTAAATCAGGTTAATGGATTTTAAACATTTTGGTTTGCTACAGACTATTGTCAAGGTGCAATAGCAATTTTGATTTTCAACACAATTACTTACCTCAAGATTAAATATTTCACACAACTAAAATCAATCTCGTTAAGATATCAAGCGCCCAGATTGTGATACTTTATCCAAGGTGATATAGCTTCGCATGACATATCAATTGGAAGAGGTTGGTGGTGAATCGGGGCTCTGCAGCGGTCGCGCCCGCGACCCGGCGGCCGACGACCCGCCCGCGGCCCGCCGTCGTCGGCGTTTGACCTCCCCTGCACCGCACCGGCTGCGCTGAAAGCTCGGGGAAAATAATATAATGGCTCTTGAGATAATTCTTGTTTTAGAGCGTATTGCTCAGTCCCAAGACTAGTTTGCGAGCCATTTATGAAGTCGGTGAAATCCAACATACGTGAGTCGAAAGTCGCCGTGTTGGAAGGAGACCTTGTGAAATTCGGAGCTTTGATTCGGATATTCGATACCTATAGCTAATGATTGTATTTCACAACGATGAGCATAAAATTGTGGCTTCTTGTTTTCAAATTAAAATACATCAAACGTCTAAGACTCTGGGGTATCCTATCGTGTCGCTGGCTGTACTTAAGGATCACAGAAAAAGCTCTTTGACTTCTTATTGATGCAACAAAGTCTGCCCTAACCCAAAGGGCCAGCCAGGGAGTCGATTGAAAGCATTCGCTTTCCAATATTGCCATCGGTGGCGTGTTGCAGCGCAATCGGGCCGGAGAGCAGGGTCTTGATGGTTTAACTTCAATATCAATCACGATACCTTTCAATAGAAAAACCTACCGCATATAATTTGACACGAGCTGTCATTAAAAGCGTAAGTGATCGTAACTCGTTTTTTTAACGATATCATGTGAAAAAAAAATCGTAACCTAATACATATTATCCTTCAATTTGTACCCATTCAGTCGACTATCGATGGTGGTTGATGGTTTCAAACTAAGACAATTTCACTCTAAAGTCCCGGTCGATAACCACGAAACTACGCTTTTTATCCTTGATCGAAGCTTTTAACGGATATATCACTGGTATGTTTATCAACTTTTTGTCTTTTTATTTTTTTGTCAACGTTTCTAGACCTTTGTAGGGCTCGTGGTTGCGGCAGACTGAGGACCGTGATACTTGTAGATGTTGTAGTTAAACAATCAGACCCTTGTCTGGAGCGGAGGGAGTGGCGGGAGCGGGGTGCGGATCGGGGCAAGGCCCGCGGCCAGGGACGAACGATATCTAACTCGGCTCCATTACTCGATCTATGTACCTATGTACTTAATGTGTGCTGCACTGCCAGAGCGGCACAATTATACACCGTGGAATTTTAGTGGTTTTAAAGCCGAAGGTATTTTGTTGCACTGGTGATTCTGAGCCAAATTATAAAATTTCATTCCAAAACGCGCGAAAAAAAAAAACACTTCTCCATACAAATGGTGTCGATTGGTGATAGCCGTTTGTATTGGGAAGTGTTTTTTTTTCGCTTGTTTTGAAGTAAAATTTTGGAATTTGGCTCAGAATCACGAGTGAAACTAAAAAGCTTCGGCTTTAAAACCACTAAAATTCCACGGTGTATGGCGTTTGTTAGGTTTGCAGACCTGCCATTTGTAATCTGAAACTAATAGGTATTACTTTGATCCTTGATTTTGTTAAATTATCTTGCTTTTGCTTGTTGCATAAGTTAATTCACACAAGAGACAGGCTTTCTCGCAGTGGGAGCCTATCTTGACTTTAAAGGGTTGTCCTGATTCTAAGGTATCCTCATCATGATGTTTTTCTTCATATTGTTCTCTTAGATTTACTTGAAGCACTATAACATAATTGATCTTACACATAAGTTTTGGCGAGTGTCGTTGTTACTTCCCTACGCCACTTTTGAATCAATTAGGTGAAGTCGTTGGTAGAGTTCGCGTGGAGGATTCAAACCTGGGGCCTAACGATGGCGATGGCAACCACTGTTCCTTATTTCGAGGAACAAAAACAATTCTGTAGCTGATTAAAACAACAAGTAGAGCACTTCCCCTTCCAGTGTTCACTGATGAGACGGAACTGCCTCTACATAAGTTTGTCTGCGAGTGTGTCTGCGACAACCGGACGTCTCTCCTAGAGCTCAGCCTTTAGAAATAGCTCAGCCGAATGTTGCTGAAAAGGACATTGTCGGAGGTAGGCGACATTGTGGCCCTTAATGACGGTTTGTGTGTCTGAGTGTGTGGGTGCACGTTGCGGAAACAAGGTACGTCGCCTTCTCCCGTCTAGCCTCACTCCATCCGCCCTCCCTGTCTGACCCCGCTGCACCCCGGCCCCCCTGCACCCCGCAGCCCCTCTCGGCACCCCCGACGCACCCGGCCGATGCAATTCACTCTCACTAACCCACTGCGCAATGCAGCGGATTCAATCGTGCACATCGCACGATCTACCTAATTCAGCGCGCTCTGTTTCTAATAGCATATTGACATGCATCCCGCAGTGACTGAGACAGTCTCAGAGCGCGTGTTTTTTCTGTCAGGTGCAGAATTATCTTGTTTGTTGGTAACGATTGTTAGCTCAAAACTGATTTGAATGCATGATATGATATGTGTGTGCATGTTATGTTTCTTCCCCTCCAAATAATGTGCGGCAATCTCTTACTGCACCTCCTTATCATCTTGTTGAAAGCGTTGTTTGTAGAATTCCGCAAAGTAGCTTTAAATAAAAAAACGGTGTTCGTCCGTCCATTACAAATGTTGTTGTGACTTGTAATTCATGCAACTTACAATGCTGTCAAAGCTTGTGCAAATCCAGCTTCATTTCAATTGAAGTGCTTCCGACGCGAGCTCTTAATTCCCACCCCCTCTTGTCTGCACTCTTATATGTCTATGTCTTACGGCGTTCCTGCAATGCCCGTCACACCACGCCGGCCTCTTTACAATGCAACCTCATGTCGGTGAAAGCAGCCAGCTTTCCGGCGCGGGGGTGCGGGGGCGCCGGGCGAGGGACCTGGGGGAAGTGCCCCCATGTCTAGACTGGGTCGGTAGTTTTCCAGGATTCAGCCGGCTTTGCCTGCAGTCGGCTACCCGTTGCATGTAGCTATCGATAAGTATGCCCGACTGTCTGAGGACCCTCCGTCGCGCGCACTTTTATAAATACCGCTTTATAGCTACTTCTATACACGCTGTAGGCTGGGGGTTGCGGAATGTCAGTAGAGAAGTTTTGAAAAGTTGAATCAATAATGAATGCTGCTTGCAAAGAGCTTTCTTACTTTCCTAATCTACTACATAGAATGTACTTGTACATATCTGATCAAACTGTTCTAGTTAGAACAAAAGTCTTCCACTAACCTCGTTGAATAGCGTTTATAGGTCCTTTTCGGTGAAGTGAATACTTAGATACTCCATGTCCGGAACTCTTGGGTTCCAGGAGGCGAGTCTAGTTGCAAGCCGCAACAAACAACAGGTCGTTCAAGTGCACGCTAGAGACATCTATCTATGGAACACCAACAATAGATAGTTTCCTTTTAAGTGCCCTTTGTGATATGTACTTACTTTGTAGAGACACCCAAGTCTGTCTAGGAAAATGCCTAGGGTTAAAAGTTATTGGGATAACATTTTAGTCACACCATCTATTTTGCGCAATTTATTTAGAATATTAGATCCATGGATCTGCGAGAGGTGGCGCGAAGGAAAAAGGCCTATTACCAGCAGTGGGCACAGTTGGGCTGATGATGATGATGATTAGATTCACCCTTCTTGCTGTAGCCGAAAGCTTAAACAGAAAACTGAAATCCTTTTAAAAATCGTAAGAACGTAAAAAATAATGTCATTTTCGGGAGTACAATATTTTGTTGCGTACTGTATGGGTATTTTGGGTTATGTATCTCGTTACCATAATAGAATAATCTGAGCATAATCCATCAGTCGGTTACACCGTGATTACGGACATAACTGAGATGTCTCCCGAAATAGTGCATCTAATTGTGTTTCTTATGAGAGAGCGTTAGGAAGGGTCGGTATATTTAGAGACATGCATGTAGGTTGGTTGGCGGGGCGCGGGCGGGCGGCGCCGGTGACTCGGAAGCGTAGGGCGGGCGGAGGCCGTTGACCGTGAACATGGGGCGCCAAGCATTGATCGCGGCCCTGCCCTCGCGCAATCGCCTGCTGCGTGCTGGCTGCTTTACCCGCGCTTCCGAGTGCACCCACTAGTGTGGTTACGCATTATGTTACGCCAATTAAACTAAATCAATGAGTGAGCAACGATTGTTTGGTGGAATGCATGTTTCCCTTTGGTGGAAATTTTCCCACGGTCACATAAGCAGTTATGGTTTTTATAGCTATGATCGCACTATAATAATGTAGAGCTGAAATCTATCTATACTTATAATAAAACTCTAGCGAAATCAATTCTGTACATTGAATATTTTTAGAAAAAAACTAGCAGGGCTTACTAAGTAAACTATACTGAATACAAAAATGCAAAAAAATTGGTCTATGTCTGTCTGTCTGTGTGTTACCTCATCACGCGAATACCGCTGAATAGTTTTCAGTCAAATTTAGGACCGTGATAAGTCCTGGTTCTGGGCACAATCTAGGCTATCCGATGTTCAGAATACATTGCGGTTTGCAATTTTAACTTCGTTTTTTGTAAGAAATATTCATATTTTTGATATAGCTTCTTGGGAAGATATGTTAATAACGTGATACTAAACAATTTTTGAAAAAAAAAAGAATAAAAAAAAGTCCGACTTGGAACCTCATTATCTCGTAAACCGTTGATTTTCTAGGCATAGTTCCTTGGACAAAAATTATCGTTATGATGAGGACTATATGTGGTCTCCCACTTTGTTGGCGGTCTTTTAACACCGCTCGGTATTCAATACAAGCACTCGCCGGAAACAATAATTTTGCATTCTTGCATAACAAATAACTATTGTTTACCGTAGAGCGGGATAGACAGAGTTATTAGCCGTATGCTTTGCTTGCTGGCTTAGCATGAGAATGTGTAAGACCTTATCTATGGGCTAATAACTTTATCTATCCCACTCTACGTCGAGGGAGATACATATAAACCCCTTTACTTCCCAAGCAATTCTTATGCTAAGCTTCATGGTATCTTATCACGGGCGATACCTTAATGTAAATAATACATATTTATTATTAAATTTATAAATGTATTGTTTAGATTAGGGTTTTTATTTTATGTAATTCTAATGCTTTCTTTTGAGCCCTGCTACCGCAAGTTAAGAAATAATAAATATTACATTAAAATACCCCCGACATTTTAGCTTCAAATAAGCATATTTAATAAATAGTTTAACCAATTTTGACAAAACATAACTAAGAACATTTGCTAGAAAAACTGCTTTCAAATTAAAAAAAAACCGAAAGTTCCAAATCGTTCACCCATTTAAGAGCTAAGGTACCACAGACAGACACATCCTCATAATAGTTAGGGAGGCGAGGTAGCTAAATGGCGTAATGCAACGGCGCCGTCGAGACCTATCAAAATCGAAAGATAAAATAATTTCGAAAAGAAAAGCTCGTATGGCAAAAACCATTTTAGCGGTGGGTTTGGCGTGTACGGTTTTTCAAAAATATTAAAAAAAAAACAGTTACTTGGGCATTCTCGAGCGCGTCAGATATTCATACTACGTATGCCCCGAGTGCCTCTGATAACAACGGTATACTAATCTGCCGGTTTGCGTGGTGGGGGTAGGCGTAAACTAGTCAAAATGCAAAAAAAAAAAAATTACTCGAGCGCGTCAGATTTTCGGAAGGGGTGTTAAGTAGGCCCCAAGGAAGCTCCCTTAAAAAAAAATGACGATTTCGGCGTGACGATAAGTTAAGATGAATTTTTGAAAATGCAAAAAAAAAAGTTTTTTTGAAATACTCGAGCGCGTCAGTTTAAGATATTGGGGGTTGATTTTAGACCATTTTTTTTTTCAGACTATCCATTTTTTTTACTAATCTGATCGTCTATCCTAGGCGCGCGTCACTACATATAGAGCTAAATACTTTACAAGGTTGTTGTATTAGGTCTAAGGTATCTCTCATATCTTAAACTGCCACGCTCGAGTATTGCCGAAAATTCCCCTATTCGCCTCCCTAACTATAAGCACATACCTATACAGACAAACTCACAAAGCTGTCAAGGGGTCGGGGGATAAAAAAGCCTTCCTTTTGAGTTTCCTCCACAGTCGAATTTAAATTAAATGTCAAATGTGTAAAACGCATACGAAGTCGCGGGCACAACTTGTTGTACAATATACTCGTAAATGCTTATTATGAACACGAATACTTTGATAAGCGCATCTTTGATATACACAAAGCTTGAAAGTCAATGTACATTTGAAAGTAAATTAAACCTAATATTGCTCTTTTCAACCGAAAAAGAATTGACGAGAAAAAAATGGTTTCGATAGTCACACAGGATGTCAAAGGTTATTTCGTGGAAACTGCAATTTTAAATCAAAATCATATCAGGCCATCGCCAGTGAGCCACATCGGTTTCTGCGAATGAAATTGGTTCCCAAAGAGTAGGATATACGTTGGAATTAAATAGTTCACGCGGGCACCAATAAAAGACTTCAGTACAAACAAACAAGATATTTTTAAGCGTACCACTAGCCGCCTGTCCCACCCAACCAATTCCGTTGCAGTCGATAAAATATACATGCATAAGACAGTTTTATACATCTAACTAAGACGTCGTAAAGGGTAGGCAGTAGGCACAGCAGAGGGTTGTTAGGGTAGTCCTCGCCCTTCGCAAAGCGTGCACCGAGGGTGTCTTGGCAACCCTCCCGCAGCCCTCGCCGTCTTAAGGTGACTTTTTCGACTCCCTCAAGGAGAGTATAAAAATCTCTACCTATCTAATAACACAGTGTACCAAGAAATGCTGACTGATAGACAACACGAAGCAGAATCTACTGAAAACAGAACAAGGTGGTCTTTTCAGGATGTAGAGTAGAGAAAACAACCAAGAAAATATTTCCTGAACTACAATCGCCTAAGTTACTGAAACGTGGTCCAGAAGTTTATAGGGACGATGTTCGCAGGGACGAAGTCGCGAGAGATTGGTTGTCTTATAATACGAACCTACGCCCTACAAATAAAGTTAATTGAGCTTGATCCATTAGTAATGTTATTGTGATGCCTGATACGAGGTGTATGTCGAATATAAATCCATTAGAGGTAAATAGAAGAACATAGAAACAGTTTTGGAAAGGTCAGTCAAACTAAAATTGAACTTACGAACAAATGTTATAAAATAAATAATACGCATACATTTGCTTCCTCGATGTTTGCCTCGATATATAGAAAAAGTTGGGGATGAAGCCCTTTTCCCTTATCCCAATAAAATAATAAAGTTAGTAGGGTAGGGAAGCGTGGTGTGGTGCCAGAAACGAGCGGGAGATGTTTATAGGTAACCTTTGTTATTATTTTCCTTATGCTATTTACAAACTCATTATTACTTGAACTTAAACGTTTGCAAGCAATGCACATAAAAAATACAAGCGAGTTAAACCGTTTACTAAAAAGAAAAACAATACTATTAAATTATCCTGAAATTTCCAACCAATTGGCTGTAACAGCCCGACCACGTGGCGGTTCAAAACGTTGCAAAAATGTTTACTGTTTAGGAGACCTACTGTGACTTTACAACAGAACTCTATCGGTACAAACTTAACGTGAGTAACCACCAAGGTCTCATCTTGAAGTAAAAGTTAATCGAGTAATTGTATTCCGTCACCACGCCGCTGCCTAGAGGCGCGGGTGGATATCGGGCAAGGGCGTGCGCCCGTGAGTCACGGCCGCCCGCCGCCGCCGCCGCCCGCCCAGCGATCAATACTGCAGTCGGAAGTGCGTGCCGCTGCCGCCGCCGCCGCCACCGCCCCGCCCGCCGAATATCGAGATAACGACGTAATATAATGTAGAGCCGTGGATTGCATGTCAACTGTAGCATTGCGGCGTAGTAAAATAACTGATGTTCGTAGTAATAAAAATAAAAGTAAGAGGTACCCTGTACAATTGTACATGTCCCACTAGCTGGGCAAAGGCCTTCTCTCAGAGAGAGAGTTCGAGCTTAATCACCACGCGTGCTCAATGCGGGTTGGCGATTTTTGCGTTGAGGGTATAATGCCTCATTCGCTCAGGTTTCCTCACGATGTTTTCCTTCAATAATAGTAAAAATAACTAATAAAAATATAAAAAAATATCCTCGACATTTTAGCTTCAAATAAGCATATCTATAAACGGCTAAACCGATTTTGATAAAACACATCTCGATAGAAAACCAGCTTTCAAATAAGAAAAAACCGCATCCAAATCGGTTCATTCGTTTAAGAGCTACGTATGGTACCACATACAAACACACAGGCAGCCAAACACACACACACAAACACACAGGCAGCCAGATAAACACACACAGTAACACATATAGCGGTCAACCTTATAACACTCCTCCTTTTTGGTTGGGGGTTTAAATAAAATATGAACTTTATTTGAAGGGGTAATTTTATAAAAAAATTAGTTTTTCTCGGGCTCGACATTACTGTCGGGGATTTAGCATCAGAGATCCAGATATCGAGGTGGATCGAGATAGATTTCTGACTATAGCGCAAGTTCTGGTGTGCAAATGGGGAAGTAATTATTTCCATCGATATTTATTATCGTGTAGGTAACAGTTCTGTGGATTACCCCCTTGTACAGTCAGCCACACGCTAGGATTCCAATTTTTGTTCGATTGGCGCCCTTATGCCGTACGCGGTAAGAGCTGCCATGGGGTATCTGTGACTGTGACCGACCGTACATTCGTCGACATAATATCATTCTGATTCTGTGCCCCTTAATACATGCTTGCTTTTATTCGCTTAGGATACGGAATACTTTGGAACCAAAATATAATGCTGGATCTCCTGTTTTTTTTAGATTATCGATTGTTGTCTCATTTATTAGCCTGGCCCATTGTAATGGTATTTTTCATATATCTATAATTGTAACGTAATGTAAGGATTTAATCTTCTTCGAGTTTACGCTCCTGGCTAGGTACAATTATTGGTCTAGACTAGCTTGGAACGATGCCATTAATTTCTCGATCTATTGCCAAAAATAAGAGCGTTGCTGATGTAATTCATCATCATAATGAAAGTTGGCGTGGCAACAGACTTGCCATCATCGCAACGATTTTAGATAACAAGTACCTACCCACATTGAAATATCAACTTTAGCAATTCCTAAAATCAGCTGAATACCAATGTGTATATGTAAAGTCAGCGACACCGTTTTAGTGCTCACAAGTTGGCGCCACTGTCGAGTAAGGCGATGAAGAAACTTAAAGAAAAAAAAGAAAGAAGTTAAGAAAATTTGCTCCTAAAGTTAGATATTTCTTAAAATTGTTAGTACGTAAAAAAAAGTTTACTTATATCAAAATCATATTTTAATACCAACCTTTAAACTGTACAAATAAAACACATCGAGCATAAGCTCCGTTTTATTCGACAAAAAAATTAGAACACAATTTTCCGAAATATAAAACGTCCTCAAGTCCTGTCCCGAGTGAATTTTTTCAACTTATTATAAATGTTTAAATTATTCCCTAGCACGAGTTAGTGCTTTAGAAAAAACAAAAAGATAAAACTGTTTCAAAGCAGTAGTTAGTAGCAGGACAGCAACAATTTGCCATAATTAATCTCGGGTATTGCAAAATATTTACAACATTATTCTATATTCACTTTTAATGATTCGCGATATTTAAATCGAATCGCGATTGCCTAAAAACCAATCGCGATTCGACCCGTTTCGAATACAATAGCATTATTCTAATTCGAAATAAACCCGCGTAGCAAAATACAGTGTAATTTTTGGACTTCGCGCTACAAAGCGCCCCTAGCGGCAAATCTAAGCACGGTACTCGTCGTAGCTCTCATTGACGCACTTATGATGCACGAGATAAGAGCTACCGTGGGGTATCCTGTCGTGTCGCTGACCGAAAACTGCATAGTTTCAGCATTTATGTGGACAGAGGGCACGCTGTAAAGTGGATGCCGCTATTTTTGTTTGACCTTTACTCTAGTTATTTTTATTGACGTTCGTTTCATAAGCCCGTGATAACCTTGAGGGCGTCCTGACCTACCTCGCTGCTGTTCGACATAAACAAGTATGATAAATATTTATTCTGACTAATCCGTCCTTTTGCTCTACAGCAGTTAGATCTTGTCGCTTGGCATATTTGCATGACAAAACAAAAAAATATTATGTCAATGGTACTAACGAGTCAATTTGCCATGAAGTGTCACTAAAATGGTGCTTGCGTAGAAAATTACCATAACCTATATTTGCATTACTTAATAATCTGAATGACGATGAAAATGTTTATGAAAATTTAGGAAATTGTACCTACCTCATCATTTGAAACCCAGGTACTAGGCAAAAGTATGAGGAATGAGGATCCTCGTATATACATGGAACACAAGACTCAAATAATGTCTGAATTCCTAGAAAATGGTTCCCGCTGTAGATTTTCCGCTTGCCCACAGCTCCGCCATTGCGCTTACGTATGTTTTGTGGCATTGAGAACTAATAATAGGTGAACTTGACATTGAGAGTGGAGGCTCGTCATCCTAACAACAAGTGCCGTCTCTTCCGCACTGTGGTGCACTGCATCAGGTTAGAGAAGGACGGATACCGCACATCGGTGCCCGCGATCGTTTGTAGGTCAGTCGTGATATTCCGGACGATAGTCAGAAAGTCGGCTGGAGGTTATATTACGTATCTATTAACTGACACTGGAAGTCAGCATACCTAATTTGAGAATGAAAAACAAACAATAAAAGACGTCCATACCTTTTTGCGCTATATGTCATTGTATGATGCGATGAGACAATATTTGCTCTTTTCATAAGTGCCCCAAACGCAGTGCACATAATAATTTAGATTCCCACACTTGAAGATGCGATAAAGATTTATGATGACATGCAACAATGATGTATATTGTATACTAGCTTTTCGCCCGCGACTTCGTCCGCGAACACTTATAAGAAGTTGCCTGGGTACATCTTTCACCATTATCAAATTAGCATGAATAGAGTCATGGGTGTGTATTTTTGTAAGCTATCTCTATTCCAAATGTCATCCAAATCCGTCGTGCAGTTTCAGCGTGGAAGTGTATGTGTTGTGTATGTGTGTGACCAAATTGGTAAAGATCAAATGAATCCAACAAAAAAAAACATACTTTGAACCTTTTTGGCCGTTTTAGGTTTTTCATTATTATTGTTTTCTTCATGCTCAGGAGATTTGCTATAAAACGCAACTGTAGTTAAATGTTAATTGAATAGTGGTTCCGGCATTGTTATTGATACTACATCAGGAAAACTCTTAAAATGTTTCCACCCTTTTTGATGCTGAAACATGTGTTTAATTATTATTTCTGATTTAATACACCACTACTTAGTTTCAAGTTAATCTGACCCAATAAAATTATAATTTCATACAAATTTTGAACCCCGTTTTGGCCGTTTTAGAGTTAACATTATTACTTTTTTCTTCATGGTTGGTAGTTTTGCTATAAAATGCAAGTGTAGTTTTTCAAAGTTGTAACTTAGATGGGTTGGGCCCAGCATTGCTACTACATCAGAGAAAAATATTCAACGTTTCCACCCATTTTAACCCTTCATTCGCTGAAATGAGAAAATTGCTGAAACACGTGTTTGATTATTTCTGATTTAGCATACGAATACTTAGTTTGAAGTAAATCGGACCAAAAAAAAATTTTATTTAATACAAACTTTGAACCCCGGTTTGGGCATTTCAAGGGTTAACTTTATTACTTTTTTCGTCATGGTTGGTAGTTTTGCTATAAAACGCAACTGTAGTTCAAATTTCAAAGTTCTAACTTGAATGGTTTGGACCCAGCATTGCTACTATATCAGGGAAAAATCTTCAACGTTTCCACCCATTTTAACCCTTCATTCGCTGAAATGAGAAAAATGCTGAAACACGTGTTTAATTATTTCTGATTTAGTATACGAATAATTAGTTTGAAGTAAATCGGACCAAAAAAAAATTTTATTTCATACAAACTTTGAACCCCGGTTTGGGCATTTGAAGGGTTAAAATTATATATTTTTTTTCATGGTAGGTAGTTTTGCCACAAAACACTACTGCAGTTTCAATTTCATAGTTGTAGCTTTAATGGTTTAGGCCTGGCATTGATACTACATCAGGAAAAATCTTCAAACTTTTCTATCCCTTTTAACCCTTTTGTGGACAGAAATTTGAAATACGCTGAAACACGTATTTAATGGTTTCTTATTTAATATACAAATACTAAGTTTCAAGTAAATCGGACCAAAAAAATTTTTTATTTCATACAAACTTTGAACCCCGGTTTGGGCATTTGAAGGGTTAAAATTATATTTTTTTCTTTATGGTGGGTATTAATGCTATAAAATGCAACTGCACATTCAATTTCAAAGTTGTAGCTTCAATGATTTGGGCCCAGCATTGCTACTACATCAAGAAAAAATCTTCAACGTTTCCACCCATTTTAACCCTTCATTGGCTGAAATGAGAAAAACGCTGAAACACGTGTTCGATTTTTTCTGATTTAGTATACTAATACTTAATTTCAAGTAAATCGGACCAAAAAAAATTTTTATTTCATACAACCTTTGAACCCTGGTTTGGGCATTTGAAGGGTTAAAATTTTATTTCTTTCTTCATGGTAGGTAGTTTTGCCACAAAACACTACTGCAGTTTCAATTTCATAGTTGTAGCTTTAATGGTTTAGGCCTGGCATTGATACTAAATCAGGAAAAATCTTCAAACTTTTCTACCCCTTTTAACCCTTTGGTGGGCAGAATTTTGAAAAACGCTGAAACACGTATTTAATTGTTTCTTATTAAATATACAAATACTAAATTTCAAGTAAATCGGACCAAAAAAAAATTTTATTTCATACAAACTTTGAACCCCGGTTTGGGCATTTGACGGGTTAAAATTATATTTTTTTCTTCATGGTGGGTAGTTTTGCTACAAAACGCTACTGAAGTTTCAATTTCATAGTTGTAGCTTAAATGGTTTGGGCCCGACGTTGACACTACATCACGAAAAATATTCATACATTTCAACCTCGTTTAACCCTTAAACGGCTAAAATTAGAAAAAAGCTAAAACAGGTGTTAATTTATTTTTGATTTAATATACGAATTCTTAGTTGCAAGTAAATCCGGCCAAAAAAATTTTTTTTTTCATACAAACTTTGAACCCTATTTTTACCGCTTTAAGGGTTAAACTTAAAGTAAATCTATCTTAACCCGTAGCGTGTCCACAAATTACAACTATTGTCAAATTATCACTGTTGTGGCATTAGCGGTTTTGTTCCAGCATTGATCGTAACTGGTGAAAAAAATCGAAAAACTTTAGCACCCATTTTAACCCTTAAGTGCATAGAAATGAGAAAAAATCTGAAATAGGTGTCGAATCATTTTTAAATAAAAGTACGAAAAACTAAGATTAAAGTAAAAAGACCAAAAAAAAAATTTTTCCCATACACACTTTCAACCCGATTTTGACCCACTTAAGGGTTAAATAAAAAAAAATCGCTTCTTAAATGAACCCTCCACCATATAACGCAACTTTTGTCCAAATTTCATACTTATAGGTTCAGCCGTTTGGGCTGTAGCGTGATGAGTCAGTCAACCTAAGCCTTTTATATATATAGATTGGAGCCTGCAATTTCTCATACTGCACACTATGACAAATTGCAGGCTCTAATAACTAGTAGTGGTTCGCCCCGAACTATGAACTCGCACCCCATAACTCAGCAAGCCCTTGACCGATTTGTCTCATGTTCGAATTTAAAAATTCTCTTTGCCTCATTTACCTGCCTACAAATTTCATGACGATCCGACTAAATTTACTCAAGTTATCGTCGAACGAACATTCATACATACAAACATACATACATACATACAAACGCCGGATTGTTCCAGTAGACTCGGAAAACTTCGCTCGCTCGTTCAATAATATTCTAAGGGCAAATATTTCAATCACCCGATAGGCTCTAACCGAATTTTAATGAAGATAGATACCAGTGGCTGGACGTGTAGATGGCTGAAGCCACGTGCTGCAGGCACTTCTGTAGGATATATTGTTACTAAGTACCAGCTCATCGTCGTAATTAGAAACGTTTCCGTTTGCAACATTAACGCCAATAATATTTTCGTCATATTTTCTTAGGTTTGCTTGCACGAGCCGACCACTATACCTACAAAATTTAAAAATTTAAGAAAGTTGAGAGGCAATGTGGCTGTTTGAGTCTACGTTTGTTCGTGTCCTTTCGCGAGTATGTAGTTGTAGTTTTAATGTAATAGATCTATATTCCCAATTTTTTTCGTAGTTCATCTGCCATTTCTACATTTAATTAGCTATTTCAAAAAAAAAATTTTTTATCACTAGTACAATACATTATTGATGTTCCCAAGGTAGTTGGACTCCAATAGACAGTGTAATAAGGTAAGTAAATAACAGCTGTAAGTAACCCCTTTTTCGCAGGCTATTTTTTTATTATAAAAACTATTTGCAAACCTCCATATTGGTCATCTACTGATATAAACCAAGTTTCAGCAAAATCCAGCCTGTAGTTTAGAAATTAAACCGGAACTACGTTTGTATGGGAAAATGGTGCTCTAACGCCCTCTTAACACGTGACATCACTATCATAGAGATAGAACTTTTCAAGTAGTTATAACGGCATGTTTTCGTTTTTTATTCGTTTGTATGTCTAAATTGGTAAAGTTACAAAAAAAAATATTTCTAGTATAGGCACGCGCCCTGCAAAGGGCTTGAAAGAGTAAAAATTAATAATCTGGCTATAAGTTTATTTGTGTCTGAAATAGGTATGGCTATTTACGTAAACGTTACCGTAACGTAAAAAATCCTGGTCTCAGGAATTTAAGAATAGCGATATCTAGTAGCGGCTCATGAAACTGGTTGGTAACTTTCTCGCCGTAAACGTGTGAAGCGTTTAGTTTCGGAAAATGCCGTCAGATGCCACTCAGTGAACATTTCTACCTATTTTAACTAGATGGCGCTGCTAGTGTGTTTGGTTCGCGGTAACTCTACATTTTCTCTATCTCGACTTTAAATATTATGAATTGAATAAGTTCCAATACTACTAATAAATTTAATTTCAATAAAACATGTATGTGGCATATTAGGGCTTATATTTGACAAAATAAACTTCCTGCTCTTATTTGATACCATTTACGTTACAATCAAAATGTAAGGTCCAGTTCTTTGATTTTATAATTTATTATGAGGCCTTAAATGCATTTTATTGATTGACAAGGGAAGCACTGCATATGGCGTCACTGGTGAGGCGATCGGTGGCGTGCGGTGACGGCCCGTGCGTCACGCGGTCGATGTGCTCCTTACAGAAATAAATGGCTTCGACGCTCCGACTTATCTGACTCAGATTGTTTATTGCTACACTCATTCGTGTACTCATTTTAATACGAATTTATCCATATTTATACCGGTATCTGTAGGGTTTTGTCCGGGTAAATGATGAAATAGAATATCCCTCGAGTGAAAGAATTTATAAACCTGAACATTAAAAAAAAAACTGTTTATTCACGTTAATTAATTTCAGCGTTGTAATGAATATACCATAAACATAATTGATTCCTATTACCAGACGGTAAAAGTGGTTTTAAAGCGTAGAAATTTT
The DNA here is from genome assembly GCA_949319315.1 of Zelleria hepariella. Lineage (NCBI taxonomy): Eukaryota > Metazoa > Arthropoda > Insecta > Lepidoptera > Yponomeutidae > Zelleria > Zelleria hepariella. The sequence continues at coordinate 15,858,601 of OX439384.1, forward strand.
TTCGTAGCACCTTCGTCGTAGCGACCTTTAGTTAGTCTACTCGCCACTAGATGGCGCTAGCATGCTTAAAATATTACTGCTTATGTTAAAACTGATGTCAAATAAACTAGTGTTTTATAACAGACTTAAATGATATTAATTCGTGAGTAATAAAGCTATTGTTTATCGTTGCCATTTGCAACAAGTTTTTGAATGCGTGCCCAGATATTCGTCGCCGACCTAAATGTAACTCGATCAGTTTGTTAAAATAACTAGCTTTTGCAGGTGCTCGGTTTAATTCCAGACTTCAGGTGATCGTAACTGTCAAATAAATCAAAATAAAGAATAGAATGTAGAACTTTTAATAACGCAAACAGCAAGCAAAAGGACACGATAGTCATGTCAAGAATAAACAAACTACCTACTTACAGAGAAGGTCATATGTATCTTATTTGAACATTCCATTAGTCATGTCGGCGCTAGAACGAAGGGCTTTACATTTACGGAGCACAGATCGCGGTTTATTGGAGAAGGGCGATATCTAGCAGCGCAGCGCAACGATAGCAAAGTCGGTCGCGAACCAACCTTGCAGAGTTTGTTGATCCGGCGCGGGGCGGGGCGGCACGGGGCGCGGGTGGCGGGCGGCGGGGGCCGCTGTAACCTCCAGTGACACGATCTAGCTAGCTAAGGATTTGCACTTTACAAAGACCCGCACTGTATATTAATTTTGCTCGCTAGAGTTTTTAAGCCCCCGACCAAAAAAAGTGGGGTTTTATAAGTTTCACCGCTATTTTCTGTGTGTCTGTCTGTCTGTAGCACCATAGCTCTTAAATGGGTGGACCGATTTATAAGCGGTTTTTTTTAAAGCAGGTTTTGTTGCTATATATGTTTTATCAAAATTGGTTCAGCCGATTATGAGATATGCTTATTTGAAGCAAAAATGTCGTTTGTATTTTAAATTTTAAATTTAGTACTTATTATGCACAGCTTTTAGCTAAGGACTTTTTTTAAAGATTGATTTTGTGCTGTTTGATCAATTCTTTCAAATATGTTCCTCGGCATTGTGACAGCTCTATAATTTCTTTTTGTTTAATTATAATCTCTAAGACTGTTATATTACTGAGTAGTTTCAGGCGGCGAGGAGCTAAGAGGTCATGGGATTATTCCACCCGTGCGTACGTGTTGTTTACGAGGCCGTATGACCTATATACACTCAGAATTATTCAGTGTGGCTTTTTCAGAAACCTTTGTTGTTTGTTTTTGTTCTAAAGTCATATTTTCCTGGTTGATATAGTAGCATTTGACACAATTATTTTGAGAGTCGTGTTTTGTCTTTGTAGTTTCTTCTTTTAGCAACGGACATAGGTTTTCGGACAGACCATTCTCCTGTATTATACGTTCAGGAAAACTATATTGATAAGTTTGGCACGACTAATACAAATAGCTTGATATATACAAGGTGTTACAAAAGTACCTAACTCTTTTTACAGGGTGTAACCTACTGGTCAACAGGATGTCAAATCTGTAAAAAAAAGTTGAAAAAAACAATTTTTGTTTTATAACCTCAAAATTGAATATTTTTTATAACTTTTTTGTATTTGTTATTAGCTCAAATTTAAAAATATGTTTCTGCATGTAGGTCCATTTACATAGCTTTGAGTTGTTAAAACATTGTGAAAGTCAATGAAAACAATATTTAAAAAATACTTTTCTCCCGCCACATCGTTCACATTTTATTAATTTAAAAATTAACGAAACATCATACAGCAAAAAAAAATATTTAGGTTGTGATCCCTATCATTGGGTGCTATTACACTGTAAAAAGAGTTAGGTACTTTTGTAACACCTTGTATACTAGAATGCTGTCAATTTATATTAGGTAGGAAGACGGTCAAAATAATCAATGGCTTCATTGACAACCATGTAAACAAAAGGTAATTTACATGACACATACCTACTAAACTGGGCTGCCAAATATGACTAACTGACAGGTCCTGGGCACTGTGCTGACTCATAATAATAATTATTATAGACACATATAATAACTCATAACATTCAATCCACCATCAACGACGAACTTAGCAAATACACGGACCTGGCCATAGAACTGAAAACACAAAGGCGAGTGAATACAGTCAAAATAGTTCCAATAGTCTTGTCCAATAAAGGAGTCATCCCCAAGATACTTCACAACAGTCTCAAATCAATCAACATTCCCTCCACTATCAGCCCACATCTACAGAAAGCCACGATTCTTAATACTTGCCGGATTGTAAGAAAATTTCTTTCCACTGACGTAACATAGTAGGTACATAAATAGCACTTGGCTTAGGCCCGTGCTATTTATTAGAAACCTTTTTATTTTAAATAAAAAGAGAAAAACAAATAATAATAATAATATTTATTTGCTTCAGTTACACCAAAATACAATAAATTATGAGAGCCTTAAATGTCTAGTGTACAGGATATGTTATATCTATTTGAACACCCAAATTCCTAAACTAGGCAGAGCCTGTATCTTAGGAGTTGGGGCTCCTTCTTATATTGTGATATAAACCAGTCGTGTTTTATTTTTCGTTTGTAAGTACAATTTGTTTCGAAGCGTCAAACCAGCGAACAGTAGCTGGATGAATAAAGGTTTGAAAAGTTAAAAGTTAAGTGAGGTAAACATTAATTAAAAATTAAGGCATAAGGTAATGTGTGTAGTGTAGGGTAATTTGATAATACTTTATGTAACACAGTTAGTAACCGAATGTCAAAATTGAAAATAACTTGGAGATGACACCGTTTCATAGGCGGTTTCACAAGTTATTTTGCGACCCACTTGCAGCAAGATACCGTCTAATTTGCTCCATTTGCCTGCATGTGAGTAGTTCACGTTCGTAATTGTGCTGGAAAATTCATCAGCCTAGTTCCGAGCTGAAAAACGACTCGGGAGACATGAATGCATATTTCACATGCAAAGCTTCTTTTGTTAACAGCAAACAAGCGAAAAGCTCGCAAGTTTTATTTTATTCTTTGGCAGAAGGCCGTGTTCTCCTTTCTTTTCAAACATTAGTTGATGTATAGCTTTGTCAACAGTAAAGATGAAATCAGTAGTCACACCTGCAGGTGCTATTGCACTATGTGAATTCCGAAGGTTGCAGCTGGAACTGGCGTCACTCAGTTCTCCTCCACACGATATTAATAGTAAGGTGCTTCGTGTGACGATATAACTACATTTTTGCATCGCATTCGATATTGAGACTTATAGTTATGTTGACAAGGTGGTAATCGGCATGCACGTCGCAACGGTCGGTGGCCTTACCTCATTCGAGTTCATGCACCCGGCGCGAAACTAGGGCGTACCGCGCGCCCCGCTCCCCGCGCCCCCCCTCCCCTCCGCCCGCGGACCCCGCGCCTTATCCCGTTACTGGGTTTTCAATGAAATGTTCCATGATTTCAGTAATACGATACTTGACTACTCGCAATAACGAAAACCAAAATCTGTGTCATTTTACAAAACAAGGTTATTTGCTATTTTAATTCATTGATCGAAGTGGTTGTCTTTGTTTAGTTGATACATACGCTAGTAATATGTATTTCTATTTACTTATAATCGTTGCCTTATGCCGAGTTTATTATCGATCCATATGAATAATGCACAAACCTTCCACGAACTAAAAAGCTCAATGTATTATATTTGTATCATCGTATCGTTCGAATGAATAAAAATATGAATTTAAAGTATATTTATTGATTTTAAATATTCAAGTTGCAGGCGATAACGCTTTATGTAATGTGCCGTAGAAGTTGTATCTATTTTCAACAAGAATTGATGTAACGTGGCTACGTAAGAGAAAGGCTGTCTCCGATGCGACGGCAGAGAACCAGTATTGCGCTCGACGCGTCGTTGCGCAAGAGCACGAGAAAGTGCGAGTAAAAGTTGACGCAACGCGCGTCACGCCACGTCACACACACACACACACACACACACACACACACACACATAAAACATATGTACTGAACATATACATGTGAGTAGACAGGGCTTGAATATAAAAGTGTACGAATAAAGACGCGAATTACGTCACGTTCGATACAACACTACGAAAATCTATCACTGTATATAATGTGTACGAGCGAAATGCATTCAGAAAGCGAGAATAAATTTTCAGCTCTGATATTTCTGCGCCATTAAACTTTACAGCTCTCTTAGCTATCTAGTTTGCGTGAGGCAGCAACAACGCATTCTAGACTCGAGCTACACTCGTAATAATAACAATTCTACGTAAACGACTCTCATTTAAAATTTACTCGTATTCCTCGCCTTACTGCCTCATTTGTAGTAATTTGTAGTAAATAGAAAACACGGAGACTTAATACCATCTAAGCAAAAAAGAACTTTCTATCCAGCCAAGCAATCTTGGTTACAGCTGACATTTTACCGTAAACAAATGAATTTATCGCGTGTCGTGAATAGCTATACCTTTGAGTTAATGTTGAATAGCCGAGTGGCAAGTTGTTGGTTGGATGCTCCGCGGAGGGTTGTGGACAGAAATAGGGCGCGGAGGACGGAGCAAGGCTGCCCCGGATCGGGGCCGTTGACCCCGCTCCCGTCGCTTCACGTGTATGCAACTCGCTACGAACTGCTACGGCGTAGCGCTACGCGTAGCGCAGCGTATAGCGCTACGAAATTTGCCCTGTATCGTATGGGCTACTTACTTGAGGTAGTATTTTTAAAAAAAGTGTTGTTTTTTTACAATGTATCTTGGACTAATACTTCTTCCTTCCTTCGGCGCTAAACTACAACCCTTTATGGGTCTTGGCCTCCTCAACGATTTTAACAATAATACTAATTGCTATTTTGTTATTAGATTTTGATAAATAATTCAATAGTAATCTTTTTTTCCTGTTTTACCCAATGGTTGTGATCAAATTTAGGGATTAAAAATTAAATTAATAAGGCAGTTATTTATTTAAAAAAAAAAACTTGTTTAATGCCATCTATTGTAGAACAGTTGAACTGCGTCCGCGGCTGCCCCGTTGCCCCCTCTCCCAGCGATAAGGGCACGGGTTCGATGCCCCCGTACAAGCTGACCTCAAAAACGAGGACACTGCAAAATTAGAACGATGACAACGTAACGACTCGAGCGCCCGCGTAACGCAAGCCAAAATGACTTGTAACACATGTGTACTAAGACATATTTCAACATGCGAGTAAAGATTGAACTATATTTGATCAATTAGGTAAATACGCTGAC